>JAZDUA010000310.1:0-340000 GCA_038098605.1 Gryllus longicercus | reverse complement strand
CTTCAATTAGTAAATTTACTAAATATATTGTTCAACACGACATAATTAAAAATAAAAGTAAGCATCGGCACTAGAATTAATCATTAAAGCATTTCGTTCAGTGTAGCAAACCGCTGGCGGTAATACAAGACGTATGCTGTTCTTGAATAAAATATTCCTGACCACCTACCCTGTCCACAAAGTACGAAGGTGGGCCAAATGTCACACCACTAACACCTACGGGCTTTCGATACACAGGAAGTCAGGAGATAGTGCTAACCAAAGAAATTGTTACATGTCTGGCAGAATATTTCAAGGAACGTGATTAGTGCTAGCCAACCATTATCCCATTGACATTGAATCATCTGCATCTCACAAACGATAGACGTATAGACCACACTGCACGTCATATTCATAATTGAAACCAAATATCCAAAAGAGAACAGTGTTCTAACTTTCCGCAAAGAACAGCGAAACAAGCATGCGACATATCTCTCGCCACGAGCTGTGGCGCGGCACGTGATCTTCAAAAAGACTATCAGCTTGCACCATCAGAGTTTAGCTCAGAATCCGCATTGACGCTGACTCTGCAGCGACTCCGACCGGAAGGTCCTAGTGTTCGAATCCCGACAGTGAGAGAATTTTCGACACTAGCTGTACAGCTAGATAGAATTGAGCCGTTGTATTGAGAATTCTAGGGGCCGGCTGCTCTGATCGGAAGTTTCCTGAAGTTTCTTCGACCAAATCCTGGCGAATCCGCGAGTAGTACCCTAACAAAAATGGCCACAGACTGCGCTCCTTCCCTCCTCTTCCTTGTACTATTATTTCCCCTCGCATCACATCACACACATACTTACACGGACCACACTACCACACATGTCGGGAAACGATTTGGGACGGACATTATACCTTGTCCCGGCGGAGGCGGTGCCCCTCACGGGAAGATACATGTAGAGTGAAATGCTCGGCAAGCCGACGTCTGGGTCGGTGCCG
Source organism: Gryllus longicercus (assembly GCA_038098605.1). Taxonomy (NCBI): domain Eukaryota; kingdom Metazoa; phylum Arthropoda; class Insecta; order Orthoptera; family Gryllidae; genus Gryllus; species Gryllus longicercus. The sequence goes on along the minus strand of JAZDUA010000310.1, from coordinate 339,028 downwards.
GATCTCACCATCCATTGGTGAGGAACACCGTCACCTCTCGAAATAGAACATTCACTGCATCAATGGGGCTAATGACCGTAGCGTTGGTGTGACCGGAATCATCTATCAATCAACAATCAGTTTCTGGCAATATGCCAACTTTGCCATATTCAGGTTACTGAGTGTTAATAGCAATCGTTTGACTCGTATGGAGTTCGTCGTTTCAGAAGCGCGTAGATACACGTCATAGGCAAAATGAGTTTTCAACACATGATTTGGGATGGCCATATACACTCCGTTTTTGTTTTTGTTTTTTTTGAAGAGTCGGTTGACGTTTGATCAAATGTTACGGGTTCATCCAATCGGGAACATAAACGTCACTACTGTAGGTTTCATCAAGCTACTGATTGCATGACACCGTAACAGCTGATATTTGTTACTAGACCCTATGTTTAAATCGAATTAGTTCGACAGCGGTAGAGGCTATAGGACGGCGGTAGATGCTACAAAAAGCTGAACAAAAATTGTTGAACATAAGCTGAACAAAAATTGTTCAACATAAGCTGAACAAAAATTGTTGAACTAATGTTTTAAGAAATAATGGCTAGTTTTAAAGACCTCTAAAAATTCTCCCTAATTTCTAACGATTTTTCCAAAAATTCCCTGATTTTCCCTGGCTTTTCCAGAGCAATTAAATTTCCTGATTTTCCCCCGTTTTTCCACTCTCCAAAATGTGGGCACCCTCCTAGCTTTGAACCGCTACCGACGCCTCACGAACCCTCCCCCTCCCAGGCCCAAAATCCGACTTGTGAAATTCATTTGTCATACCCACGAGTTAAATTCCATGGCATGGCTCCTACAGGCTACCTGCTAATAAGCGCTTACTAAACGTCATACTCGCTAGCAAGCACATATTATCAAGGTACTGCAATTTTTATAGTTGTGTACAGAAGAGGATGTTCAAAAATTTCATCGTCACGAATATTTCGTTGATTCAAGAAACGAGTCAAATAAACCCAACAAAGAATCTTCCGCCACTATTTTACTACACACACACACACACACACACAGCAGCAGCAGCAGTAGTATACAGTAAGCAATTTCATGAACTTTTCGAAGACGACGTAACTCGCCACGCACAGCACGAGTCGACAAAAAATGACATTCAGAAGACCGCTACGTGTAGCATAATGCAATTCAAGACAAGCTGTGCGCTACGTAAGAACGCACGCGTGACCATCTTCTGTGGTCGTGATCATCCGTGTCGAGCACGTTGCTCAAGTCCCCGCGCTCGAGTCCTCATTCAAGTCCACGCGCATTACATAGGCACGAAAGCAAAGCGCGATTTGCGAGAGAAGAGGATAAACAGTATCCGCATATTGGATGTGAAAGGGCGAACACTCTTCGCTATCCAGATAAAGCTTCTCTGCGAAAACATCGTTCGAGATGATTGGAATATTGGCTGGGATGTATGCACGTGCGTGCTTCTCCGCGCAGACCGCAAAGCGGGAATATATAAAAATAGATTTTGTGACATTCCTAAACGTCTAGAAACTGATTTTGAACCATTCATCCCCCCACTTTCATAAAAAAAATAATGGTTTCAGTATATCAATAATTTACTCATTTAAATAATTTTTAATTTAGGCCATGGGAAAAATCTTTCTCATCAATATTATAGTTTCGCTGTGTTAATTTTTTGCAAATTTCGAAATCACAGAATGCACCGAAAAGGACACCACCTGAGCCATACGTTGTAAGCGCAATTTGTCTATTCGAGGAAAAATTGAAAAAAAAATTTGGGGCATTTTTCTTCATTCCCACTTGTTTTCTTTGTATTTCACGCACAATTGCGTGTAAACATTTATATTTTCGAAAAATTGTGAACGACCTTATTTAAAAGTGTCATGGAAGAATACTTTAATTGAAAAAAATAATACATTTAATTAAGAAAAAACTATCTCTAAAATTCTGGTTGTAGGAAGTCGGTCAAAAAATGTTGAACTTTTAGAAATTTCGAAAAAGTATAGTTCAGCGAAAATTCGCCCTGCGACATTTTTAAGCATATTTTGCTCTATTCAAGGTAAAAAAAATTCAGACCGGGACAGTCCGGGACAGACGGGAGCCAAAAATGTTCATTTTTCCGAAAACAGGGCTCCACAACGAGTTTTTCTGACGAAAAAGTTTTCGATAAAACATTACATCACTCTCGTAACTATGTACATACGTAAAGTAAAAGTAAAAAATAATTGTGCAGTCTCAAAAATTACTGCTTAACTCTTCAGTTCCTACATGATCGTGTTAAATAATTCACTGAACCACTACACCAATGATCCTCCTCCGCCTCCTCAAATTTAATTACAGCCTCCCCCGCGGAACAAATGACTATTATTCGATATAACTGGGCATTGTAACGTAGGATACCTTCGTAAACACGAATCAGAAACTATCAGATAAGATATGTACAATCATCAGAGAGCATCTATATCCAAAACCGGTGCAAAACAGAAATTCGATGTTTGCACGATCATATTACTTTCTCTGCTGCTCGCACGGAAGTCCCCAGTTACGCAATGATTGGCCGTTGAAAGATGAAGGCTGCACAAGCACAAGGGAACTTGGAACGAAGTGCACACTCGAATATCCCAGTCACAGTAATTAAGCATTCGCAAACACTTTACACTTTACAAATGGTTTTCTACAAAAGGCTTTCTGTTTTCGTAATCCTACGTGAATTCAAAGCAACGCTATATTGTCATCTATATTTATGCACAGAACAACCACATAATGTAACTAGTTATTGTAAACACGAAAACACAAATGAGGTTTTTATCTTTTCGTTTTGGTATGCCTGTCAAAACACATTCACCAAAATCATTTTGAAGATTGCATATTTGACACTTCTTTTTAGTACTTTAAATTCCAATGTACAGAACAGGTATTTAGAGGAAAGGATATATCCTCTGTCATCTCATTCAGGGGGCAACGATTACTCAGTTTTTTCGTCGGAATTTGCGAATGTTTTGCCTCGAAAGCTTCTAAACCGTCTCTGTTCTTCTCAGCATCATCTCACGTATGCGTTTCCCAACGTCCTCGCACAGCAGAAGTCAAAAGACACACACAGCTCCCTTCCTCTCTACACAGTTTCATTGCATTCCTACCTTTCACTTGACCGTAAGCAACGATCGTAAGCTCTTTCGGCTTATGCAATTGTCCAAGTGGAACTACGGTCGGGCTTTCTTTAAGCAATTTCACTTTTTGCATAAGACATTTAAGATCAAATGAATATCCATTACTATGACAACCGAGCTAATGAAGCTACAACAATAAATCTTATTGCTTCTCGTTAAAATGTAATTAATAATGCAATTAGAAGGAAGCAAAGGACTGAATGATTATACATCGAAAGAACGAAACTAAAAAAATCCAAAATGTTTAGAGATTTTCAATTACATTGCCACATGCATTGGTTCAATATAGATGGTCATACTGACGTGATGGTCCGAGGATAATCTTTTAGAATCGTGTTCACGGCATCTTCGTGATTTCTCTGTTTTTCAGTTCTATTTTTAATGGTTCTATTACTCTGGTATCAACAATTTCATTCGTGCATTGTCCGCTCACCAGAAACTATATAAACATTGATCTTTGCAAATTACAAAAAATGTTCGGAGGTGTTAACATAACGTTGATTATGTCGTTTAAATACCGTAAAATGAAACTGCGTTATTAATAGGGAATATACCACCAATAGGGCACGACCTATAATCTTATTAAATATTAATTCAATTATACCTTATTTTACATGGGGGGGCTCAAGCCATCAGAGCACTTCCATCTCACCAAGCAATTTTCCAGAGCAGCAGAGAAAGTCTGTACTGCTTCGACGACAAATCAAGCTTTTCGAATTTAGCTCAAAGACTTTTTAAGCTTTAAGATCGTTCACATGTACAACATTAGACAGCCGGCTTCAGACCGACCGCGATGTACATGTAATTTTTAGTCATTAAAAACCCACGGCTTCAACAGGACCTGAACCCGCAAACGTTCTGGTGTAACAGTCCGACACGTTAACCGCTACACCACCGAAGCCATATACTCTGTCCCATTCGAATTACGGGTACGGGACTTCATTTACATACGCCGACGAACGAGATGAGAGCCACTATTCAGAACACTGACCCGCTTTAGTTCACGCCCTAAAACAAAGTCCCAACTTTCTCCTATATATCCTTTTAGGGACCAAACCGGCTGCTTCCAGACTGAAATACATCTTGGCCTGCCAGCAGTGATCATCGCGTGAACACTGTATGTGTTCGAGAGCTAAGAGTTCTGATTGCATTCCTGTCACTAGATTATTCTAAATCATGCTCACAGGATCGTTTTACTCGATTCACGTCGATTTGATAAATAGATAAACAACGCGATTGCCAAAATCATGTCACATCTGAGTCACTAGTATTTAGTTTACGTGAATCCCATCTGGCGGAACGAATAAAAACTAACATCGCAATCTTCTTTCGACTGATCATTACTGCTTGTTAAAAGAACTGACAAATAATTGTGAACGTGGAATAATTATACTCTCAAAATAAATAAAATTTGTATAGCAGTAAAAATATTAATTTCCAAAAATTACCTTATTTTTATCTGCATTCAAAATAATATCACCAAACAAACGCATACTCTCCTTTTTTGAAAAATGGTCCACATATTCCTTACGAAAACTGAAGGCACCATAGGTTTTCCTAATAGATTCATGGACAACAAAATGCACCGCCTATTAACGAAGACATAGAAATCAGCTTTAAATCTCAGAATTTTTTCCTTCCCGTGCGCAAACACAATCATTCAGCCTACATAAAATCCCTACCAAACCAAATCGTGTAACTTCTCCAAAAATCCTAACCACCACCATATTTTACAACACTTGACCGTAAAATTCATTTACTGATAAAATTACATCCAAATATCAAACAAGTTAACCTACAATATTTGAATTGTGAGTGTTGTAAATATTCCAATTCAGAATTATTATTGTTTGTATTTATTTATTTATTTATTTATTATACTAAAATTCTCAATATATTTTGTTCAATCAACTGGTTTAATTCACAGTATGTCTACATTTGATTTCGAAACGGCGATCATGTGCCAACGCCATCACTGCAATAATAAACTTCGTCGTCTTTTTCTGATGATGCGGATTATGAAAAAGAGCAATGGTGGTTCAAGTAGATTGAAGCAGCTCGCTAGCTAACTCTGCCCACTCAGCGAAAGCTCACTTGGTGCCCTAGTTCCAGTCCGGGTTCCACTCACTCTTTCCAGATTCCGTCAATAGTGTTGCCAATCGAGAAATACGTTTCAGGTGGAAATACGTAAAAAATTCAACCGTACAACAGAACTGCGGAATCTACAGTATTGCGGAGAATGGGTAATTCGATATTATAGCAAGCACCGGGATTATTGCTATTGTAATTTCGTAAGCTGTCAGTCTCGGTGATCCAGTAATCTCCATTTTATTAACATAATTTTGTTACCATCCTTTTATAGCTCTCGTGACGGAACAGTACTATCGGAATAATGCCTATCTGTACAAAATGGATTAGGAATCACTATGCCGACACAGGGGCATACTTTTTGAATTCGATTCCCTTTCGACTGCGTACGGAGGCTCTTACGGACCTTTACAAACACTTTACGTTCGAACTCGTATAAATCACATTCGCACACATCGAAACCTCTAAAAGAATGATTGATGATTTTATGTCACTATTCAGGCGCAAATTCCTACTTTCACAAGCTACATACCTGCAATGTACTCATTAAAAACAAAAGTTTGGAAACATTAAATTGAGAACAATCGATGTAGACGAGTAAAACATCCGTCTCTCGACAAAAGGTACTGAAGACATGGTACACTTAAGTTCTTGAATCACATAAAAATGTGTCAAATCAAGGTGGGCAAAACTGGCCTAAGCTGATTAGAACCACACTGCGAGCGACGCTGCAGACGTAACGACAATGCTGCCACCGAGTCGTCGCAGGCCGTATGCTGCCTACAACGCTGCGAGCATCGCAACCCGGGCGGGTTTCGACCACGCCCGCGCGTTTCCCAACAGCACAGTGTGTAGTGTGCAGTGTGCACTGTACTAGCGATCAGCCCCTGGCTTTCCGGGCTATTACGTGCAACGCAGCTACTAGCGCCGCAGCGCTTCTACTGTTCCGACGTGCTCAGCGGGGCTGCCCAAACAACAGCTCACATCCCCGTGACGAAACGCTCTTTAGCCGCTACCGGCGACGACACCGCGTTGCGCTGCGTCGCGACGCCGTGAAAGTAATTTGACATTTCTCCGTCTCGGGGGGTTACGCGTACGAATAGGTTTGAATGAATCAGTTACATCGTTATTGCCGTCTTTTAAAAGTCCAAAATCGATTTACGGATATACGGAATAAAATATGCCAATATTTCGATGTGTGATGATTCATCACCGTGAAAATAAAAAATATTCACGTCATTTAAAAATACTATACATATTAATAATGTGGAATCTGAAGTAATTATACGACGATTTTGTACATAATGAGAATGTACATGACTAACAGACTGGGAAAATAATGGAATTCGTTGGGATTATAAACTCAAATGGACACGTGAGAAATTTCCGTGGGAATTAGTTAATTACATAAGAGAACGAAAGAATCGATTAGTCAAGGAATAAACAGTAGCCTTTAAGATGTTTAGACGTGGTTAGCCATGCAGAAAGGAGATGGCGTGAGAGGAAGGAAGCGATCAGCGCAGGAAAACGGAGAAACGCAAATGGAATAGATAGTACTGCAGAGCTTCAGGTAAATCAAGGAATAGCGCGTTTTATGAACAAGACAGGAGAAGCTATTCCGACACCGTGACGTTCGGATGTACGAGTATGTAGCTGAAGAGAAGGTGCTGATCGGATGGTACGAGTTAGTTGGCATTATTAATGGTTCAATTGTTTTAAGTTTGAGAAGTGAAAGTCTTGTGTGGGCAGGAGAAAATTACAAACATGATGACTAATGGACTACGCTGAAATGGACCATGGAATTTACATGGAATTTGTCGGTCCAGAAGGCAGTGAACCCTGGACAGGAAAGTGACACAAGGGGACATTAATATGAGCATTATACGAAGATCAAGTTTTGATGTAGATTTTTTTTACGACTTCAATTAGTATAATAAGGGGTAAATGGCCAAGCATGCAAGGGAATATTAAAGGAGACTTGTACGAAGGTAATGTAAATAATAGAGTGAATAGGAATAATTAAATGTGTAAAGGGTTTCGAGGATTATTATTGCTTACTGTTTTGTTTTGATTGCCATAGGAATGTGTTGTGTATATTTTGTTTGTCAAGCTGAAGAGAAATAAATTATGTTATTAGATAATTTTATTATTTAGATGCTAAGGAGAATCCCCGAACACAAGCAAGTAAATATATATAAATATTTATTACGTAAATTTTTGTAGCGGCGACTCCGTTGGACGGTGCTGTCAGCCCACAAACAAATCTCTCACGACAGATAGACCTCGGACAATAAATAGGGTATTGGTTGAATTAAATAAGATTTCGAATGATAAGAGTTAGATTTTAATGGTAAATAAATACCCGATTCCTACGAGGAAGTAAGTTTAATAACATTACTTTATAACTAAAAAAATAATTGATTGCATTTTTCCAGTCCAAAAAATTATTTCTGCGTTGCTTTGTTGTTCATGATTTTCTTTCTATGAAGAACTGTCCTGATTTTTTAAGTTAATTGAGGCCGGAGCATGGAGCAGTGACCAAGTAGAGTTTGCGCAAGGAATCCGTGCACTCCGCCGATGTCACAAAGGAGGGAGACTGCTACTGAATGCCGTCTCAAAAACATAGACTTCCTTATTTTTGACATGGCAAATTGCATTCACATTCCGTAAACGAAAGCACACAAGAAAACATATTAAACAAATTACATCTAATCCAATGTTGTTGTTTTCTCAACAGCGATAGTACGCTTGCATATGACTCTCCTGCGCATGTGTAATGTGTTTCTTCTCATGTGGTTCGCTTACACATGAACGGACGTCGAGTGCAGGAATGCCATATTGGACGGAATTCCGTCAATTGGACGAAAAAAGGCGTCGCCTTGTGGGAAAAAACGCATTCTGCCCCCCCCCCCCATGGACGAAATTCATTGTTTCTCGGGAGGGTTTTGGTCGATGCGATGCATTTTTCTGGTTGTCTTTTTTTTGTTTTGTTTAAAACAACAGTAGTACCCCCCTTTTCCTAAAAATTGTCCAAATATTTATGTCTTCTGAAAGACATGTCCTACGCCTAGGAGTTTTTGTTCTAAAACTCTTGCAATTGTGCAGCTATTAAGAAAATATGGCAAAGCCTGTTTTTTAAACACGTAATCGTGCCTCTTCTAGAAATTGTATAAATACTGATTGCTTTATACACAAGGACATTTAGTTTTAAACATTTTGTGAAAGTGCAGCTATTTTGATATTAACAAACCCAGTGTCAGAGCTTTTTTTTTTCTTTTCACCGCTCACCATTTTCACCACTCGTCAGTCATTTGGAGGAATTGGGCGGATTTTCATCCCCCCAATGGCGGCTTTTCACAGAACGGATCTGGCAACCTTGGTCGAGTGCGTAGGTATCTCGTGCGAACTGTACACAGAACCGGTAGCAGGTTCAAGTCCAGTGTCAAGCCAACGAGTCTCCATGATTGTCTCTCCACACCGCCAATGATCCCATCGGAACATCACCTTGTCTCTAATATTTCATATACTAACATCATTCACCCTGGAATAGTAGTGCTTCTTTGATCCCCCCCCCCCCCCGATCACTTTATTATCTTCCATGCAGTAGAAGGCTGCGACCAACCATTACCATCATCACTTGCCTACGAAGGAACTCTAAAGCTTACGCCTTCTTCCTCGCCTACTCTTAGAAATGAGTACGGCCCTCAATAATCATCTGAAAGATGACAAAATACGATAAAATATTAAAAAAGAAATATGGCCCCATTTTGCACGTCGTCTTTGACTCAAACTCCATAAAACATCTCTGGCCCCCTGGGTACATCTCCAGTCACAGATGGTGGAGTAAACGACAGTGACGATGATGAAGGCGATGGCTTCGGAGGCGACGAGGGGGGGGGGGGGCGAAGTAGCGGGTTGAGCATTATTCGAGACACTCCGTGAACAACGGTAAAACCAGGCAGGAACCTCGCCTTTCGCCTGGCTCATATGGAGTCTCCCGAACTGTGCCACCTTGCGGTCCTCGAAGACTGCGGTGGTGTTGACCTTTGACAGCCTCCTGGAGATGCAGCACGCCGGGGGGGAGGCTCATTTGACAGAAGTCTTAGCGGCCAAGGAACCGTTGCTCGATTACGAAACGATGGGAGGTTAATTCGCCGAAATGGGCACAATATTATTTTGATGTAAATGAGAAAAAAGGTAATGGGAGTGGGGGGTCCTACACGTGGAACGAAATGAAAAGGTAAAATTACGCTAAGCATTTACATAATATTAATAACGTGTGTGGCTTTGTGAGCAATCGCTACGGTTGTATGTTCCAATTACGTATGAAGTATAATTATTTTCAACTGTATGAACGGGGCGTGGAAACTGGGGAAAACCACCAAGAATATTAGCTTAATCCTCATTTATTGTTTGGTAACTTACCGCGAAATATAAGAATCAGGGCTCTGTATTTGGTCGTCGACGCCCCGTTAGATGTATGACAAGAAAAACGAGATAAGGTATTGTATATTTTTTAATGTTATATATTAAAAAATACCACAAAGTTAGCTAGATCAAAAATATTCAATAACGAGCGAAATGATACAATAACGCACACATTGCTTGGAATGTGGAGTGACATTGAAGGATCAAATTCAAGACATTCGGCGGGAGAGAATCATGAGGAAAGGGGGCGAATGACTTCTTACCGTAACCACTTTTAACAACACTAACCCAAGCGCTACAACTGCACAGAACATTGCTACGGTAAGGTCAAAAAGATCCCTGCTTCATTCTTATCCCACGCTGACAAGGATTACTAATAATCCACTGCTTATCATTAAGTACTATTAACATGAGCCTGTCACCTTTCCTTAGGAACAGTAAAATACGAACACAAATTACAATATAGAATTTTTTACAAATCGGATAAAACGTTGAGCGATGTTCGTATTGAAATAAGATGCCTTACGAGACTTATTTCGCAAATAATCCTTTTATATATTACCGCCGCCCGCACCATGCCACCGCCCACCGGCCGCCGCAGAAGCAACCGAAAGTTCACTTGAGCGCATCCGCGCTCGCGCGACCTACAAACATGGATCCGAACCGCTTTTTCCCCCTTCCCGACCGACCGGCACGCTGGCAGGCAGGCTTCGCATCGTGCGGCGCTGCGCTGCCCTGTCAGGGAAGATTTCTAGAAGATTTCTCGCCGCAGTTAATAAACGCCGGCGATGACACAGCGCGAAGGGAAAGCCCGGCAAGGACGTTCGGCCGCGCGACAAGTGCCCCCCCCCCCCCTCCTCCTCTGCGCTAAGCCTTATTTTGAGATTTCCGTCAGGGAGCCCATTCCCTAATCTCCTAGGGCATCAAAGCGACTTCGTTTTTTGCCCCCTGTGACGAACTAGTAACGACACATTCACTTCCATCAGGGCCGAAGCACAGACCCCAAGGGTTCGAAGACAGTTCAGAGTCGGACGCCACTTACGGAAATTTACAAAAAATAATTTTATTTTTTATCTATTTAAAGTGCTTCGACGCTAGAAAAAGCACGACTCCAATTACACCTTTTTGACCTATAATTTTTACTTTTCTTATTACAAATACAATAGCACACGATGAATTTTTTTTAATGCGACTATTCTCTAAAATATTTACGACGCTACGTTAGAAAAAGGTACAGAACGTAGGCATGTGCGATGAGAAAGGCACCAAAAACAAAACAGAACAGAACGAGAACAAGTCTTCAATTATCAAATGGTCTTATTTTATATTGCGAAATATCAGCAAAACTGACATTTTCCGTCTTCTTAGTTCACCATATCTACACCGGAACTGGCCCCACTACCCATGGATCAAAAACAAATAACAGCCTCGATGTTCCTGCGTTATTGTTGTTATCAACTGTTATTGTTTTGATTATTTTTTGTTTTGTTCGTTTACCTAGTGGTCCAAAACTTATGAAAATCGCCTATTTCTCATATCCGCAATAAATTCTGCTTTAAGAAACGCATATTATATTTAACCTACCAGAGTACTGACTACATATATACCAGTACCTACACTACGCGAGAATATTATGAACCCGAGATGTGACGTGAGAGAATAATAGCCATGTGTGTATGTCCGCTTGCTAATTTCGAATCAATCTCAAAATCACAAGCGATGCAATGCATGGCAACATTAGAGAAAGGGTAATGTCTGGGATAAGAGCCACTTGTATAACCTCGAGTCGCAGCCACAACCCAAGCTGAAGTTTTGTTCAAAGAACAAGAGAGTTCCCACCTACATTGTTTAGCATTATTCGCCTGATCGATGGACGATCAAAATAACATGAAAGTTTTCAAAAGCCTTTAAGCTAAAGTACTTACTACCATTAGTAGAATAAAAAGAGTACCGACAGACGTCGAAAAAAATCGTTAAATGTCCAGTTTACATGTTTAATTCAAGCTCTGACAGGATATTGTCTCATGACAGTCAGAAAACACGAAACGAAAGTGTTTGTAAGAATTTCCTAAATTACTTTCTGATGACAATGGTGCCTTCTGACGTTCGTGGTTAGAACGTGGTTACCTGCGTGGTGAGAACGACTTAGCACACGGGGGAAAACGAGATATATTTTAATAAGGAGAGAATTTTCCCTCATGCTACCTCTTGCTCTCTATGTAAATACCAGAACTAGTGAGAGCTTGCTCACACGTGAGTTTGCCTGTCACAAAGAGAGTTCGCCATATACTCTGGTCACAAAGACAGACGACTTCAAGCATTAATTAATTCCTGACCAATTTAATTTGCAAACTTTTAGTAGTGACTCCACGCATTAGAACGAGTCCCAAATGACAAACAGCGAGTTTCATTACGATAACACAGTTCCAAGCATTTTTGATATCAATAATAAAATACGATTAATTTAAAGTTCTATAAAGAACTGGCCCGGCAGGGCATAATATTAAATGCATGCAATAATGCATTCCGCCATAGCCAATACCATTTTTTGAAATTTCACTCAATGTATTTATAACAATACCACATTGATTGGATAACATCCGAAGTTCTTTTTTTCCTATTATACACACACGTTTGTATTTAAAATAATTCTTAAAATTGTCTTTTTATTATTTAAAAAATGTTAGTTCCCACCCGAATGGCTTTATACATTCCCTAGGATTTTTCGTACATGAACTGTAATGACAAAATAAACAATTGTATTCTACTTGAATGGTCTCGTCAAAAAGTACGAGGAATGGAGTCGTCTAAAATGGAATTCTTAGAAGTTACGTTGTAAAAACAACCCATTAATTAAACTTTAAAAGTCATCAAGTTTGCACTCGAGTGCGAGAAGTTCTCCATTAATTGATATTTGCTACTTTCATTCTTCCACATAATTATTATTCAATGTATTTTCGAATCCGAAATTTGAAGAACGTTGAATTAATAATTACCGCTAGCTTAAGTGCATGCCACAGTTTTGGTCACTGAATTTCCATTCACACTTTAAGATAATTACGAGCAATGCGACATCAACAGAACGACATCTCAACCACCCTCCTGGGGTATGGTAACAACCTTAAGTCAAACCCTACACTAAAACTCAGGAATAGCAATTTTATTTACAAAACTCACAGCAGAGAATATATACTTCAAATGACTTTGTGAATGGTTAGACAGATCCTGGTTACAGTAGTATTTATTTCATTTTGTCATTTTTTACTAGAAAGAAATTCTTGAACGCTGACAGGATGGTGTCGGAAGCTTGAGAAACATACACCTACACTATCACGAAGCCGGTCCACGACTTATTCTCAAAATACGGAAACTACTCTTTCAGGCAACGCATGGAAACGTCATACGTCACTCATCAGCCGGCAGCGTGGTAGTCCACGTGTCTTCGGACACTGACAGTGACGCCTGCCCGCCCGCTCGCGGCCAAACACGCGCACACGCACTCGTCGCAGCCTCCCGATACGCTCCCGCACAGGCCTGACCCGCATCACGAGACGCACACAGCGATCACAACACCTGCAGCTGTCGTCTCCCTGGTAACGGAGGGCCCTTGCTCTCTCACGCAAGCTCCCGGCCGTCGCACGTCACAAGCTGTCACACAGATTTCGCCCCGACGCCTACCCTCCTACGAGATCGCGTCATCCAGTGGAACTAGGGTACAGTTCGTTTCGGAACAGAATAAGGTTTCTGCCACACGCCTGAACTGGCTCTATTGATCTGATAATTGTAATCACTTTGATAGAAAAGGTCCTGATAGAACAGACAATAGGAGTAACCTATTCAAATCTCTATCAACTGTGAATCGCAATTTGAAAGCGAGTATTTCACCATCAGACACTACTAAGATCTTATTAAAGGCTTCTGATACACATTTCAATTTGTACGTGACTATAAACTTTTTATCACACCATGCAAATGATAAAAATTTCAGATATTTATACACAACTTTGAATAATCTTGAAATAACAATAACACATCACATCCGGAAATCTCAAAACATATGATCTGAGTTTTACAATTATGATCTTCCAATCGTGTTCGTTTACAATATTAGAAAGTTAAAACACGTAATAAAATAAAAGAAATTCACGCACTTACCTCATTATAAATAAAACCATTGCACAGAAACATATTAAAACCGCCAACACCGAAAAAATATTTGACAGTTCTGCGACAGACACGAGCATTGCGGTCATTGCAACCATCATACTGTTCAAATCAACTTGATATCATTTAAATTCGCGATGTACAACTTAGCACACGAGACACACGGATCCACGCGCAACACGTATTTTCTTGGCCATCGCGAAGCCAACTGACCGATGTGAAAGTGCTCCACGGTGTGCACCAGGTTATCGAGGAACACTGTGACCTGTCTGTCTCGGGTAAACACTGGCGTGTGCGCCATCTGGTAACTAAACGTCACAACTTCTGCAACGTGGAGATGTCGAAGTGCCAACATAAACTAACACTTGGTTGTAATATTGTTTTCACATTTTGCGGATTGTGATATCTGAAAAATGAAATAAGTTTTGTATATACATTCATTGTTCATGATATGCCCCAGTCACTACAATTCAGAGAAGTGTACTGACGTATAAATACCTTCTTAATTTTACGAGGGCACACGAGAGTTGGTCAAATGTGCTCACTAAAACAACTTCCACTCATGCGATTACAATTTCGTTCAATAATTATTGTCTGCATAGTTATATTATGTAACAATACAAGTCAATCCTGTGACAGTATTCACGAAAGCAATTGTCATGAACTGAGGAAAGATTCGAATAGTGAGATAGAGTTTTCGAAGTTTGAACAAATTTACATGCCAAAGGAATGTTCTAATGCAAAACTCGTCGTTTTAGAAAAAGAATCGCCCACACACTCAGACGAACAATCAGAAAATACTGCAACAATGGCTTCACGTGAAATTATTCATGTTGAATTTGAGGTTTATGGGAAGGTCCAAGGTAAAGACGTAATACCCATTAGAAGTTATAAGTTGTCGTAATTATTCTAGCAAAATATATCAAAATAAATACTTATTTTGTTTCAGGAGTATTTTTTAGAAAGGTGAGTACACTTTCTGTGTTTTGTTTAACATTATATTTTCGACATTATTCAAGCATCAGAATGGTTATCATTGAATATTCACACAAAAGCAGGGATGCACCATGAATTGTCAATGTGTTAAGCGTCAGAAACAACAATGTATATTTATCCATTTATCCCTTTTTCTCAATTAGGCCAGCAGTGGACAGTGTGAACAGCTAATGCATGTCCACACAGCATGCACTTAGCTATTGAAGTTCAATATTTCCATTTGTTTAAAGGGGATTGTAGGTCCCAGAATACACAGACACACAAACACCAATCAGTGCCTAAGGTGCGACTCAAAAACACAGCCCTTTAGTGCGAGATGCTAAAATCCCTTCTTGATTTGTCTTGGCTGGCTACATTACCCACAAAAGTGATTATGGAATAATGAATTATTTTATTTCCAGAATACTGTAGATCAAGCTTCAAAACTTAAACTTAAAGGCTGGTGTATGAACACTCCAAGTGGTACGGTGAAAGGTGCTATGGAAGGAGATGCTGCCAGTATTCGAGAAATGTGAGTTGCAGTAACTTACTCTGACCTTTATGAAAAAGAAAAGCTTGTGATGAAGAAATTAGTAGTAAACATGAAGTTTTTTGTTGTGAGCATATTCTGCTGTTAAAAACATTTAGAAATTCTGATCACACTATCGTGTACTGTACTGCATAGTATTTAGTAGTTTGATGTAGTGAAATAAAATTGATCAATTTTATTTCTGCAAGTATTTCAAAATGTATATATCAGACAGTGGCAATTTTAGACTGATATACAATATATTAGTGAGAATAAAAGTATGGAGCAGACTTGGCTTATAAAAATAAAAGTTAAGCTGTCTGCAACTGTGTAGTTTTTTATATTTACTTTTTATTGATGAATTACACCTTACCTTAACTATTGTACAATTTAGATGTCACATAAAAAATATTAGAGCCTGTAATTTAATAAACGTTTACTTTTTCAGGAAACACTGGCTCGCAAATGTTGGAAGCAAAATGTCTCGCATTGATAAAGCTGAATTTAGAAATGAAAAATCTATTTCAACTTTTACTTTCCCTAACTTCAGTGTGCGTCATTGAATTATACTTTACAAGAACCAGTTTCCTGACCTCTACATTGTGATACTCATATAGCATTGGTTGAATAAATGGATTGGAACAAAATGGCAAAAACATGTCATGGATATTACATACACACGTGTATTACTTATGCTAGTCAATTCAATTATTTTTTTCTTAAATAAAATGCAAATTGTTGTTATTCTAAGATTTCTTCAGTTTAGTAATCCATTATGATTTTTTTCCCTTATAACGTTTTGAGAGATAACATTGAGATTTGAGATGTGCCTTCCAAAATCCACTTTGATTGCTGAATTTCATCAGATTTCAAAAATAAAACTAAGATAATTGTTTTCAAATTATTTGTATTAAAAATGCACAAATAAATCATTTCAATGATACATTCTCTAATGTTTTTTTATATTGCTCTCCAAAGTAACTCAAATGAATTTCCAGGTACATAGAATTACACTAACTCAGAGGCAAATTATTATGTTTCTGAGCTCTCCAATATTTATAAATAGTGAATTAGTGTTAAAATATGCAATGTCCGTACAATAATATATTTGTTTTTTAACAAACTACACTAACCAAGTATTTGATTTTATTTATTTAGTCAATAAACAGTAAAAACTGCATGTGACACATGGGGGAAAAGATCTGCCCAAGTTTTCTTGAGCTCCAGAATCCCTTCCCAAAATGTTAACTATAAATAATTGAAAGGCGATTAAAAGTTTAAAGAAAAATAACTTCTTTTTAGAAAAATTTGAAAAACTTTTAACTTTTGTTCCCGAGTAATAAAAAACTTATTTGCATCTGTAAACAAACTGCAGAATTGATTTTGCTTCATTGCTAACAATATAGTAATTCACCCCAGTTCTACTCCTACCGCTACAAACAAAAGGAGAGCTCAACATAACATGTGCATAGAGAAGCTACATTTATGTCCAGAAGCAAAACAAGAGGCCATCTCAGCATTTGCCCAATGGATCAGGGAAACTGGAAAAAAACTTATCAAGATGGTGGTTATTGACCAACAAGCTGAAGTACATTACTTGTTAAGAGTATACTAAGTTGTTGTTTTTTTTTAATTTTATTTTACAATACAAATTTAAACTAATGCATTGTATATCATTTGGGTTTTGTTAAAATAAACATTACTTTTCTTTTTGATGATAAGTATAGTCTCTAATTGTATTGAAACAGTTATTCACTAGAAAATATTTTAATTTTAACTTAAATTTGTGTAAGAATTTTAATTGTTAATGTCATGAGGCAATGCATTGTAAAGTAATATACATGTATCGCATGTGGATTTATTCTAGTGAGCTGTTAATACTGTCAATTGATTTCTATAATGTGTGATGTAATTATAAATATCAGTATTGCATGAAAATATATTCGCACCATTAAGTAAGTCACTTTTGACAAAAATTACATATTCCTAAATAAATAGGCAAGGCAATGGTAAGATTCCAAGCTCAATGAAGAGAGGCTTGCAGAGATCACTTGGATGGCATTTTTTCATTATTCAAATAATTTTATTTTGCAAACTGAAGGTATGGGTACTACAGGATGAGCTTCCCCATAATATTATGCCATATCTCAGACCGGAATGCACACTTGGATAATACATGCTACAAGCAACACGCAACATGGAAAATAATCTTATTAGTGAATTATAATTTTAATTATGTTCAAAATCAATTATAATTTTAACTATTTTAATGAATCATCATTTTATTTACATTAAATTATCAAATTAATTCCTATGACAAAAATTCATCATCAAATTACCGATCGTCCAAATCGTAAATAAAAATAATTCCGAAAAGAACAGAGATTTAAATAAGCACAATGCATTATTTTGGGAATATTTCAATAAACAAAATGACATAGTTAACTTTACCATACTATTCTTATGGATGACATTCTATGTTATTAAGTAACATCTGTTTGGCATTTTCTTAAATTTCATTCTAAAGCAATTGACAGGAGACTTTCAGAGTATAAAGGACTCACTGGATTTCAGTAAAAATAATAGTTGCCGTGCTTGAGAAATGGGTGTATGGATATTTTCCCAAAGAGGCAGTTATAGTTTAATTGTATATTAAAAATATTAGAATAATTATGATTTACTTTTTAAATTTTTTTTATGA
This sequence comes from Gryllus longicercus, assembly GCA_038098605.1. Taxonomy (NCBI): domain Eukaryota; kingdom Metazoa; phylum Arthropoda; class Insecta; order Orthoptera; family Gryllidae; genus Gryllus; species Gryllus longicercus. The sequence goes on along the minus strand of JAZDUA010000310.1, from coordinate 320,973 downwards.
GTTTATATTGATGAATTCTTTACACCATAAATTATATTCCTAATGTAAACATTAAGGATAGAACAGAAGAAGGGAAAAACACTTTTTCAATCTTTGCAAATTCAAAAGTCGTAACAAAAAAAACACAATAGGTATTAGAAGTACTGGACATCTCACTGCACAATAAAGATAAAACTCTTTTTTAGAAAATTTACTGTACTATTGAGCTTGTGTTGTTAAGTACTTCCCAAAATCAGTGGATTCCACTAAATCATGCATTTTTTCCAGTGAGTCAATCTATTTTCCAAAATTTCGAGTGTAGGTTTTAGAAATTAGCTTTGTAAGTGTAAGGATAGCAACGGTAGAATTTAGCACTTAGTTTTTTTAAATGGCAATTTGAAAACAAGGCTAGAGCATTATAAGAATTATGATTTAGCATTTTGTAGGATTTGTTGAGAAAATTATTAAGGGATGACTGTGAAACAAGCAAATATTTTTAGATTTTCCCATTCATTCTTGGATGCAGCCCTTTTGTTTGGCCTGAGAGATGCCCCCACGTTCATGTTTAACTATATTATCAACAAATTTAATTGTTTTATCAGCCAGATAACATTTTTATTCTCGCTGATGGCTCTTGCTTTCTTCATAACAGCTGTGAATTGTTTCTCCCAACTAAATTTTGTGACTTAACAAAGCCACAATTTTATGGCAAAATTATTTATGTACCCAAATATAATGCCTCCAATGGAAGGCAAACAATCATATCCATACTTGGATTTTTTAAAGTTGCCGATGACATTAGGTCATTGTTACACCTTCTGCCTTTTAAAATAAATTCACAAATGTCCTTTTTAACAGGGCTCATGGACTCAGAAATGTGCTTACTACTGTTAAAAAGATTAATTTTATAAGGCAGAAGGTGTAACAATGACCTAGTTATTGGTCAATTTAAAAAAATAAAAGTATAATTTTAAGGAAATAAGTTTAATGCATAGAAGTATGGATCCACTGTTTCTAAGAAAATGCCAGAATCAAGTTCACACTGACAACTAATTTTCTATGTAGAGAATGCTCTCTTTCTCTATCCAAACATTCAATAATTTTCAGGTGGAAAATTTAAAGTGCAACTCAAAAAAATGTGGCCAAAAGTCACATCAGTGTTTGACTTTGTTCAGTAATCCAAAATTATTTTCAGGCTATGGAATCAACAATATCCTCCAAGGTTCAAGGACTTTAATGATGTCAAATTAATTAATGCTCCACACTTATACTACGGAGAAGAATTTTGATCAAAATTCTAAGGCAAAAACTGTGCAATTAAAGAAATTAATTCAACACAATATAAATAGATTTTTTGCTACATTAGCTTATGTATTATTCAAAGACTTCAGAAATTGCAACTACAACAATAACAAAAAAGAAAAGAAAAAGTAATACAGAGCACATAGTACCGTAAAAGAGAATAAAATCGAACAGTGAGGGCAAAATCGATTCCTTACTATTTTTTCAGAGTTTTAAGTATTATTACAGTAACTGATGATAAATTTCCAATTAGTTCAAACGACAAGGGGTAATGCATTAAACTATAATTTGAATGAATGGTGATATTTTGATGTATTTCTGTCGACAGTAAACCAACTGCTACCCAAATACTGTCATTGTTATAAATTATCGGAAGCACTGAGAATACGTAAGGAGATTTTCTTTTGATTATTGTCTGATTTTTTTCTAAAGGGAAAAGGAACGGTTTAATTGTTGGGTTATAAGTAATTTCGTACTTCTGTAAAGTCTATTATGACATCAAAACATAGAGCGGATCTGCGGGGAAAGTAAATTATTCTCCAACTTATCCATGTCTTGCTGTGAAAGCCATTCAAGCTCGCCTAATAGGCAAGCGTCCCAACAATACGCAGTTCTATAATTAAATTTGTTCAAAGGATTGGTTCCCCTGCCCGGGACTCAAACCCGGGCCTTCTGGTTTACGCCCATCTGTTCTAGCCCAGCTTAGTGGTTACAATTTGGATTCCTTTCCTTGCGGAATATATTCTCCAAGCGTAATTGCGTCCAACAAGGTGACTGGATGGTGACAATTATGTATAATACGGAGTTCCTTACACGAAGCTCAAATAAATCATTTCATCAATAGAATCCATGGAAGGCATCCATTCAAATACGGGCGTCAGACAGCTCTTACTTCTGAGGACAAAAATAGTTTGGTTCAAGGTATCATGCTTTGTGCGAAATCAGAATTTTTGTTTCGTGATAGAGATGTGGAAATAGTACAAGATTATTTGAACCGTCAAGGAAGACGAGAGAGCCGTTGTAATGATAATCGAATCGGAAAGGATTTTTACAGGGATCTTTCTCAAAGAATGTCTGAAAATGTGACACGAACCAGATGCTCTATCACTAGAAAAGAAAAATTGAAAGACTTATTTGAAAATCTTCAAGAAACTACATTGGTGTTTGTGAAAATTGCTACACCAAGGAGACATAATATTACAATGAACTTTACTCCACAGTTCAGGAATATCACAATATACAAATGATTAGAAATATAGAATTGTGCCTGCATTTTGACTTTCAGTATTTAGTATGGTGTGAAGCTGCCCTGCGCTGCCATCAGAGCCTCTAGACGTCATGGTTTGGATTCAAAGAGATCTTGGATATGCTGCAGGGAATACTGCCATGCTGTTTCTATACGTGACCACAAAGCATCGACAGTGGCTGCAGGAGGACCAAAACGAACAAGATGCCGAACGATCATATTCTAGACATGTTTGATTGGCGACATGTCAGGCGACAAGATGATTATGGCCATCTCGCGCTGTGGTTACATTGAGTCCTGTACCCGCACGTCACTATGTACGATCGATCCTCCTCTATCCACTGGTTCCACACACGCATTTCTCGTAACAGCGCCCCCCGCTCTAGCCGCAATGTCACGGTAGGACAAACCTGCTTCCCGGAGACCGATCATTCTGCCCCGTTCGAACTCACTCAGATACTAATATTGCACCCTTTTGCGTGGACGGGGCAAACCGGTACTTACTTGCACGTTTCCACGTCATTTGATATCTCTACCCCGACTGAGTGTGGCGTGACACTGACCTGAGCTCTCACACCAAGAAAGGCGCTGCTAGGCCCAAGTGCACACCATCACTATGTAAATTTAATCACTTCTTATGGATACATTGTTCTACATTTTCACCTATTTTTAAATGATTTCGACCATTCCTTCTGAATGTTGCAGTTTTCACAAACACCTATGTATTACTAATGGATTGCCATTAGAAAATGTAATTAATTTCGATGCAACCAATTTTAGAGATGATCCGGGAATGACGGGTCTTGACTAAACGTGGAGTTAGACACGTTGAATGAATCATGGATTGCTCGAACACCAGCACGAGCGTCATGATTGCTGTAGCTGCAGATGGAACCGTACTCCCTCCATACGTAGTGTATAAAAATTCTTGTACCCTGGATGGTGTGATGACAGGGTGCAAGGATCAGGATAAATCGCAATTCAAGTGGCTGGTTTAATTTAAGTATGTTCAGTAATTGGTTTCATCAGATTCTTTCTTACGCAAAGAAAAAGGATGGGCGTTAAGTTATTATTCGTGACAACTGATCATATCTCTCCATCGATGTGATTCGCTCCTGCGAAGAGAATACTATTAGCTTTGTGCTCCCAATTCAACGCAACACCTGGATCTAGCATCACCCTTTCTGCATGACGCAAAGTTTTACAATTCTGGAAAAAGAAAAATATATGGGCTCTGCCAAAGATTGAATTTCCTCGCATGCTGAGATTAGCATTTGAGGAAATTGGAATTAATTCCAAAGATTTCGAGATTAATTCCGAAATATATTCAGTATATGACATTCTTGGTTACATTGCCGAGCGACACAAAAAGGATACCGCAATAAATCTTACATCGGTAAGATGGTTTCAATGGATATATATGAAATTCTCGTTCGTTTCTTGCGAAAGAACATCGTCAAAGGGATTTATTTTGTGTATCCATCTATATTTGATCAACCCACAGAGACATTGTGATTAAATTGCTTGCTAGGGCTATAATGAGAAGCTGAAGGTTTCAATTAATTTGTACCTAATTGAACTAACTACTTGTACCTAATTGAATAACAGGCAAAAGTTGTTTAATCCACGTTCTTCTAATTTGTTCCAGGTTCTTTGTGCTTTATAAATTAAATTGTACATAAATTGCATCAGATTTTTTTAATACTGAATAACTGATCCATTTTACCATTCTTATGCTCTACAGTTGATCGGACGTTGACGTTGATCGAAGTTACCCAACCTAAGCGGGTAACTTCAATGAAATTGTAAAAAAGTATTCAGGATCTTTTTCTTTTTCAAAGCATTTACTAAAGGAAGGGTGGAACTATAAAATACGCAAAAACGTCATACACTTTCGCCGATAATATAACCTCGAAATAAAGAAATTATTGAAAATTTAATGGACCTTAGCCTTGTCACTACTTAATATCGAATTTTAATTTATAAAATAATAATAATATGCATAAATAAAAATAAAAGTAAAAGATTCTCGGTGTGATTTCTAATTACTTTAATGCATCTTGATCTGTGTTTTAATTGCTTCAGCTATTCTAAATTTCATATATTAATTGAAAGCCAATCATACTATGTAAAGAAATTGAAGGATTTGCAGTTGCTCACATATTTCTTAAACAAGTATCTCATGATCAGTAAATATCTGTGATCAATTTTCACAAGAGTTTTGGATTTTCAATATTGTCAACTAGTGATTATGTAGAATAAAAACTTGAAACTACTGAATAACTATAATGTGTTGTAGATGGAGCTATTTGATACAGCCATTCCAAACTGGCAAATAAATATAGCCTGTGAGAGAATGCCAGTTCTACATTACAAAATTTACATTAAAAAATTATAAAAATATAGAGATCCAAGGATGGGAATCCTGAAAAAGGAAATTCTTTTGCCATCTATGCACGATAGACAGTGGTTAAAATCAAAGAGTACTAAACATAGTACTATAGTACGGTGTTATAGTATATAGTATAGTGGTTAAAATAATAATAAAAATTAGAAATAAAAATATAGTAAATCTTTCTTTATCAAATCCTATTTGTGGATTTTGATTACCTAAAAACCCACCCTGTGGAGCCTCGTAGCCATTCAACATCAATTTTTTTTCACAAAATTTGTTTGTTTTGAAGATTGAACCTTTTTAATGTTCCATTTTAAGGGAGAAATGTGTTGACTACATTTGATGTTTTGATGAACAATGTCATGGCCAATGCAGATAAGTTTAGTCATTTTTTTACTGCTGGAAAAAAAAAAAAAATTCTTGGAAACAAGAATATTTAGAATTTAAGATTTGTTAATGGCATGTGTTTTTTTTTATTACATGAAATTGTCTCATGAAAATTATTTTATATTTATCCCATAATGCCTCTTAGAAATGTAGTTAATGCACCCAATTTAATTTTATGAGAAGTTGACTTCATTATTTATACAAGATCAATATATATTTATTTTTTAAAGTCTATCATTATTTTAGATTGGCAAGACAAAAGTCCTAAATGACATGAATTCTGATCCTTTTGATCTTATTTTAATGATAAGTGAGTACTTAACATTTTATACAAAAAAATCTCATTTTTATATGGTGCATTGTCATGAGGCCATAAATAACCTTTTCGCCATTTTTAGTTTTTTGTACAATACTGAAAAGAAAAACACAAGCTTTCATTAGGTATTAAAAGCTTAAGTCTGGAAGCAATATAAGTCTTACATAATCAAATGAATTCTGTGTCATAGGGATCGTCCATAAATTACATAACGCCAAAGAGGAGGGGAGGGGGGTTTGAAGCAATGTTACGGTGCATGTAGGCATAGTTTCATAGTTTTGTGTAAGGTAATGCCAATACGTATTTTACATTTTTTTAACATTTTCTGAAATAATTCTTTTTATTCAGTCTCATACCAAAATATTAACAAATTCAATTAAAATATAAATAAATTTTAAAAGTTACAATGCATAAATTGTAACAATAAATGGAAATTTTTGTTTCACATATGGAATGGTACATTTATTGAAGCTGTTAGATTAAGAAGAAAATATTCAAAACTGATCTACAGTATTTTCTAGAATCCAATTAAATTGATGTAATAGACTTAGAGCCCATGCGTCATCTACGACAGTATGTGCAGAGCTTGTTGTCAGAAATGTCTTGCCTAAGCATTCTTCCTTCATTCAAAAATTGTCCCCAATCTTATTGTTAGGGGCAGTCTGCATTGCCACACTTCACCCGTTTTAACTGGCATACATTTGAACACAAATAAAATTAATACAACTTGTTACTGATTTATAATTTATTTTTACTGATTGTGAATGAAGGGGCAAGCTTTATGTAATTATTTGGTAGGGGTTCAATTGAGTGTTACCAGTGCATTCTGGGAGGAAAGGTCTTCAAAATACTCTAAATTTGCATTATGTAATTATTTGACAACTCCATACATCATATTTTTTAAATTTAGTTTTGTTTTATGACCTTATGTTAACTTGTGCCCCTAGAGTCAGCAGTGTAATACTGAAGAAATTGTATGTTGACTTAAGCTCTGAGTATTAAGAAAATTATATTTGAAAAATTATTTTTTCATAATACTCATTATAGATGGGTTGCATTTTTAGTCAAACGTGACACTAGTAAAAATATAGAATGTGAGAGACTCAGAAAGGAAACATGTATGCAGTTTCCTCAGCATTCTAGATGAACATGAGAACTTTGTTAGACATGTCAGTCAAAAAGAAAGGCCAAACACTACTGGATCACAAGATGGTGATGGCCATGAGAAACATACTCTGAAAGTGCAGAGGACTTGAATGATGTTAGAGCTAATTTATTGTCTTTGCCTTATAGATGACATTACACCATAAGAAGAATTTGCAAGAATATCTCCCTTCCCATGTGAATTTGTAAATAACACATCACACACATATAAAAGTTGCTTTTACAGTAACAAACACACATATACACACCTAAAAGTTGCAAAAGAAATTGGTAATGCACCATATGAAGAAAATTTCTCATACAAACTAAAACTACATCAAGAGGCAGCTGCCTTTGCTTGCTGAATAAAAGTAAATGTCAAAAAAATCTGTAAACAAGATAATTCTACAAAATGTTTTAGCTTAGCAATACCTTCTTACTTCATGCTTTGATTTTGCTACAGAGCTCTCAACAATTATGAACATTCAATTTGACAGTACGTGTCAATGGTAGATGCTAATCAATTATAGGTGGCAAGAGGCCTTAGCTGGTAAGGGGTTAACAAAAAAGCTTCATTCTTATATTTTAGTCCTTTGAATGCATCTCAATATTTCCTAGATATTATTTTAATGTTCTGACACACATGGAAGCCAAAATAAAAACTGATATTGTGGCAATATTTGTGAAGGTCATGATAGACTTGTCTCACATCAATGTAATCAATCACAAATTTCTAGTAATTGGAATCATATACAAATGTGACATCAACTATTCCATAACAGAGAAACAGAAGAAAACAATGCGAGGTTCCAATACACTATCCTTATAATTAGTACCAGTTGGTGAGGAGCACTGAAAATGAATTTAATTAAATTTAATGTTGTTGCATTAAACCAAGTCAAGTTTTATAGCTTTGCTGGACTCCTGAAATCAAATTTGATTTCTGAAAATGCGACACAGAAGGAGAACTTTACTTACGACATGCGGTTTAATGGCTTCAGTATACTAAATGAAGAAATGATCAAGAACAAGAATTCCATGATGACAAAACTTTCAAGACAATGAATTCCTGAAGATGTGGTACCAATGTAACAATTGGAAAATAAATACAAATACTTGAGCCTACATCCAAAGAAAAGTAGGTTTTTCTGGACCTGTTTTCTCTTGGACCAGTCTTCCAAGATTTTAGATTCCCAGATTCCAAGTCAAGTTTTACAGCTTTGCTGGACTCCTGAAATCAAATTTGATTTCTGAAAATGCGACACAGAAGGAGAACTTTACTTACGACATGCGGTTTAATGGCTTCAGTATACTAAATGAAGAAATGATTAAGAACAAGAATTCCATGATGACAAAACTTTCAAGACAATGAATTCCTGAAGATGTGGTACCAATGTAACAATTGGAAAATAAATACAAATACTTGAGCCTACATCCAAAGAAAAGTAGGTTTTTCTGGACCTGTTTTCTCTTGGACCAGTCTTCCAAGATTTTTATATCCTAAGCTTCCATGCCTTATATATCCTGATGCAACTAGACAAAATCCTGATTTAACTGAAATTGAGTTGGAGTAGCATTATAGCTTTTGTATTAACAAGAAATTTATTTTCATATTAATATTGTTAAATATTAACATGTTTTAATAGAAAATGTATGAGCTTTCCTTTTTTGATTTAATTTTTAGAACTATCCCTATCATCTCGTGTGAATTTTATAATTATTGGCTAAATAAATTTAAGTCCCTAGTCATGTTAAGTTCATGAAATCATATTGTGAATAGACAGGTAGATGGATGTAAGTCAGCGTAGGGGACGAAAAGGGCACAAAACAAATTTAATTTAATGGGAAATGGGAAATTGGGCCATCAGGTAAGGAATATCCGACATGTAATTATTTACTGCTACTTTTTAGCATAATGAATTCATAGATTTTACAATTTTTTGTCCGCTTTTCTGAGGAAGCAAAGTCTTTGACTTTAGTCTCTTTGATCACACACCGAAGTTTTGACATCATTGGTCTTCAAATGTGTTAAACCAAGTATTGCATGTGGGTACATATTTTAGCAAATTGAAATTAATTTTAAGAAACTTTGATAATAAAAAATAAGATAAAATTAATAATTTGCTAACTGCTGAGTAGGAAGCTATATATCACTTCAGTGATGTCACTATGGGGAGATTCAAGCTCCCAATTGGATGTAACCACGAACAGCTAATGTACGTCAAGTGCATGGTTCAATAAATCCTAGTATATTCGGTCGTTCCACACCAGAACCTGCGAGAACTTATCTACTCAACTGAAAAGAATTATTAATAATGTATCCACTAGTTTAAAAAAAAATCTTCCAAACCTTTATCCTCGTGTCCTTCAAATGTTTGTCTACATTCGCACCAGAATAATTTTCTATTGAATTTGATTACTTTAATTAAAATCATCATACATCAAATCTTTTGTTTCAAATAGACATATAGTTTAATTGATATAAACTGTGTAAATATTTTGTCTGAGAAGAAAAACAAAATGAATTCATTAAATCATTTAAATCATATGGATTCTTAAACATTTTTACTGCTATGAGTTTAAAAAAGCTACTGTAAATACATAGTATAGTTAAACATAAAACATGTTAAGAGTTTACATAATATATTATTAATTTTGTTTATACCAATATACATTGAACAAATAATTGTTGAGGATAGATCGTGGTATTTTTCAACTTCTATTAGACTGCAGAGTGAGTGTCAGAAGTTGCAATAAAAGGAATGACACACTACTTCCTAAATTTTACTGGAAACAGATGAACGTCTGGGATATTTGCTGCAAAAAATGAAATTAAAAGGACCACAATGTCTAATATTTCAATTTAAATATTATTTTATATTGATGTTATTCTAAAGGAAAATGAACAAGAAAGTGTGTTTCTTCTATTTGGTTCTAACTTGCAAATTTGCAGTGAATTCTCTTCACATAGAACTTTTAATGTGATTTTGTATTTACAAAACATTGTGAAGACCTTTGAAACGAATTATTTTTAAAATCTGGGTAATTATGTGTTGTACAAGGCAGAGAGTACTCTGCACCCTAGTGTACACCTTTGAATGAAAATGGTCCTTTATTTTCCTCCAGATACTGTCAGTGTTAGATAGAAACTATTCTGCAATTGGGTTGATATTGTCTGGTGGCAGAATATAGAAGCATGGAACTAGATACAATTTCAAATAAAAAAATAAAAAGTGCAATAAATTATCCTTTGTACCCTACCTAGCAAATGCAAATACCTGTAGTCGACTCTGATTATTGTGAACTCGGATATAGTGAACCACCAGTTCTGCTTCACTTACATTACAAATAAGCATAAGTAAATTCAATTATAGTGAGTATTGAACCTCAGGTATAGTGAACCTAGGAAATAGGTCCTGGAAATTATTTCCCTCCCAGAAATACATGTATATTCCAGGTCTGTCACCTCCACCTCAGGGGAGACTGTGGTGGAAGTAATGGACCTGGAATCTTTCATTCAGCGATCAGTTTCATTAGTTACTTGCCCCATGCCACTACCAAAAGGATCTTGTATGTTATTAGGTGAGTAAAAGGGCCTTTGGAGAGTGGGAAGGTGCTCCAGCAGTGCAAGAAGAATTGAAAAGTGTCAAGCCTACATTACGAAACCTAGAGTCAGTGCTCAACGCAGAATCAAAAAAGGAGAGAGCACAAACTCGAGAAGAATCTAGAGATATTACTAACGGAAAATGTACAAAGGAAAAAAAAATAAATAAAATAATTGATTTTTTATAGTCAAATAAAGATAACGAATGTTTCAGTTGGTGCTGTTAATTTAATTTTGCTCTCTATATTAATAAAAGAAATCATTGTGGAGAAATTCTATTTAATTTTGACATCATTGAATATAGTGGTCTAATGTTAGTCCCCAGAAATTCACTACAACTGGAGTCAACATACTTACATACTCATATGTATGTAAATAAAATAACTCACTATGTAAGCATACAGACATTGTACATTCACATACGTATGAACCCACACTTTCACAGACGTATTCATTCATAAGCATCTTCAAACAACTAGGGATAAAAATGTTACCTAACACCATAATAGGAAATATTAAATATTGTTTATAAAATTGCAAATATTAAAATAAAGAGAAACTTAATAGGAAGTGCAATTTTGAAAGAGGCTGTATAAACATGGCCATTTTAAGGCATAAGCATTGAGAACAGTCACATAGGAACCCTGAGTACTGGAGGCTCCAGAATTGTTCAAAGAAAATTTTTTTCAGAATAGTGTAAAAACTGCTCAGTTGAAAACTTGTTTCAATATCATTTTGTATCATCCTTGTATGAAAATACCACTTTTCTGCACCTTTATTGTCAGGAACATGTCTAAATCTGGCACATGTACTACAAAAAGATTGAGTGCTTAATGTAGCCTACTTTTTTTGTAATTCATTTTTAGAATGTTAAAAATGTTACAAAAATGATTACTTTTGTCATTTTATAATTATTTAATTAAGAAATGAATATTTTATTAATTAAAAGTGAGTATTGAAATATATTGGGACTAGAATATTTGAACTGGCTTTTGATAATGTGCATCAAAAATGCTATCCAGTTTTTTTATTAAAGATATGAAACTTTGACTAGCCGATAAATTCTGTGCACAGAAATATCAACTTTTTCTTAATTAATAACGCAGGATTCATACAATATATACAGTGTTTTTTTAAAATATAAGTCCCCATTTTTCCAAAGTTTAGCAACAAAAAATGGAGAGGAGCTACCATGCAAGAATCTGAAAATGAAGGGAAATTATTTTTCAAAAATTATTTTTTGAACAATGTTAAATGTATTTTAATTTCTAACATTCCACCTGCAATTTTCTTAGAATGTGCTGACAATGAAAATTTCAGGGAATTAATAGTTTTAAAGAACATTATTGCAATAAATATCAAAGTTTTCTAAAATTTTCATTAAAAAATCTGAGGGGAGCTTACACATGAGGGGAGCATGTATTTAAGAAAATACAATAACAAGGTAAACATTAGAATAAAACTTTTTTTTGTTGCTTGGGATATAAAGAAAAATAATTTTTGAAAATAATGGATTAAATCATCTTTTCCTCTAGCAAAATTAGCCTTAAATTTTAGAGAGGGTAGTGTTATTTCTGATGTTTTTGAGTTCATAAGAACATATGTCATCTGTTTTACTGCGCATAACATACAAATTTCAGGAATAAAGGCAGGAATATTTTTTCTAGAGCCTAAAAGAGGCTTAAATTTTGGAAAGTGTGTCATATTTTTCTGAGGTTTTTGAGTTTTTGGGTATGTTAGTCCATTAGGTATGTTACCTATTTTAATTTGAACAACCCTGAGTTTTGGAAAATATGGCCTGGAACAGATTTTCCTAGCGCATTTAAGTTTGAATCTTGAGCTTGCTTTAGATGTCTCAGCAAATCTTCGTTTGAAATCGTATTTGTGGGATCTGATGGAATTCAGTTGGTGTTTAATGTAATACTATGCGTTCAAGTTTCTCCCTACTGTATAAATTTGTCAATACTGCAGTAGTTGTTATTTTTGATTAGCTGATATCATACTTTTTTTAGCTTCGTAATAGTTATCGTCTGCTCCTTTCTTTTCTGAACATTTTTTAGTTTGTTTCCGAGTAAGCTGTAATAATGCCATTGCCGGTGACGTACCGTAACTGTCGGTTCTCGGAAATCACAGGGCAGAAGTACAAATGGGGCACTCATTTTAATCGAATTGAGACACCGAGAGGTCAAGGGGGCAAGTTCACTTTCTGTGATTGAGTCAAGTGCAGAAACGTACGAGTATAGTTTAGATTTATTCAGTCAAAAAAAAAAAAAAAAAACAGTAAAAACTGTATGTGACGTAGGGGGAAAAAGGATTATTTGCGCACGTTTTCTTGAGTTCCAGAATCCCTTCCCCTTCATTTTAACTATAAATAGTTGAAAGATAAGTAAAAGTTTAACATAAATAAATAAAAATAAATTTTAAAAATCGAGAGATAGCAATATTTGAAAAATAGTAATTTTCGTTTGTCGAGTCATAGAAAACTTATTTGCATCGGTACACGAATTATAAGTATGATTTTTCTGCATTGCTAACAAAATAGCAACTCACCCTTACCTCTGCTCTTACCATAACAAGCAAAAGGAGAGTTCAACAAAACGTGCGCGTGGTGAAGCTACGTTTACGTCCAGAAGCAAAACAAGGGGCCATGTCAGCATTTGCTCAATGGATCAGGGAAACTGGGCAAAAACCTGATCGAGATGGGTTAGTACATGCAGTGATTTAAGATTATACAAGTGAAAATGTCACAGGTACTGAGATGTATATTTAAAAGCAGGAAAATGTATCTATAAATAATACAACTAATTAACTTTGAACTTCTTTTTCACAGAACTGTAAAAGTGTTACTTAGTCCTCCTTGGCCCTCTCCATGCCTCATTTTATACAGCAATTTGCACAGGACGTTAAGGCGGTATTTATTTTGAGATCGCAAAATTATAAGGACGGTCACGGGAAATACGACCCACGTGGATTCTCCTTTACATTGCAGAAGAAGGACATACATTATTCCTAAGTTATGGAATCAACATGCTCCTTGCATCATAGCCATAAATACCGCAATGTACCAACTTATTTTCTCTCAATAAAATCAAAATTACATCTTCGTCATCCATTGTGGAGAAACATTGTGATCGAAGTTAACGCAAGCGTGTCCTTGACAAAACTGTTTTCTTTACGCGTATCCATTATCGCGCCCATATTAGTGAGGCGCTATCACTCAATTGACGTCTCAATCAACATCTGCACTAAATCTATTTCTAGATTTTGTTGCTCCGAATAAACGGGTTTCCCGTCAGTATGAGATAACAATGACACTTTGCCATTCGTTTGAACATAATTATTAGTCGTTTTGACGGTCATGTCCAGTACAGTCGCATATTGACGAGACATTTTCGCATGACGACTGAAAGAAGTGAGTCGATAATAAACGTATCATCTGGGCTTCAATAATGCACTGTGTGTATGAGTTTTCAAATGCAATATGTAATACTACGTCCCTGCTCTTCTGCCAATCGCAATCTTTAACAAATTGTTTATTGAGTGTGATCACACATGAGTGTCATCTGACGGCATCCTTCAGAACTACAATCATTAAACATATTCTAAATGTGGAAAATAGTTAATATTCTCAAATAATTGCCATATTTTCGAAACACGCAATGTGATACTGGATAATGTAAAGCGAATTACGAATGAATTTGCTTAGTTTTAATTTAATCCATTGCAGAATTTGAGTGGAGTAACACTTCATTGTTTTTGAATAGTACCTAAACAAGAAATTATTAAGATAATTAAAACCAGCTTAAAATGTTAAGATGTCATAACATTTTTTTATAGGAAGACTCAATGTACTACGTATTAATTCCAACTTTGCAGTTGAAAGACGCTTTCACTCACTCGGAGGGAATACACTTTTAGAGCCTGTTAAGGAATAAGTTATTGCTTAAGGACTAAGTGATCACTTAATCCACTCGTTATAGACCAGGGTTGTCCAACTGACGGGCCGCGGGCCGCAAGCAGCCCGCGGTGCCATTTGTTGTGGCCTGCGAAATATTATATACTTCGATTTATTTAGAACTTCATTTGATAGATCAACTGTTACGGTGTTACCCCATCAGGTGCTAAACGTCACTATAGAGGCGTTCATCTTCCCGATTGAATGACACCGTAACAGCTGATTTACGCCAACTGACCTATTTAAATCCGAGTATAGTCAAAACTGAAAGCCCCTTCCATTAAAGTGGGGGCGAGAACATTGTGCGCCTTGCGCAAGCGCCCTGCCGGGGTCAACACCCCCTTTAATGTAAATATAGGTTAAATTTTGATTTAAAGATCTCTTTCCAGTAAATTCAGAAGTTCAGAAAAATGTGTTTCACTGTGTTGAGCATAGTACGGCCTGACATCACGCCATCCTTCCACACCACCCCCACCCCGATCCCCCGAGCAGCCGAGCTAAGTTCAGAGATCAACAATACGGGAAAGTCAAGCGTGGATCACCCAAGTAATGGAAATATGGCCCGCGGCCATATTAACAGTTTTAGTTGTAGCCCTTGAGGCCTTGTAAGTGGATAGCCCTGTTATAGACATTCCTTATGAACCCAGAATCGTGTGTGCACTTACATCTGTAAGAGGCATAAATGACTTGTTCAAATTACCAATATAAGTGATTGTTCAGTGCAGAATAAGAAACCACCTCTTTGAAACGGAAACGTGCCATCTGCACAAACTGTTTCGTAAATGTCACCACTCATTATTTTTCGTAGAAAGAGCGTCCATAAACTTCTGCGCTTTTGAAAAACTTCGTTATTGTACTACACTTCAAATTGTCTATGTCCGTGTCTAATGTGTCTTTTCATGGTACGAACAATAAGTTGCATGCAGATCTCAATACATATACTCAGCAATGATTTTCTGAAATAGAAGCAGGGTAAAACCAAAACAGATTAGTTTGGGGAGGGGGATAATTATAAGGGACCTTTTGTAATTGCTGTCACAATTTGTAAAATTTTAGATAAAGTATTGTTCAACAATACTGTTTCGGCAATATCAGTGGGAAGAAAATGTCGAATTATCTACACCGGCTGAGGTGGTTTAGGGTATGATGACAATGCAGAGCCTCTGGCAGGGAGGTCCTAGGGTTCGAGTTCTGACGGTGGCAAACGTTTTGCTAAATAGCTAGGTCGAAGCACCAGTCAAAAGACCAGTCGAGAGCGCGGAGCTTGTCCCGGTTTGGGGGGGGGGGGGGGGGGGAGGCGCCGAGATACCTCGGTGAGGTAAGCCATGACATAGGTCAGTGTCATCCAGAGAAGAACACCGCCACCTCCAGTGATAAAATCGTGCACTACACTTACTAATTATCATAGCAGTTGATGCACCCGGAAACATGAAATAATGAATCTATCGAATTATTTGCAGTGAGGTTATTAACAGTTACTGAAAACATAAGAAAACATCTTTGTGAGTATCCAAATAGGATATAATTATATCTCATCTTCTTTCGTCTTGAAATTCAAAATAAGTTGAATAGTTTTCAGCAGGATGCCAATGGGCTATTTTCTAGGGCATTGCTCCGTCATTAGCCTGGTGTTGATCGAAGTAACCACGGAAAACTACCGATCAGAGCAGCTAGCCCATAGAATTCTCCTCCAAACAGTGGCTGAATTCACTAGATAATAAACTTTATAAGTTTATTAAGTTTACTAAAAGTTTATTAAAGTGTTAAGTAACTTTATAAGTCCGATAAAACGCTTATACGGAACATCTTCCTCCCTCGGGACTCAAACCCTAGGATCTTCCGGTCAGAGTCAGCAGCAACGCTAGCTCTGAGCAAAACGCAGCGAGTACCCCCTGTCAGGGGTAAAACATTTTTATATACATCAAGTTTTGTTTCACAAACTAAATGGTGAATTACAATGAATGAATAGTGTTAGAAAATGTTATGCTAAAAGTTATTTTTGTAGAAAACTTAATTAGAATAAACCTAGCAGGTGTAGAACTTTAACACGCGGAATAATGTCCCCCGTTTACCCCATCAGAGACACTCCTGCACTGCGAAATCATTTTATGAACCACAGGTATCAAAAATTGCATTAACTGCTGTCACGAACAATGATAAGATGTTCATTCGTCTAATTATTGTTCGAGCAGAGTTGTTTACAACAGAAAATACTCAGTCATTTGATTATAAAAGTAAACAATTGTGATTTGAACTATCGATTAAACTGTGCGATCTGAACTACTTGAAAAGTTATGATTTTCATGTTTCACGAAATTTGTCTAATGTTCAAAAAGAAGTCAGTAGTCCGTTACCTGCTCATATATCCATGCCAACTCGAAAAATACCAGTCATGTAGCATATGTAAAAAACAAACACCACAAGGGACGGGAATTATCAATCATAAATCATGTCAAATACGTGATGCAAATTATTTTGAATTTGGGTTTCTTCCAGTAAGGTATCTTTGCGCATTAACCTTAAACAAATTAGTACTCACATAATGTATTATTTCACCTAACTGAACACATTTTTTTAAAGCTTAGAAAAAAGGACAAAATAAAGGATTTAAGGAAATTTTATTAACATTGCAGACATTTTTTTCACTGGAGGCTATTGATTATATTAGCAGTTCCGAAAAATTAAATTCAAACCAGAACATGCCTGCTTTTCATGATTCACATTGCTGATATAATATTAAACATTTTACGAAACACCCATGGAATATCATCAAAGTTGTGTGACAAAAACATCATTGATTTGATCGAGGTATACCAACGAAATTGTGATAAAATGAATTACTCAGAAGAACAAAGTTCAGTGCATCACTCCTCTCCTAATTCATGTTTTGAGAGTTACTGGTAATGAGATTAGCAGTCGTGTTTGGAGACACAGGTTGCGCACAGCTGTTCCTGGTTCTGAATGCGTCGCCACATGTTTTGTTCGCACATTTCCCTCAGTGTGTTCACTGGCTGAGGTGACTCAGGGCACCAACAGATGAATCTCCAGTGCTTTTGATCGGAAGATCCTAGGGTACGAGTCCCGACGGTGACACAATTTTCGACACTAGTTAGATTGCTATTGTCCGAATAATATTTCTGACTACTTGACAGCTGGGGGTGCGGTAAAGCGATGTTGCCATTTACTCTGGCGGCAGACACGTGGTCGTGAGGTCGTTCTCGCATCAGATCACAACTGCAGCAGCAGTAGCAAAGAACAAATCACAATAAGAGCTCACAAGACGACAACCCAGAATTGCACACACGATACATAACCAAGGAAGTAATGGCGCTCTTCAATTTTTAGTTGCTTCGCGCTGATATATTTAATTTTATTTTTTACCCATTAACTCCCAAATTAATTTTGTGTGCATATTTTTCTTTTAGAATGTCTACGTCTATTGAAGAAATAAAATTCACAAAGTATTACAAAAGAAGCAAATTTGAGTTGACCAGAAATTAGCGCATGATACGATGGGCTGTAATGGATTAATAAGTACACTTTGTCGGCAGCTCTGCAGTGACAATCAGAATTTGAACCCTCTGATTGAATAACGGAACCACCTCTCCCCTATCAGCCGCTATCTGCCTAGTAGACAGAAATATTATTTGGACAAAATGTCGAATTCAGCCGGTGCCTGGAGAATTCTACCGGCCGGCAGACGTGATCGGTAGTATTCTCTGGTTTCTCCATCAACACCAGCCGAATGCTGAAGCAGTACGATATCAAACGAGCCATGGACTACGCGCGATCTTCCTTTCTTTTTCTCAGTCAAGATATGCAAGATATGTAGAAATTCCACACGAGGATACAAAAGTTCATTTAATTGTGATGAGGTAGATATTATGTACACAAAATAAGCAAAAGAATACGTACCTACCCGATTCTTTCAAGTATTTAAAATATGTTTAGATACAACTTCAAATTGGAAATTTTGAATAAGATATTTTTATTTATTAATTTTTGTATTCATTTAACGTCAAAAACAGTTAAAATCTGTGTGACGTACTATAGACACAAAAGTATTTTGAGCATGTTTTCTTAAATTCTGGTATCCCTAACCTAACCCATATACAAGATGAACTCTGACCTCTTATGGAAATGAGCATTTTTGGGTAAATTTGTTCAAAAAATCCCTTATTTACATTTGAAAAACTTTAAGTTATCGGTTTTAATCGAATTGTGTATTTGGAGATACTACTATGATGCACGTGTGGTTTGCAAATTCTTCTTTAATTAATTAAAATGTGCATCTTTGAAATACTGAAGGTTCGAAAATTCTCAAAATGGAAAATCATGTCATGACCGGGTACCGTCTAAGATGAAAGCTAGTATTTTTCTACGCGCACTTTTTATCGAGTCCCCGAATATATTATGGCTCCACTCTTTTCCAACTTTAGTTGTATGCAGATAAATGATGGCAACAAACGTGGTTGACAAAATCTGATAACAGAAATATTCACTACTGTGTAATAGATTTGAAAATATTTTGCATTGACAAACGAGCTACAGATTTGATACAATAATCCTGTCGACAAAATAATCAAATCTCTCTCTTTTCTAGTCATGAAACTCAATAAAACGTGCCCGGATAAATTCAGTGCATTGCAAAAGATAGGAGAAGGGGGACAGGAGAGAGTACAATTCTGTTTCGAAACACACTTTCGTTCACTAAATTTTATCTTAGAAGACTTGTAAGAACCTAACTTCCAAAATATTATGGAGCAAGTTGTAAGAAGTAAAGTAGAAGCCAAAATTTCACCCTCGAAAAAAAGTACGGATACCAGTACTCCGTACTTGATATTCGCGATCTTGACATAATGAGTTAAACAAATAATTCAACTTATCGAAGTCCGTATCATTTTCTATTATTATCATGTATTTTATTTTTCAAAATACTCTGTGACTAGGGAATGGCCTAATTTTTATTGCTCGCATTGTCAGTCTTTAACAAAACAGTAACACAAAAATAAATACAATGAACAATAAAAACTGTACATACATACCTAATTCTTGAATTCGAGATAGATTCACCACTGAATGTTGGTGTGAAATGTATGAGTGAGAACCAAGCTGAGCTTTTAGAAGCCTTTCTGAAGCACAATGAAAGCTTTCATGACTATTGCCTGCCACATGTAACTCTACACGCCACAAACGATCTTCTCACCATGTCCGTCGCATCATTTCACACAAAGAATTCTGGATTCCAACTATCGCGTTACAGTTTCGACACCACAATATTTTGTACTAATTCTGGAATCACTTGTTACATAACATTGAAGTTATAGACACGCTCTTTCTTTTAAAAAAAATTCACACTCAGTAAGTTCACAACAAAACATAGTACGTGAAAAAACGAGGTCACGACGAGCTGTAGCTGCACTGAGTAAGAAGTGATGCGAAACTCGAACTCCGCATGCACAGAAGATCGATATTGCTGTCGATCGCTTGGCCGTGCATAAACTCTCTATTTCTTTTTCACTTGCAACGAATAAGCTCTTTTGTCAGAACTGATAACCTTCGTCCATTTACCGCCTATGTCAACGTTCTGCATCAGGTTGGAATTTGCTTACGGCTAGTTGGTAGACTTGAATGAAGGATGACGTATGTCAAGCCGGCCTCTTCTGCCCCACCGCGTTGTTTTTCTTACGTCGTGTTCCGAACTCTGTTTCAAAGTGAACAGCCGTTGACACGTGATCGTTGGGATTCCCAGGCCTCCTTTCGAAACGCGGTACTCTCGGGAGGGATTAAGTGCACTGGAGAAGGAAGAGCTGCGAATATTACAGGCCGGAACGGACTTCCGTCTAGGCAAACTAGGCAGCTGATTCGTGTGGCCCAAACTGACAGGGGTCCCCAGATGATAGGAATAAAATGCATCAGGGGCCCCAATAAATGTTTTTTAAGAAACAAATATAAAAGGGAATTTAAAGTATTCTACTAGTTGTACAGCTAAAAATATTTAATTCAGATTTTAAAATATTTGGAATACTGTAATAAGTAGAAATTTATTATTTAACGAATAATAATACTTGCGCCAGACATTTAGAGTCCTGTCATTGCGGGAGCTTGTCTCCAGCACCAACACCCCCGCTTATCGACGGAAAACAAAACGCTCGACGGAAAACAATTTCGATCTTGGGTGCTGGTTATCTCTCAGGACGTGCGAGCGCCGGCCCCATTTTCATTTTTTGTTTAGTTACTAAAATGGACGGATATCAATCATTTTGATTGGCCCTAGGTCATTCGAAGGGAAGTTTCCCGCGCATTCATATCCAGCACGCTGACAAACAAAAAACCTAGTATAGGGAAGCGGGTGGGAGTAGCGAAGTAGTACTAAAGTCACTCGGGAATATCTAGGTACAAAAGAACCGTCCGCACACCGCACTGGGAGGGGGGGGGATCCGGACTCCACCGCTTAAATTATTATTGATGGTTTGACGATTTTGATTATTTTATATGTTTTGACGATTTTGATAAATGAATAAACTGATATAACTAAAAACAACCATGTATATTCCTGTAAACCAAAACACAATGTTCAATTTTTGTCTCAGTATATGGAAAAATATTGATTTTCTCGCATCATTATTTTGTCAGTCTCAGTTAACTATATCCGAGCCTTTTGGCTGAGAGAACGTGAGATCTTCAAAAGACGGGAAATTGCCGGAGGGATTGATTTTTACCGGTCTTTTTCGTGGAATAAACATGACTTGGCCACTTCAGGATTTTCCGTCCTTCGAAAATCCATGCGGATTAGCCGTCATCGAACCTGTTCACTGGGACTTCAGAAGCCAGTAAGCTAACCATTTGCCCTCCGCGGCGAGCATGCTGTCGATCAGGGGTGTCCAACTTCCAAGAACTCCAAGGCCACAACCACAACCAACCCTTTAATGGTTGCGGGCCACATTTTCATTATTCGGGCGACCCGCACTTGATCCCTTATAGTGCTATCGACAGTTTGCCCGGCTGCTCTGAAACGGGGGGGGTGGATGAAACTGTCGCTGATATTAGACTCTACAATGCATAACGGCTACATTGACGGCGTGGCAACGAGTATAACGTATCTCCTGCTAGCTAAGCGATGTGAAGGATTTCAAGGTCTTTTTAGAATATCTTCCTCGTTTGATAGTTAACTGTTCTAAGCTAATCGCGCGTGGGTTGCTAGGGCAAACGTGTCATTTGGTCATCCATTGGGAAATAAAAGGATCAAGACGAACATATGCACGTTAGAGAGCGGACTGCCCCTAGCACAGAATTAAGAATAATTGAGTTTAAATGGCAGTGCAACCCATAGCGCTTTACTGACATAATAATAAAGTAAATATTCCCGCTGCAAGATGGCTAGTCACTTTCTGTGACCATCACATTGACGTCGAACATTCTAAACCTATTTTGTGAATACGTTAGATGAAAGGTGAATATAGTAGATGAAAGGAAGCTTCCTTATAAATTTGAACAATTGGTATAAATTGTTATAAAACATTAGCCTACCGCACTGCACGTGCTAGATTACTTACATGGAAATTCATTTGCTTTAATGTCTCCGTTCTTTAGTGGAGGAACACCAAATTCACCTGATTGCCCGGCTCTGCTCGCGTCATCTACTTCTTTCCTCTGTCACCGATGTCCGTTTCGTATCATAACTTACATTACTGTCACTGTCATTACTATCGCGCCTTTTCTGGTAACCATAACGAATTCTTGATATGGTGTATTAAGTCATTTTGCGTCGAATCACTCTTTAATTGAAACCGTCGAGAGCCGATTCCACGTTCTTTCTTTTCCTCTCTTTATACAGGGTTGAAAATGAACACGATTCTTTCGATCCAATTGAATTCATTTCCTTATTGATATACTTTTGCAACGCCTTCGCGCATCCGAATGTGACGGACTTCCTTATGCAACTTTCTCTGAACCGGAGGTATTACAACAATTACAAATAGAACTTTACGAATCACGTACAAATGCTTCACTCTAGTATAGTAGGAAACGAGCTGGAAGCTTCACCTCGCGGATACGAAAAGGCAGGGTCAATGTTTGCATAACTGGAGTAGGGCTATCAACAGGGAAGGGACGCGCTCCCCCTAATCCGATAAGTTTGAGGAATGGACATTTCCGGCAGCTCTGAGCCCTCGATCTTTTTTTTTTTTTTTTTAATTTTTTTCAACTTTCCCCCCGCCAGTAGCCCTGGCGAGGCGGGATTTATTTACTTTTTCTGCCCTCGATCTTCAGCAGCCACGCTGAAATAATACTGTACCGCTTCCATCATTCCCTCGGTTTGATAGGTGTATTACCACCTCATTATCCACTCCCGTGGTGGTGTGGGTGTCTTGTTCATTTATCATCAATTCTGGTAGTACCCACGCTAGGGTATGGGTGACTTCGGTGCCGCAACGGCGCCGCCCACAAGCGCGCTTGAGATCGCAGGAAGATGAACTTGAGCCTCCTTATCCGCATTTCGTCGCGCAGAGCTGAACAAGCGCCACCGTTGATAAGCCCGCGGACGCCCCCACCTTCTCCACCTCCTACACCCATGCACTCAGCGGGGTTTGCTCGGATGAGTACATGCTTATACTTCGATTTAAACATAGGGTCTGTTGTCGTAAATCAGCTGTTACGGTGTCATCCAATCGGGAGCTTGGATACAATAGTGACGTTTAAGCTCCCGATTGGATTACACTGTAAGAGCTGATCAAACGTCAAGATTGTGAATGGATTGAACTGAAAGTGCGCGTCAACTATGCTCGAGCATGAGCTATACTGCTCAGCAGTATAGCTCTGAAGAAGGCCACAACATGACGGCCGAAATGTCAGCACAATCGACTGACCCGGACAGCCAAGTATCCAATGACTCCGGCCGCGGAAGCCTACTTAGGTTATTAGTCTCGTATAAGTGTAGCGCATGCTAAATCAGAGTGGTTTCGCTGTTCTTCCTCCGCTAAAACGTGAGATTAGATCCCGACCTGTACGTAGGTTTGTGGGGTTTTACCTTTTAGGTATTTCCCCCCAGCGGGGAACTGTCCCAGCTCTAAGCTCCCTATTGGTCTCCCGACATGTGTAGTCGTGTATTGCGTGTAGGAGGTGGTGTATATAAGAGGCAAGTCGACAGGAATGAGGAAGGAAAGATCGCGCAAGGTCTCTGGTCCGTTTGTTGCGGTTCTGCTCCTGTACTCCCCTAGTATTGTTCCGAGAGACCAGGGAAAGGTACACATCACAGCAGGCCGCTAGAATTCTCCAGGCAGTGGTTGATTGCGACTGAGCTATCTAGATAGTGTGGAAAATCGGCCACCAACGGGACTCGAGCTCTAGGGCCATCCGTTCTGTGTTCAAATTCTTTGAAAACACGTTTTGGTATTTTTATCTTCGTACTTATGGTGAGTGGAATCGGTTTTCACATGCCAGAATTCTTCCATGGGGATTTAGGTTTTGTGTAAATACTCTGAATCATCTCTGATCTAGTAATTTCTGAGCAATTGAATATGTTATGACTCTTCAACTCTGGAAACAAATCAATTAGTTTAGTCATTAACATCCATTGCTCAATTCGTAAGTTATAAGGGAAAAAACAATTTCCACGGTGGATAATTTAACCATCTGCCTTCGCAAAATTAAAGAAACCTATGTTCCAATCCTGTAGAAAGTACTCCTTGAGGCCAACCTTTTCTGCTGTGTGGCTTTTGAACCTCCTTCTAAAGGTCAACTCATTTCTGTTACTTGTTTAGCTAGTGACTTCTAATCGCCTTTCTTTGCCACATCGAGAAAACAAGTGATCTCGTTGGTCGTCTGGCTTCGCTTAAACTGCAACTCGTGCGTGTTCTTATAGCTTTAACTACATCATACTTCTTTCTAAAAATATTTATTTTTGTTGCAATCACACCAATAATAACCACAGTTCTCTGTCGCCCCTATCGCTCTCACCCGCTGCTTGATGCTCTCGTTCCTAGATTAGTGGCCAAACAATCCATAATTGCAAGTACATGTAAGTACAACTTTCACAATGGAATCCTTCATTCGCATCCGTTATCAGTTTAATTTAATTTTCTTGTGCGTGTGTCTGGCATGATACTGGTTTATACTGTTGCGATTCAATGACGTCATCCAGTTCTTCAGACTGCTATTTCTCTTCTTTTTTCTCTAGGTTCAAAATGCTGGGTTGTTTTCGTTTACATTCATAATCTATTCTTATTTTCGGTACTCAATATTATCAACATCTTTTTCATTATTTTACCTTCACTATCACAAACATAAAATGAAAATTTGCCAACATAGTGCTTCAAAACTCCATTGCGAATGTCAAATTCAGTCTTGTTGACATCTCTTTGAGCAATACCTACCAGTCTGGGGCAAGTTTATACGTAGTACTTCATTCAGCAAATACGATTGTTAGCAGTGGCAGGTATAGGCTGTGGTTTCTCGCCAGTGCCCGCACAGGTGCAGCAGCTGCCACCGACGAATTTTCTTTTCCGTTACCATCTCCCCCGCCTCCGTCACCGTTACCATTCCACTTCTCGCCAGCACCTCCGCGCCTTCGCCATCCCACCTCTACCTCCGCCTACTACCACCGCCTTCGCGCCATCGCAACAGCTCCGCCACTTGCACTACCACCGCCCCCGCCTCCGCTACCCACGTTGTCTCTGTCACCACCGCTACAGCCACCGCCGTCACCAAGGGTCCGGCTCTGTCTCCGCCACAGCCAACACCACAGTCATCATCACCGCCTCAGCCTTCCCCACCATCAATGCCTTTGCGTGTATGTCACCACCCCCGCCGCCACCTACACAACCTCCACCAGCAAGACCTCCGCCGCCGAGGCCGCCTCCGCAGTGACCGCCGTTCGCAGTCGGCGCGAAGACGCCACGCGGCCGTGGCGTCGCGTCGCGGCGACGCGCTGCAGTGGCGACGGCGGCGGCGGCGGCGGCGGCGGCGGCGGCGGCGTGCGGGGTCGGCGCGGGCGGAGGAGGGTTCGGGGCGGGGAGCGCGCGGCGGGCGGCGGGCAGTCGCCCGCAGGGAGCACGCGTGGCGCCATGGAGCTCCAGCCGCTCGCGGGCCGCTACTCCAGAAAGGTAAGCGACGCGTGCGCCTCGTCGGCCACGCAGGCCGCCACGCCCCCTTCACTCGCGGGGTCATTGTTCCCCTTCCGTCGCAGTTGCACTGACTGGCGTGTGGATTTCTACTTCCTACAAGAAATATAATTCATATTGAAGCGACGAATATTGAAATGGGTAATGGGCAACCAAGTAATTTCGTATTTACTTTCGAGCAATACTAGGGAAAATTATAATTTAAATTGTAGGCTAAATATCAATTATTATTATTACATTAACATTAGTTGGTGATAAAAAATGACTACACAGACTTACTTACTCGCTGATTTCTTAATGAATTAATTTTCATTTGTTGTTAATGGATTTTCTTGTTTTTGTAGATGTTTCTGACGGTGAACATTTTTGTAATGAAAAATATATTACATGTAAAATGTTTAAAAAAGATTTCTTCGACACACATTCAGGTTGTTGTAAACGATTGGATATTTATTAAGTATTTTATAATAAGCTACGGTGTGTTGGATTGCAATTTTCTAGAGGATTTTGCCAAAATGTATCAAAGTATTTAAATGTAATTCCCTCTTACAAATAAAGAATTGTTCAAAAACAAGCAATACAATATGGTGACTATGCCATAAAGCACATTGTTTTAGTAATCTTACGTTGTCCTGCACGTTGATAGTCATATGTCATAAACATTGAGAACCACTATTGTCACGGTCACTGATATTTTAAAATAACTTATAATTCAAGTTTTGAGAGAGCATTAGCTTTCCAACGTGATTTTTTTCTGTGTAATATGCCGACAGAATTTTGGAGCTATGATATTTACTGTATTACTAGGCCTGGATGCCTGAATTTTACTACTAATGCAGATAGTTTCCGTTGCTATCATGATACCGGTTCAACACTTAATACAGTTATTTTCGGCGCGCATTATCACCCACAAGAATTTTCCTAACATTACTCATATTACTGGAGTAACTTTGGAATACTCTCCTTCAAGTTTTTACGGTCATTCGATATCCTTGCAGGCTCAGCTTCACTGAAATTTAATTCAAGAAAAAACAGCTGTATTTTAAACTAGAAGTTTGGAATAATGATAGTGAACTTTTTTTACTTTGCTTTACCAGACAATATTAAATCGTGAAGTCACCTCTTCGAAAATTAAGTAGGTACAGTATGTTTATGTGAAACTGTTTATATACAAGGAATATATTGAGAATCGAGAATGAAAATAGTAACGTATTTCGTGCAGTTATAATTCTACTTTTTATAGTGTTTAATGCCTAAACTAACACGCAAACACCATCTTCATCAAATATTTCGTTCAGTTTATTTTAAAATATTAATTGAAAAACGAGTAGGAGACATCTTGTTCTGCTTCCAACCAGAATACTACAACTATCCTTTCCACATTCGCAATATCTCATAGAATATTTTAATGTAAAAAATAATTGAAAAAAATTCCTTTGCGCCACTTCTACAGTTTCACTCAAAATTAAAAACCAACTCCGAACATCAATAAAGTATGATGTTTGTGTATAATTTTGCGTTGGATTACTAGAGCAACATTTCCAATTATTTTAAAGTGTTCATTAATTTCAGTATTTCAACTTTAAAACAGTTTGAAATGGTTTATAACTCTCGTATTCCTGCCTTCTAATTAATAGTACACAATGAAAGTATTCATATTGTACGACCAAAAGTGGTTGACAGACTTCTGGGGCATCAAAGTAATTTGAATGCGACATGTCGTTTCCTTTAGTGGACAAGTTACGACCTTCAAACCGTAAATGTCCTGCTGAAAACACACCTTCGTTAATGTTTTACGAAATTTGATTCAAATAATTAAGAAACCTTACAATTAGTTTTAATCTCCTCCCGTTTTGTTGCATCAATAAAACCATTCTTCTCTATAAACGTATTTGAAACATTAACACATATGTTATTTGTGGCCTTTCCAATAAATAAGCATTTTTATCTCAAACTTTATCACTTAAAACTGTCATAAAAACTGCCCTGTAATTACTATGACCTAATGGACTAACTGAGAAAGATAATACCTAAATAACATGCGTGATTCATTGTTAGTACACGATCTATTCGGAGCAGGAATTGTGGTAGAAGAATAGTTATTTTACTTGTTATGCTATTGTTCTTCTAACGGATTCCGTTAGGCTAATTCATCAAAGACTATTAATGGGATTTTATTTTTCGAAAATCTTACGGGAAATGCTTAACGCTAAAAGTATACAAAATGTTTGTAACACAATAATTTGAACTTAGGCTTTTCCTATTCTAAGACCCAAGAATATCCATAACAATAATTCACTTAAATTACTATTCACGTAAATTACTATTTATAAAGTTTTTTATATTTTCTACATTTTTAATATTATGAAATATTTCGCTAATGACTTTTCATTAAACTTAACATTAATTAGTTTTAATTATTTTATCACATTTGTTATTGTTCATGTTCTGTGTTCTCCAGGTTCTCCTGTTGTTGTTCATGTTCTACAGGTACATAATTCTGAGCTATTAATAGACTTCAAGGTGTGTGTCCGTGTGTGTTGAGTGCTCCAATCTTAGAGCTCGCTTTAACTCCACTCTCCAAACCTAATTCCTGCGCAAGGAACACTTCTTACAAAATGATTAACATTATTCCATCCATTATTGCAACCCTAAATATTATTCTTATATAAATATTCTTTAAAAATCAAGACAATTTGAAATCACACACTTTAAAAAACTTCAGAAGACATAAATCATGGGGGACTAGGAATATACAGCCTTACTTCCAACCCCCACATCACACGTAATATCCAAGCAGATACCTGCACAAATCAAAGTTTGAGATATCCTTGCAGGAGTTTACTGCTTCGGTCAGGTACCCACGGCGTTCCAAATGAGAAGAAGCACATCATTGTGCACTTCCAAGTATTAAACTGATATTTGTTAGAAGAAAATTAAATATTACTAAATAAATTGATAATGTGCAATGACTAAACAACCATGTGGCTGCAATAACCAAACATCCATGTGGTTGCTACCATAGTGAATATCCAATATTAGTATTAATGTTAAAATAACAAGACATTCAGGTCGTTAGATTTTTTCTATATATTACTTTCACGAATAATGTCTGTTCGATCGCATTCCTGAAATTCGCGATTTGTAACTGATACCTCTCTTGATATTTGAGAACATTCTGGTGCTTTTACCCTAGGGTTTCATATTACGAAGCAGTCATTCGCTTTCTTACAAACCTTCCATAAACAAAGAAAGAGAGAACGAGATTGCAAAAAATATTGTTATTTTGCTGATAAAAATACTAATAATGCAAACAATTTGTTTTCAGTACTATACAAGAATTGTATGCTACGAATATTAGTGAGGGTTATGTTCTCATCCCAATGTTTAACAAAAACGAACCAAAACAATGGCTTTTCTGTTGTTTGAAGTTTACTGAAAAACTTGTTTAGCCTTAAGCCCTCATGGACTGCTAAAGGAACGCAACTTGTTAAGGCGATTCGCTTCCCCTTTCTGTAGATTCTACTCCGACGCCACAACCTCAAAAATCCCCACCAATACTTAGTCGTGAATGTTGGACCATTGCTTCCATTATGCAGGAACGGGGTAGTGGTGGACGACATGACAGTGAGGAATGGAGAGATCTCGATCATGTACACAAGTCGCTTAAATTTATAGTCCCTGTAGAATACAGTTCACAAGCGGAGACTGGCGATAGCATACGGTC
This sequence comes from Gryllus longicercus, assembly GCA_038098605.1. Lineage (NCBI taxonomy): Eukaryota > Metazoa > Arthropoda > Insecta > Orthoptera > Gryllidae > Gryllus > Gryllus longicercus. Next base: position 291,799 of record JAZDUA010000310.1, on the reverse strand, counting down.
GATCGGTATCTAGCCTTGGAAGTTCTACCCATCTTTAACATTAAGATACTGGAAAAACGAGAGGTCAAGGAGAAATATCTTCACTCTGGGGAAGACAGTACTATAGAAGTGGGAGAGGGCACTGTAGGCATGATCTCTTTATCGGAAGTATCGTGTTTCTTGTGTCAGAACAGAAACCTCAACCGCTGAACGTCGGGGGACCCAGCCATCTGTATCAGAAGATATCGAGTAATGGCTCTCACAAGTACTACAGAAGTGAAGGTTTGCTGCACAGAGAAGCGAATTGAAACGACAGAAATCACAATTGCATGAACTGTATATGACATTTCTTAAGAACACTTAGTTTGTCAAGCCCTTCAGAGTAACCATGTCTTACCTGGCGCAATAAACCACAACAAAAATAATTGGTTGCAATACGTGGAAAGATTCTGGTAGGTTTCCAAGGACAACATGTCTCGAGAGATCAACTTCGCACAGGCATATGTGTAATCAGTAAACGACGAAGAAATCAATTAATATAATTGTTATGCTTGATTATTTAACTACCTGGTTCCTGCAATTAAGCAGTTTTTCAAGTATTGATGTAAAAGTGAGTGTAGTTTCATATAGGACTCAAATTTGTACGTTTTCTAATAATTTCGAACTCAGGAGCGAAAATTTCTAGTTTTCAACTGTTGCTAACCTCACTTTGTTGATAGTTTTATACATCATTCAATTAGTACAAGACTGGGGAAGAGATTCTAGATCTGAAGCAAACGTGTGCAGATTATAAGTCTTCCTCATATCTCACACAGAGTTTCCACTCTTTTTTCGGCGAAGTTAAATTTAAAAAAAATTCAAGCGTTCCTGTCCTGTGCCGTGGACTGGGGGTACCCTCCAAAATTATAATGGAACGTCCAAAAACGTATCATTTTGATGATTAAGGCGTAAGACACGTACCGCATGTCCCTTCGGAAAACTTCATACCTGATTTTGTATTGCAGTATAATGTGTGTAGCGGGTTGCATGTCTACACTTTATGTTGTTCCTAATAACATAATATGCGAACATAAATATTTTTTGCCTCAAATCTGTTCGATGCAGAACCGGTGGATAATTTAATTTGCTCTCCACCACCAGTGCATTTACAGGGCTTTGTGTCGATGGTATTTTTATACAGTAACAGACCGTCATTTTTTGGCTTAGTATAGTCTATATAAAGGGTATTTTCATTTATTATTCCTATAATTTTGTACAAAATGCATATCGCAATTTGAGTAATATTCATTATTTCCTCGTTTGCATTACCTCTTTCATTACCTCGTACCTCAATATCAAGGCGGTCCATCTATCGCACCGCTACTGTGCCGTAAGCCTAGCCATTCCGCGAGCGCGAAGGAGGGGGGAACCTCGGCGTGGCGGAGCGACGCAATGTCTGCCTGGCAGACGGAGTCATGTGATTCATGCAATCAGCTGCACCGTCGCGCCGACTCCGGCACAATTGCCAATTAGCTCGGCGAGGGTCTTCGCTTCTGCGGGCGCAGCGCGCGCGGCGGCCGCTTTGAGAACTACGAATTCGCTTCGGGGTTGGCTTGCAGCTGTCATTCATTTACTCTTCAGTAACTAACTTTTAATTGCTTCGCAATGGAACAATTGAGCTTCACTTTCTTTTACGATAGTACTGGAATCTACAATAAAGTATGCTTCGCATAATTTTTCGACTGAAAATTTTGTCTATATTCTCTTCAGAATTTAATGTTATTTTTACTATTTCACTTTGATAGCAATAGTTAAATTTTCATTATTTGTCTCTCACATCAACGCGTGAATTGACATCACACCGTAAATATTTATTTTTGTAAAAATATTTAATATTCTAAAATTTTAATAGACGATACGACGTAACTCAAGATGATCCAGATATCGAGTGACGATCAGATGGATAATAAATAATAGATCAAATTGTCTTAAATAATTTTCTGACGTCTGCGTTACAGAATTTTCATGAATTTCATTTTCAATGCATTAGACACCTCTCTCCTATTTATGAGGAAATGGCGATGCCGTCAATCCAGTACCGGGCAGCAACAATTGTCAAAGAACTCTGCAGCTCATTGCCCGCCTACTCCTCTCATCCAAACGACAAGCGTTTAGGTTTATTTAGCTTAAGAAATATAAAGTTACACTTAATTAGAAATATTACATTCTGAAAATTCTGACCCTTTCTATGCTTACACAATTGAAAATTATATAATAGCATTTTAAAACATCTGTTCTTTGCATACTATGTTGTTTTGTATCTTGAGAAGGCATTAGAAGATAACGCATTTTTTGATATTGTTCTATTCTATTCTCTCTCTCTCCCGCTTTCTCTCTCTCCCACTCTCTCTCTCCCGCTCTCTCTCTCCCGCTCTCTCTCCCGCTCTCTCTCTCCCGCTCTCTCTCTCCCGCTCTCTCTCTCCCGCTCTCTCTCTCCCGCTCTCTCTCTCTCCCGCTCTCTCTCTCCCGCTCTCTCTCTCCCGCTCTCTCTCCCGCTCTCTCTCCCGCTCTCTCTCCCGCTCTCTCTCCCGCTCTCTCTCCCGCTCTCTCTCCCGCTCTCTCTCCCGCTCTCTCTCCCGCTCTCTCTCCCGCTCTCTCTCCCGCTCTCTCTCTCCCGCTCTCTCTCCCACTCTCTCTCCCGCTCTCTCTCCCGCTCTCTCTCCCGCTCTCTCTCCCGCTCTCTCTCCCGCTCTCTCCCTCCCGTTCTCTCTCCCGCTCTCTCTCCCGCTCTCTCTCCCGCTCTCTCTCCCGCTCTCTCTCTCCCGCTCTCTCTCTCCCGCTCTCTCTCTCCCGTTCGCTCTCACTCTCACTCGCTCTCGCTCTCCCCCCTCTCTCTTTCAACTAAATATTTTATTCATTTTGTGCCCTTTCCAATACCCGCACAAAAAGGATAGGAAGTAAGAGACACATTTCAAAGTTTTTAAAAAATCACACAAGTATTTTCTACACACATATTTACTGCGGTGACATTTGATCTCAGGAATAAATTGTTTCCAATTACTCTAATTGCTTCCGCAATGTGTAATTGTTTTGAATTCATGTTAACAAAATCACATATGTCAGACGTCAGACCAGTTTCTTCTCGAGATCTAGTGACATGTTTACAATATGGTTTATTTGATGCCTTCTAACAATGTATACTCGTATAGGCGGTTGTTTACATAGACATGTAATCAGATGAAGGAAATCAACCACTCAACAACATTAAATATAATATGAATGTTATTTAACTTTGTTGTTGATATTTCACCCATTATATTATGCCAGAAGTGTTATGCAGGTAGTTGCCGCTCAGCCAGTTTAGTCGGTGCAATACTTTTTTTTACGTAGTCAACACATGACACATCTGCTGATTCTTATTATGATAATGCTACTCGCACCTGTCAAGTGTTCGCTGTACACACACTTCTTGCAGCAAGCCGAGCAGAGAAAATGATGAAGTTACAATATTTTTTTAAAGTGTATTCGTATCTTAAAGAAATGCTTATTGACTCAGTACAACACACCAGAGAAGAAAATGTATGAGTACAGAACTTTGATGGCAATGTGAAGCATTCAGTGAATACGTCATTTTTAAAAGACTTCAGGTCAAAGAAAGAAAAATTTCAAAGTTAATATTAAATTGATAAAGGTATTACGGCAAATAGAATTTGAATGACGGAAAAGTCCCTAGAAGTTTTCTAATATCAAATATTTTCAAGTTTCGAGGAATAGCAATATTTTCATATTATCTAGTTTAGAGAATGTAGCCGTTAACGTCTGGACTTGGGCTACGTGCAATCACACATCACCATCATCAATTAATCTAACTTCAGAGTGTCAATTTGATCTTCGGGTGCGCGTGTGGGGGAACCTAAACGAGTAGATAAATGTTACGAATATCGCAACCTCTAGCCCCGCATTCTTCCAGGCATCACGCTGTGTGGAGCTGCAGGATATAGCTTCAGTTCACCTTACGAAGTGACATACGGAACTCTGATCATTCAGCTTTTGCTGTGTGTAATAAAATAACAAAAGAAATAATATTGTCTAATAACAGGATTCAATATTTTAGGTCGCCGTTAATAATACAAGTATATTGGCAAATTGACCAAAAATATATAATCAGAGAAACCCGAATTCAGTTTTCCCAAAATCAAGTCCGTAATCGAAGTAATTTGTAACAGTTCTTACAGGAGAGAGACACGAAAGGAAGAGTAATTCAGACTAGCATACACAATATCGGGGCGCAAACAATTTGAGGGCTGAGCCATGCGTGAGGTTTATATGTAGTTCGAGTATCTCCTCGCTCGCCACGCTGTTCTACCATCCCCTGGCTGCCTCTCCGGTATGATGCGATGGATGCTTGGGTGACAGGTACATTAGACAAAACCTACTTCATCCTCAGGAGCACTCATTGGATAGTACCCTGCTTCTTCCCGCACAGTTTCACAGTTTCTCAGTTTGATTGCTTGATTAGTGATTCCGGATTAGTGATCGAGTGCTAAGGTTATTAGACTCGTAAGCTTAGGGCGCGTTTTGATCGCGGAAGGTGGCGGTGATCTTCCCCGGCTGGCTGGCGATATCTGCCGCCGATCTACGTCGGCTTGCGGGGGTTTTCTCCTACCAGGTATCTCCCACCAGCAGCGCACCGCCACACAGGAACAAGCTCTAAGCTCCCAATTGGTCTCCCGACATGTATGATAGTGTGGTGCATGTGCGTGTAAATGTAAGTAAGGGATGAGTAAAGGGCAAGGAAGAGGAAGGAACGATCGCGCGCGGCCAGTGACCCGTTAGGGTACCGCTCTGACATTCGCTCGCCAAGCCATCCTAGAAACCACGGAAAACTACCGGTCAGAGTAGCCGGCCGCTAGAATTCTCCTCCAGACAGCAACTGATTTCGACCTAGCCTTCGAAAATCCTGCCACTGTCAGACCCTAGGACCCCCGAGACAGAGGCACTACAGTGACATCAGATGTTTCTCTGATTCACCTTTGCCTGACACCGTTTCTCAGCAACATCCCACATCCCCCGTGGACTGGATTGAGGGCTTGGTATCGGCTATGGCCCCAAATATCAAAGTCCTGGCGGGGGAATGGTTTAGTACCGTCCGGATGCCCAGTTTCTCAATGATGCGTTTTTAACATAAAGCTGCAGAGAGGTCGCGGATGGGGGCTTTTTATTCCCGAGTTTCAAAGCCGCGGGAATCTCAGTTGAACTCTAGAATCGTCATAGCGGTGCCCGATACTCATGGTTCATGAGAAGGGGGGTATCCCGGCACATGTAAAGTGACTCCGGCAAAGACGTGCAGTTGGAAACCTTCCCCACTCAGGCTATTGGAGACACTTCGGTTGCGTTCCGACGTATCCGGATGCCATCCGAAAGATCCTTCTGATACCGAGAAGAGTGAGGGTAAAAGTCTTAAAGGCAGACCCTCCTATCAGGTAGGAAAACAAGAGTACATGGACAGAAGTATACATCCAGAGGGTTTCGAATACACATTCACTATACCTCGCTCAGTGCGTTTCATTGATTGGCAGTGCCTGCGTTACGCATGGACAGACCTTGGCGGACCCTGACATGTCAAGGGGCGTATTGATGTGACTCATGGGAAAAAATTAGTAATAAATTGAAAAAGAAATTAGAACTTGAGAAAATCGTCGTAATTTTATAATTCGCGGTACAGCAGTCTGGTATTTCATAAAAATTTCAATTAATTTTTACCATAAATAATTATAGCCATTACTAATAAGGTAGGACTCATTCATATATATGTTTGTTTCATACAATGAGAGTTACATTTACAGTATGTATGTAAGAAATTGAAAAATGAATGTAATCAAATGACGCTAACATTAACATAGGTTCTACAGAAATTCATATTTATTATTTCATGTATTTAACACAAATGATTTCATTAAACACTAAACCAACAGAGAACTTTAGCGTTTTAATCTCACCGTGAGAATTGTATCTTTTGATCACTATTTACTTTTACCTAAAACTATTATTTAAAATAAAATCCTAAAATTTGTTTCTACCTTAAACGTATTTTTTATATTTTTTGAAATAAAATAACTCATAGTTTCTTGATACAACTTTCATATTTTAATTTTTTCGGGGGAGGGGGAGGAGAGGCTACGTATTAGCATTGCCCAAGATCCAAAATTGTTTAGCTCCACTGTTGATTGGTTGATTATTTGTGTTTCCGGGAGCATTGGAACTGCTATGGTCATTAGTCCCGTAGTTGTGGTGCATGCATTTATCTCGGGAGGTGGGGGTGAACTTCCCCAGCTGGATGGCGAGATCCGGCGCCGTCCTAAACGTCGGCTAGCGGTTTTTTTCCCAACCAGGTATCTCCTCTAAAGAGGTACCGCACCAGGCGGGACAAGCTTTAAGCTCCCAATTGATCTCCTGACTTGTGTTGTGTGTGTGAGTGTGTGTTAAGGCTTGAGGTTAGAACAAGGACGAGAAAGGAAAGATAGCACGCGGTCCGTTTTTAGGGTGTTGCTCCGGCATTCGCTTGGTTTTGATCGGAAAAACCACGGAAAACTACCAATCAGAGCAGACAACCGCCCGAATTCTTCTCCAAACGCCGTCGGTGCATTTGGATTGTCGGCTTCTTGTGAATTACCATGGCTCTTGTCACGGTAGTATAGATTACTCCCCTGACCAGTACGTTTACCTAATCTGCCACGCAGAACATGTGTACGTCAACTCCAATCTAGCACTGAATTTTGAATCCCGGTCACAACAGCTGTGATCCAACTTGCATTAGGAGACGAGGCAGACAAAATGACTAGGCCTATCTTCCCAGCCAATTGGTGCGTACATCCAGGAACTTGGAACATGAAGTCCTTAATGATATTAATATTATCTACAATGTTTATCTGATATTGTAAAATTGATCTGATATTGCAATATTGATTTGATATTGCATCACAATTGAATAATTTGATATTTCATCATATTCAGTCTCATTTCTTCCCTAGAGAGAGGAGTGCACGAAACCGAAGACATGGAGATAAAGAGGTAATAATCCCCCAATGCAATTTAAATAAGAAAGGAAATGAAAGTTTTCTTTTTATCTGAGTACTAGTGGTCAGTCCCGTGCCTTTCAGCGTAGTGAAAAGTTTGGACCTACTTGTATCTCAAAATGTAAAGTCGTTTCTTTAGAAGAAAGAAGTTAGTTACTGACTTTCATTTTTGCAAACGGACATGAGTAGGAAGTATAATTAGTACTGAAGACATCGCTAGCTACTAGGCTTTGCACATTTTTGAAAAATAATATTTTTTACTGTTTTAAAAATAATTGGCGCTTATGACAAATGATGAACAATACAATGATATACATAACCTCAGTCTGTAAAATAGAATGTATTGATGTCGAGAATTTATTTTATTACTAGGTTAATAATTGAATGAATTTCTATGAAAGTGTCCATTTAAAAACACAAACATCGAGCGAAATACAAATAACCAGTCACGTTTCCAGGATTTTTTTTTTCTCTTGGGGAAGGAGGACTACAGATAGAGACCAGTCGACTTAATGTTTTCTTATAAAGAATTTTTCATTTATGCCGAATATAAATAGGCATATAGTGAATTTTTATAATGTAAACAATATGACGTCCTTCAATGTAGAAAATTAGTAAAAGCTATATTTTTTTACTTTCCCGAATACGTATGTAAGAATACCTATATACGGAGTAATATAGGTAATATAGAAAACTGCGGATTTTCTGGAGAAAAAAATAATTGCCGGGCCTTGATAACAAAAAGGGAATAAATCCAGTTGTTAAATTAAGAAAGAAAATCCCCTACTACGTCTAGCTAGACTCCCTGTTTTGTAGGTCCTTGATACCGAAAAATCAATTGACGCTAATTGTCCGTCCGTCTGCGAACAGCACTATTACATATTTATGTACATATTTTGACTTTCCAGAATACGTATACACAATGTGATCAAAAGTACTCGAGCACGTACAAAATGGTGTTATCGTGTGGTCGTGTTCTGCAAGGACGGGTCGTGCACCCCTTGTTGTTTTGAGTAGCACTATCACGGCACATGCCTACGTTGATGTTTTAAACACCTTCTTGCTTCCCATTGTCGAAGAGCAATTCGGGGATGACGATTGCATCTTTCACCACTATCGAGCACCTGCTTATACTGCTCGGCCAGTTTCGGAGTGGTTACGCAACAATAACATCCCTGCAATGGACTGGTCTGCGCGAGTCTTGACTTGAATCCTATCAAACACCTTTGGTATGTTTTGGACAGCCTCAGCGCAGCAGTCCGTTAATAATGGTCTGCCAAAAAACCTTCCAGCATCTGATTGTAAGTATGCCTGCGAGAGTGGAAGCTGTCATAAAGGCTAAGGGTGGGCCAATCCTGTTGAATTCCAGTATTACCGATGGAGGGCGCCACAAACTGGTAAATCATTTTCAGCCACGTGTCCGGATACTTTTGATCACTTAGTGTATTTCCGGTCTCTAATTATAACACAAAATCGACATAGTACAAGTATGCAAACAAGAAAAGTAATGCTTTAACAAGAAATTCTTTTAGTTATCATGTGCAATAAATCCTCATTACAACGATGCAAATGTTGGGTCACTAGAACTTCACTTACAAGCACAGCTGACCGGGCGTGCAGGGAGAAATGTTCTACGCAGCAGCGATTTGCTTAGCGGATGCCTTTTGAATGCGACATCCCACCACTCATCAGGAGTAAAGTGTGCCGGGAATTACCTCCGCGCCCTCTAGCGACGACCTTGGCAAACGACGCTCTTCTGTCGGCGACCTTGGCACGGCAACGAGACGTGGGAGGAAGTGGCAGAAAGCGGAAGTAGCGCTGGAACGCAGCCTCGCCGCTGAACGTGAGAAGAACTACACAGAAAAAACCCGCCACAAGACATTAGGAATATCTCTCACGTTTCCAAAATAAATAAGGAAATAAATGCATTAAAAATAAAACAGCAAATGAAGAGATCATGATAATATCAATGAAAATCATCTTGAGAATAGATCATGAATTCCACATGGAGATTTCTGTGAACATTGGGAAGGTAGTGAAGATAACTCCCACATACAGATTTTTCGGTAATTTATTTCACTTTCTTCGTAACTATGAAATATTTTCCTAATAGAATATTAACGCAATTGAGAGAGCAGTGGGAGGAATGAAAAAGCGGTGGGTTAAGTGAAGTTTCTCAACTACGTTAATATAAATAAAAGGCTTGAGGCAAAACAAGGGAAGACAATAGCACTGTAGGGAATCAACCATCCGGAAGAACAACTTGTTCTACTGGTACTGCTACTGCTACTGCTACTGCTGCTGCTTCTGATGATGATTATGGTGATAGATACACCGAACATTATATTGCAGTAACATCCGAAAGCAATTTTCCATTAGTCTCGTTTTAGGAAGTAAACGTATGGAAGTATGTACATTGTCTGATATTCTGACGTCGAAATTAATAATTTACCAAATAAGTATACATAGGTAAAAACAGAATATATTAATAAATAAAAAATACTGAACGCGTTATGGAATTGTAAAAGAAGAAATACAAAGGATCAAAATAATTTTTGAATCCACCTCATTTATACTATTCTCCTACATCCGTTTATTCGTCCTATTATCCTCCCTCCCGCACTACAAAATAAGATATAAAGATATACCCAGAGAGAGAGAGAGAGAGAGAGAGAGAGAGAGAGAGAGAGAGAGAGATGGAAGGAGTGAGACAGGGCGGGGAAGTGGGTGGGTGAGTGAAAGGCAGAATGATTTGGTTTCTGTTGAAAATAATCATTAGTTTTACATCCAAATTTCATAAAATGTTAAAAACTTACCTCTCAGTTTTCATTTTTAATAATTAACGCCCTCTGCCCCGTTTCTTTCTCATCGCGTCACCTGAATTTGAAGAAAGAGATTAACAACCTACTGAAGAAAGAGATTGTGTGTGTGCATCGTCCACATTGTAAACCGGTGCACCACAATCAGCGGTTGACGGAGGGAAATCCACGCATCTCTATCTGGTAGTCCGAGAACGTTTTTCTCCCCACATTTTTTTACAATGTTTTCATTCTTAATCATTTAGGGGTCTTATTGTTTCCTAGTAATCCAGGTATCTCTGCTTGGTTCCTACAAAAAGTGTGTTTTTCTATTACTTTCAAACAGGATATTCATCAAGTAACATCTACGTCTAACAAACTTAATGGTTTCGAAGAGCTATTTAAATATCTACACATTCCTAGATTTGTAGAGCTTGTTCATTTCTTGGAAAGTAGTATTTGCATAAATTGAATTTTTTCAAATCATAACAAAATATACAAGGCTTATTCATACCACATTCCTCAAATCTTCCATTGTATCTACAATAATTATTACAAAATCATTGTTTTTTTCTAGAAAAGACGAGAATGTTCGTCTTAGAAGAAAGGGTTATAATGAGACTTTACTATGCAATACACCAACAGCGTCTGCCCTCTGCACCTATGAAGACGGCGAGTGTATAGATATGCAGCACTGATCAGCACCTAGCGTGAAACGTGGGAGGATTTTTAAACAAATTTCAAAGCTGTTGAGTACCCTTAATGCACTATCATAATACATTGCTGTGAAATGTAATGTCGCTTGTTATTTTCATCATAACTGAGGCATGACAAGGTCGTGAGCAATAGCTTACTGAAGTTCGTGAGTTCTGTCTCCAGAGCAACTGAGGAGATATTTAAAAGTGAGGGGTGTAGAAATTGCTTCGGGATGGCAGTATATCGGCATGGCATACGTTGACCATGACATTCTTTTGGAGATGTAGGTGACTGCTATTGCCCCAAAAGCAATATTAATACCCATTTCCTCTACCAAAGGAAAGAAATTATCCGTTAAAACGAAATACATAAGATATATTTAAAATTGCTCATTAAGAGTAAAATTAATAGTTTGAATCGAAAGGATCTTGATTTCATAATCGCGTTAAGAGTATTTAAGAGTGCAATATTTGCATTCATGTTCACATTACGAAATTTAACAAAGATTGTCTGTTAAAAGGACTATCCGCTCCCAAGAGGGAGTTGTTAATTTACATCACGTGATTGCTGCATACAACAAATAACAATGATAATAAAACATAAAAACCAAAAGAAGCAAATAATTTGCCATTCAAGCACATTCATATCCCTTGGCAAAAATTATACACACTGCAAAATTTAAATAGAAAATAATTATGCAAGTTAATAGCTCAGATTATATTCATACTTCAAATCTCAGTTGTTTGATAAAAAAAACATCTCGGAATAATGCTTTCGCGTAAAGCAACAGTTCTTCGTGGTATTTCGAGCGCGCTTTGAACTTAAGCTTTCCCGCTACAGCTTGCGTTTGTACACCTCTTTCTAGATTTGAAGGGGAAATGGGCGGAGTCAGGGGAAGTTTTCCGTGCTCGCAGAAGCATCAGGCATCCAAGGCGGGTATGCAGCTTGTGCGGAAACGGATGATACGCTGCATGTAAAACTGATCGCCAACTATTGATGACACAAGAACAAGTAATACCAGGCAAGTAGTTCTGTAAACTCAATTATTGGCCTGATTCGGTAATACGAACATGACACATCTTACACCCTTATAATAAATAATATCACACGCTCGTTAATATTAAAAAACTATTTTTTTCTTCATTTTACAACTAAAGAGTAAGTTCTCTAAGAGTAAGATAACTTCCTAAGTACTCTAAAAGTATAACATCTGGTTTTCGGGAAGACATTCTTTGAGATGGATTCTGACTTTATTTCTCAAACTATTTCCGTTTATCTGTTTAAATTGTATATACGTTAATATTATTTAATAATAAGCAACCTTCATATCTTTTCACCTTCCAAATCCAGAATTTCATTGAAAAATTCATCAATTTTAAGAAAGGCTTCAAGAATATTATCTTAGAAGAGTGAACACACGTTTAAGTGTAAAATCTTTGATCTTATTTAAATGAGCAAATTATTTACTAATTAATGTCGAATATTGTTGTGTTTTAGCTAGGTCTATATCTTTATCTTTACACGTCAAACACTAAGGGTTTTGGTTTAGAAAGAAGTTTGAGCTTTCTACTCAACTTAATTATTTTTTAAAGGAAAGGTAGTGTATCCTAGATGTGTTTTCACTTGCTCTTATTAATAGATTTTATAGTATAAACACTATTATTATAATAAAATTTTAAAATCAATACACTGCTTCTCTCACATAGTTTATTCATTATTTCATTCACCGAGCTACAATCGATCTATTGAGAGCAGTCGACATTTCGTCTTCTACTGCAAGCAAACGTATGAATGAAAGAGTAAAGTTAGAGAAGCGAAGATTGAGAATACTTTAAGTTCGATTATTGAGTGTTTTTAACGCAAAGATTAGTGAGTATAGTTGAATGCAATGTTCTGAAATAGTCTGATAAAAATAGTGATTATAATTAAATGTTATCCATTCCGTTTTGAAGGTAAGGGATTCCAGGATTATTTACCATAATCCATTATAACCTACTAGTACAGATCTTGTTGAATATGGAACATTTCAATTACTTTTACAGAAAAATTATAAAAGTATGTGTTCATTGTGAATAATGATTGTATTTTTCCAGAATTTGGAATCTTCACTCATTTCATTGGTGTTGGGAACGGATGAAACAATATTTTAGGGGATGTCGATTTTCTCTACAGTGCATAAGTTGCTCTTCCTTTTGTATGATGGAATCGCAAGGGTTTAGCTAGTCATCTATTAATTTTCAGTGTTATTTGTTAATAAAGATTGCTATGATTAAAATCTTCCACTAGGTTCCCTGCTAGGTGATAATGTGATACGATGATCCAACAGGAAATCTTTGCGGAGGTAGTTGCATTATCATTGAAACCAATTCCAACAGCGTCAATTATAGTTCAAACACATGAAGGCTCTGTAAGCATATGTGTGACGTTAATTAATAATATCGCTGGTGATACCTTCTAATAAATTAGAAAACGTATTGTTAGATATCAATATTTTTATTCTAAAGATCTTTTCTGCAGAACTTAATTCGTTTTCCGCCCAGACGCTGCAATATTATCTCTGATGATGATAGCTACTCAATGAAAAAGGTCTTTAGAATAAAATATTGATACCTGACAACACGTTTTGTCAAATTATTAGAAAGTATCACCTTTTCTCCAATCATGTAGTAAATAAATTCATTTGTTTGATTTTAATTCTCTCTTTTTGCTTGGTGTTATGAATGTAAGACCCAGAAGTAAGAGTCTGAATAATCATTCATCCATTTAAATAATAAAAATTAATACCCTTTTGCAAAAGTAGTTTCTTTCTTTACAGAGCGCAGTATTTACAAAAGCATTCATACAACTCTTTGCAAGTATATCGATATCTGTAATTGGATGAGCACGTAGACAAAAGGTGATGCAGGGAGAATGTTACAATTTCGTTGCACCCACTTGAAATAATGAGGCATCTTTATGTTTAATGAAATGCGCAAAGACATATTTCTATTTAAAGCACTAGGGCTTTAGCTAAAGCACTATTTAGAGAGCAATTTAAGTTTTCTACTAAGCCAAATTCCGTTATTTTTGTTTTCAGTGAAGGGTACAGGGCCCCACATGTGTTATCACTTGCTTTTATTCACCAGTTTTGTAGTATAAATAGTTAGTTAGCGCCTTATTTTTCATGGCGAGACTCGGGCCATCAAACCCGCTCTTCCATCTGATCACGCAAATTTCGCAACGAAAGAAGTGATTTTGAATTTAACTCAGAGGCTTCTTTTAAACTTCAGTTTCTTTTACATGCAGTATATCTACAACATGGCAAGCCGGGTTTACTTCCCTTCCGAAGGAAGGCGTAAGAAGAACTTTTTTCGCCCTCAAAAATCCACGGCTTCGATTGGCAAACTTGGGTACAACAGCCAGATACGCTAAAAGTTATACCAACGAACCCGCTTACTTAATAACAATTCAACCGTAAAATTAATAAAAATAACGCTTATCTGCCCTCATTTGTTAATTACATCATTTTCACGAGCAACTAAAATTCAATTACAATACAAGGATATCTTTGCACCTTGAGGTTATAGTCGGAGAAGAGAATGTAGCGAGTGTTTTAAATTTGGAGATTGCACATTTTCAAATGCAAAGTGAGTTTAGTGAGTGTGAATAAATAAACACATCTTTCAGCAATCATCTGTCTCCTGAGCCCCTTGAATAATTTTCAGCGGTTATATTTATAAGTGATGCATTGCGTTTTTAAGTTAAGATAGGAAGCAGGATATCCTACAATAGTCCGCTACAACGTACATGCCTAGATTTAGGAAATATACATTTCAATTACGTTTTCTGAAGCACGTTTACTCAGTGTTAAAAAAGAATAGGGATTACATTGTTACAGATTTGGAAACCTCCATCATTTCACCTGTTTTGGACAATAAAAACGACATGAAACAATGTTTTGGGGGTTTTCTTATGTTCTACAATGCATGTGTACCGGTTGCAACTTTTCAACAGTTCTTTTTTTGCTAAATAATCTTAGGGTTTAAACTATTAAATTACAAGAAGCTGTGGAAACAATTGGAAGTTCGTGACTGTAAAGTGTAAAATATCCGGAAACTTTATAAAAAGAACTAAGTACTTAGTTTTTCTCATATTGCATTTTTTTTACTAAAGGTGTAAATACTTTTTGCAATGTCAATGTGTTTTATGGGTGAACTTCATGAAATCATTGAATACTGTCCCTACAATTCAATGCCGTGGCAAATAAACAAGAAACGTGATTTCAGCGAACTAGCATGTAACGTGTTTGGCTGGCACGTTCACTTGTTTTCGAGATGCGCTATCCTGTCCGCAAGAGCGATGTCGTAATGCATTTCACTGCCACAAGGACAATACAAAAAACGCACACGTCATGCGGCACATGAACGCGGCGATACCTGGAGCTTGAAAGTAGACGCCATTCGGACACATCATAATGGTCACGCCATACAAAAAGATCAGACGTGTTCAAGTCTTAAATGGCTCAACATAAGTTGTTAATGCATGATAAACTTTACAAATATCTTTTCAAAAATAGGTGAATATTGTTTAAAAATATAAGACCAAGAATTGAATAAATTAAAAGGGGAAAATATAATGTGACCCCTGCCTCAGAAGTGGCCTCTTCAAGATCAAGAAAAAATGGATGCTTCCCACTTGCTTCAAATTTGCAAAATGTGGAACTTCCAATACAACGAGGATTATTTATTTGCTTTTTTATTTATAAAGAATAAGTTGAAAACATTAATATCGGCATTGACGTATAGTGACATAAACAGGCTCTTTTTACTTTCTCGCCTACCACGTACTTACGTGGTCAAGAGAAAGTATTCCAATGCCGAAGCAGAAAATGGGGATTATTCGTCGTAAAAAAACTATTATTGTGGGGTCTTGATATCGTAAAAGTGGATAAGTTACCTTATTGTATTTAGTAACTTACTTATTCGCATTAGTGTAGCCAAAATACAAGCTTGTGGGTTTTTGATACCGAAAAATTGTCTCTCTGTCCGACCGTGGTCTTTAAACTAGTCTTTAAACCGTTCAGATAATTTTCCCAATCGATTTGACCCTGCGAATTTGAAAAGGATATTTTGATTTTTGGTTTACATTACACGAAACCTTCATATTTTCAAAATTTTCTAAAAAAATTGCACCAAATTTTTGGTTTAAATGTTTTCTTCACATAGAGAAAACAACGTTTGAAACAATGGCACAGGTTTCATGTTATTTTATCTCTGTAAATTTTCGAAAATTGCAAAAGTTCAATTTTTTAGCATCTTCTAACAACTACAATATTAAAGATAAAGATTTGTTCGAAATGAAATTTGTTCATCAAAGAGATATCTTTAAGTAAGATTATGTACAATTTTTAGAAACTATTATTAGTTTTCTCATAATTTTGCTTGTAATATAAGAAATTATTAAACAAGTATTTTCTCAAAAACGACTCCGCATTTTTCTTCTATTATTTTTCTCAAATAGAGAAATGTATGCTTTTAAAAATGGTGCACGTGAACTCTCTGTTGTGCAAAAAATGAAGAAAATGAACATTATATTAAACATAAACTACAATATTAACGATAGAGATTTTTTAATTATATTTATTTGTCCAATTTTATTTTAGACAGTCCAATATCATACGTTTGAAAACCAAGAGGTTAATAAAAAGCCATATTTTATATTCGGAAATTTATTGGAAAGTGTTATTAAAACTTTCTGAATCATTACCATCTCTTGACGTTTCGAGGAGCACTTTTCCTTTTCTTCAGGAGTCTTTTAAAAATAAATCACAAATTCTTATAAGCTAATAGAGACCAAACTGAGCAGAGCAATGGGGAAGGGGACAAACTGGTAGATATTTTAGTTTCTGAATTTAAACTTTTGAATTTGAATTTCTGAATTTGAATTAGAAAGAAAAAATATCTAAGGTGGAATATTTTATGCCTTGTCCCACATTATTTACTTTTTTCTTTTATTTTATATAGCACATGGTCATGAATATTTGAAATTTGAACACTACACATTTCAATAAATTTACAAATCTAAAATATGACTTTTTATAAACCCTTTGGTTTTCAAACATATGTTATTAGAATCTCTAAAATAAAACTGGACAACGAAATCTAATTAAAAACATAAATACAGACAGAGGATAGTGGAATAGAGATTTTTCCTTAATAAAAAATGTTCTAAAGAAAATTTTTTCCCATATTTCCATTGTTCAAGACCTTATCTTCCAATAAGGTCTTGAACAATGTTTTAAGAAAACGAGTAGGTTTCGTGTATTTTGCCTAAATAAAGGCAATGTATGAAATGAAGTTACAAAACATTTTTTCTTAAAGTTATGTTTCTCCGATAGAGCAAAGTCTTTTTAAAAATGGCGCAGTTTTAATTTTCGTTGAATTCTCTGAACTTTCGAAAATTGCAAACGTTATAAATAATGCGGGAAAGAATGTGATTTTGTAGAAGCACTAGTTTGTATTTAAAGTGTGTTGATACGAGAATGAGATGGAGAGGTTCTTTGAGGAAAGAGGACATACTTAAAGAGGTGTAGAGTTAGTAACATAAAAGCATTAATATTAAAAATTAAAAATTAATGTTATTATAGAGAGAGGCATGGAAGTGAAAACACAGGATGTCCACGAGAAAATTAAAAAGTCGAAGTACAAAGACTTCTACAAATAAAGAGTAGGATGCGATACACCGAGGTAACTTAAAAGTATGAAGACCATTGAAATACGTCGGCGGAATTTACAACTGGTCACGAGAAGAGAAGTGGGGGAATGAAGAAGATAGGGGATGGAACGATTCAGAAAGAGTTAATTGTATCCAAGAATTTTAAGATAACGACGAAAATATTCCTAAGACCACTATTGGAGCTTTGTAATACATACTATAATACATCTTAAATTTGGGATAAGACTTAGGCCAGTAAAGAGTTCATTTTATGCGAAGCTCGTTCAAACTTCTAGTGCGTTTGGCGTTATTAATGTTTTTTAAAGTTGCGATTTGAATTTGTATAACAGAGTGTTTTTAATGAGTTCAATGATTTGTATTGAGCTCTTGCGTTCTAATTTGCATGCTATTATTCATATTGTACCTATTACACGTGCATACACCTCAGAGAGAGCCACTGCTGCCCCCTCGTTTGAAGATCACTATTAACGATAGAGTGACCTCCGTTCACCTCGTGCCGGAAACGGAAAATCCTTTGCAATTACAATGCGCATTTCCGGTTGTAGGTTTCCGCGTCTGTTACACGTTAAAGTCAGATCTATGTAGGAGTATTTTTTCAGCGGATTTATCCTTAATAGGAATTCTGTTACTTGCTATATTTCGCAATGTTAAATCTGATGAGTAGCCTATGTTGTGTTCGTCCAAAAATTAGACATCTCGCCATTTATAAAGAAAACGTACCAAATTAAATCATTCGTTTTTTGTATTTCAGGGTGGTATTTAATTTAGAACCTTCCTTAAAGTTGTTATTGCACGAAATACGCGTGAAGAAAGGCAGATAATTTTCTGATAATGTCCACGTGTCTTCACATACAGGACAATGTTTTCACTTAAATTCAAAATTTATAAATTCTCACTTTGCGATAATACTTTCTCATTTATTACAGACACAAGAAAGTGTGATGAGGCTTCAATAGCGCTCCATACCGATTGCATCCTTGTTTAGATTGATTCCTAACACCTGATTTACTGCCAATTGTAAAACAAAATCAAATGTATTTTAAATATGCATTTTTCATTTACACTTACCCCTGTTTACATTTACCTCTCTTTGAAATGATGCCTCAGCAACATCAATGATGGCCATAGTCAGTAGATGATGGCCAGAGTCCATAGATAAATATATCCTGAAATAGAGAAAAGTTTGTATTGAATAAGCTGTTTATTTAACTACATAACAATTTGTCGGTTTATTTTTAACAACGTATCCTGAAATGACATGAATATGAAGCCTAGTTCTCAGCAGAACGCATATTTCTTTTTTTCATTTGTAGTAGGGGAGATCTTTTCCCTACTAATTTGACTCCATCCTTTTCGCTTCAAGAATTATACCGACTTGAATTCTTAAATCTTCTGCCTACTTAAATTGCATAAATGCATATTCAATGGATATTCAAATGGATATTCAATGAATAGAAGTGCATTTAAAGATAATAGAACCTCAAGGACGAGAAATAAGAAGAGAATCGTCCTTCACCGGAAGTCACATAGAGATATAATTTCCTAGAAGAGATCGCCATTAAACCAATGAAGAACAACATTGTCTTACGAGGAAGTGATGAACCAATTAAGTCAATGGGATAACTTGTCTGCTGAAGCATGTGCATGTTGTCTGATATATGTGATGCGTCGGACGTGTACACCAGCTGCAGGACAAGTATACAGCCGAGCACGTGTATCTCGACACTCAATTACTAAACTTGAAATTTTCATTTAATTTGTTCTATTTTGTCTGCTGTCATTTCACGTATTACATACTTTAAGTATTATGTATTTTATATTATATAATAAAAATAATATTAGGATTGTATTTCATTTTATTTTTCAATTGTTTTATGAGTTTCCAATTTTAAAACATTTCACCTTTAATTACCAAGTTGTTGGAAATTTTCGTATGAGTGTACAGGTCCCAGGGACTTCGCCCGTTTGGAATTCTAGAGTCAGTAATTTCGGACAAAATGGTCCTTTTCGCCTGAATTGTACGTAAACACAGAATCTGAGATTAAATGCTCGATCAGTTTAGACTCGTTGTTACGCACGATGATACCAGCATACTCACCTCTGCTTGTTAGCTAAAGAAGAAACTTTGGCTTTCATTATTTGAACTACGATATTTTGTATTAGAGGTATTTCTGGAGGTGTTGTCTGATCGAATCCGGAAATATTCGGATTATCCCAAAAAATACACCGTACATATACAAAGAGATCTGTAGGATTACCAGACGCAATGCAACGTACCGTGTGATGTGAGAAAACGGCATCTTATCGTAACGATCGCATCATCAAGCAGATTCACTTCTTACGGAAAAATATTACCTATTTTTCCACATTCCCCTCAGTGAAAATTATTGCTTCAAAAACATGTGATATACACCGTAGTTATAGTGCAATGAACCTTTCAATTGAACAGATTGTTTCGATAATCAGTTCTATAGTAATTATTAAATGCTATTCTATAAATTGCACATAATAAATAATTACTACAAATACTACAAATAAGCATTTTATTTATTTTGTTTATTTTTACTCCATCCCGAATTTGCGGGGTTCGGATTAGCAGTGTTCTTCTCTATTATTATTATTATTATTATTATTATTATTATTAAATTTTCAACTGCGGTAATGGATATAAATTTTCATAACACCCAATTTATGATTTTCCTTTAAGTGGCATGCATTCTTTGCAAAAACTGACACACTCTTTTACAATGAATGAATAAATAAGGACAGTGTTATAAATTCAGACTTTAAAGAAGAAAACTTGGTCATTGCCTCTTTGGTCATTTGGGACTTCATATCATATCCGTTTAACATTTATCATTATTTAACAGTTACATTTTAATGGGTTGTAAAAATACGTAAATAATTAATATGAAAAGTTACATTATTGTGCATTTTCACGCAAATAAATATGTCAAATGTCTAAATATAAATTAAGTTCATTATTAAAGCTTATATTTAAATATATATTTATTAAGATATTTATAAATATTATAGAATACATTCATTTGCTTTTTAAGATTTTTTTATTACGTCCTCAACGATAACATTATCAACTTTCGATTCGTAAATCAAGAATTTCGAAAGACGTTTCTCTCTAAGCGATCACCTGCACCTTCTACGTGCTAGGTGCACATTGCAATCCCGAAGAAGGCATATTCTTGGACGACTGCTAATATTGTGAAAGGATGTTTACGTCAGCTCATCGCCCGTAATCGTGGGCGATCAGTTACGGCGTCACCGTTGCTGGCCGACCGCCAGCGCACGCACTTACTCACGCGTGCGTTTACGTGTGTGTGTGTGTGTGTGTGTGTGTGTGTGCGTGCGTGTGCGTGTATTGCCGGAAGAAAGTTGCCTGCGGGTCCACTGCACCCGAACCCCGGGGGAGAGAACGAAATGAAAATTTGTTTCCTGGAGGAAGGACTGGTTTCTTCAGGGCTTCCACCTCAGTAAATGTTTCAGAGATGCTAATTGGTTTGAAAATTCTAATTTTTTATCCAAAAGGAGGGTTGTGAAAATAAAGGTTTAATGTGGACTTGTGAAATCAAAGCATTTTTATAGAAATCAATTTATCTGTATACGCTGGTTAATTCAGATATGACATCGTATTACATTCAATCACGTGTGTTAGGCGCAAAAGTTGTGAAATAACGAGAAATGAGACCAAATATTTTAGTTTGAAAAACGTGAAAGGAAAAAAAGAGAAGTAATATTTCCTGAGTTTTCATTTTCAATGTATTCGATATATTATTGGCCTTGGGATTATTCAATTTGTTTTTGTTTTGTAATGTACAAAATATAATTTTATTTCTGAAACATTTTTAGTATTGCTTCTCATACAAGTTATTTTTATTGACTATTCCTGTAGTAATTTTATGATGGTTATTGTGACTATTAACGTCAATGATGCTAAGTCTTTGGACAGTAAATTAATTTTGCATTTCTCATCAGAAAATAATGTGGCGTTATTTTTATTTAATGCATTAATAATAAAACAATATTAACAAAACAATCATTGCTCTTCTACACAGTATAGAGGTGCCAACTTTAATTGCATAGAATTGCTGTGGCTTTAGATATTCTGTACTGTCGTGGGTTCAACTCGCACGTAAGTAGCAAGTAAAAACTATTTTTAAAGCTTCCTTGCTAGCAACAATCACCACAAACAACCCAAAAAATCAAAATTAACCATTAAATCAAATTTCATTTCTAGAATTCTTAGTCCCTAAAATTCCATCACTTTAGTACGAAGTTGTGTAGTACTTAAAATTCCATTGGCGGAAAAGGTACTGACGTCATAGTGCATAAAATTAAAAAAATTCCGTTCCATTGTGATGATTCTCAAAGCAAAGCAAAGGATAACAAATGAAATGCTCGCCTATAACACTTCAATAAATTAAGTATTTTAACAAAAACACTCAACACTAATACTGCAATAACATAGTATAGTATAATCGGATTCACAATACAACACACCAAAGGGAGCTCTCCTTCGAAACCTTGCTGTCGCATGACGTCAGCTGTGCCGTAAGCAAGTGGTGTCCTGAGTACGAAAATTCAGCCGTTTGCCGCAGTGTGGAAAGAGAGGGAATAACATAATCAAATGTTTTCATGCTTTGGTGATAATCGAATCTGTTACATTGTTTTTTTCGAATTCTTTGGTAAGAAACGAAACCATAGCCTCTCACGTGGCTATAGGCTGCTCAGTTTTCTCTAAATTTCTGGGCGCAAACGATATTAGTAATATAGATTTTAATCTGTGCAATTGGCTGCAACCCACCAGCCATAGCTGCCTAGCCGAGTGCCATGCAGCATCTTTCATTTGCATTTTTAGTGAAAATAAACTGTTTCTTTGTTGTTGTTTTTTTTTGTATTTTTCTCGAGTTCCTGAGTAACAAAATCATTGACATCTCTCGCGTGGCTATTGGTTGTAGTGATGCGACATAGATAACAAATCATCAAATTTCAAAATTAAATCATCGACCAAAAATAATCGATGTTTTTTAGGTGGTTTAGTAACCTCTAACGTTAACATTAGGCAGCAACATTTTTTCACAGTAACCGCGTGTATTAAATTATACTTAATACATAACTGAAAACAAAGTCAAAAGAATAATACGAACAAGGGATCCTCGATGAAGGTGGTACAAAGAGCGATCGGTTGGTTTGAAATCACAAACTGAGTGTTACAATAAGTTATTATTGTATTTAATGTTATGTCTTTTTATGATGATGAACTATGATTACGGAATTTTTTCACTCACGAACTAAACACAGAACAGGTAAAAATCGAATACAAAACACTGACGTTAAACAAAATCATCTTTAATATTACCGATATTTAAATCAGCGATGATTCTATAAAAACATCGCCAAAACCGACAGAAAATGGACATCGATGTCGCATGCTTCTCTAATAAGCTGCTTAGTTTGCACTCGATTTCTGTGCGCACACGAAATTAGTCGTACAGATGAGGCGTGGAAGTGCGGTGCGGACCCCGCTCACATTCCACCTCCTCACACAAACACCTGAGAGAGAGAGAAGTGGGCCGCGGGGCGGCGGGCGGCGGGCGTGGAGGAGCGGCGCGCAGTGAAAGTGGAAGCGCGAGGCCTGCGACCTCCACAAACGAGCGAGGGGCGGCCGCGCTTCCCGCTTCCTCGTCCGGGCGGCAGCGCTTCCTCAGGAAGAGCCGTTGGAGCTCGGCAAGGTTAAGAAGAGATGCAAGACCGTGTTTATGTTGGTTTCAAGATCATCACGTGTCCTTTTTGTGCGGGGGTCTCCCTCAGCTCTTACCAGGGTGCTAATCGACAAATTTCTCCGGGAAATACATTCAAAACCGGAGGGGGACGGGGTGATCAATCGATGATTTGTCGTAGATGTGATGACCATCTTCGTTTTCGCAGCACAGTTTCTAAACATCCTAGGAATGTTCCTGGGAAAGTTGTCTTTTCCAGTTTTCTTGATTTCGATTTCATGATTTGAACTTTTCGGAGTGTAGAAATCACAAATGAGACATTTAGAAATAGAGTAATTTTGCCCTTGTCGAGGCAAATTTATACTTTTCCGGCATGGACATCAAACTCTTTATAGGCTGACAATTCCCGCACCCCACGAGAATTCGCAGTCTGTGGACATATCTCTTGTTTCCGACGTCTATCGAAAACTATCTGGGAAGGTGCCATATAAAATAGAGAATAATCCGACTAATTTTAGAGCTTGGAGTGGGGTTGGGGCTGAGTGGGCAAGCGCGTTTTCTGACACGTTGTTTATTCTCGTACTGCTCGGGCACCCACCTGGAATTGACCCGAAGCCAAGGATGAGGACGATCTCTAGAATTGAACCTAGGCGTTTCCGATCATGGATGCTTCAGTTGTCAATTCGTAACAGTTCACCCAGTCATTTTATTTCATTTCGTTCCTGTTCGCAGAAAAACTAAGTAATCGACATTCAGTGCGGCGAATAGTATTAAGCCGAGAGTTACGAGCGAGCCTTACGAGCGTCCACTGTAAGTGTTTATAGATGGGAAACGAGTACACAATGGAACAAATTAGGGGAGATAAAAACGCTTTTTACTTACGCTTTCGAACCAACCTCGCAATGATATTTTGTTGAAAATCACGTTCTCCTATTTAATGCCCTAACGAATAAGAATATGCCTCTCCTTTGCGTTCACGAAAAAAAGCTAAAACTATTCAAGAAAGTATTGTTAATATTTCGTTTAAAAAAATTGTTCACAAACGAACCATTTTGAAAAGAATAACAAAATCCACAAAACGATATCTCTGCTAATGTTTTATCCAAATAATCTCATAAATAGTTCGAATCAATTACAAAACGATAACCCAAGAAAGATATGTGAAAATAAAATATACATTTCATCTTCAATTCTCAAGAGAAAAGATGATGTTGGAGTAGCCGGAAAATAAAAGATGATGAAAGAGATGTGCTTGAAGTGACATAAAAATAAGCCCGTCATGACTTCTACACTAACATTAATTAGCATTTAATAACATGATGTTTTTTAATTATGTTTCTACATATTGAAGATAAACCATACCAATGGATTACTTCCTCAAACTGTTTTTGTAGTGGATGTTGATTTGTTTCTGGGCACGTATTGAGATATGGATATTGTCTTTGACTTCTCATTTTAATGATGTAAGAATTTTACCCACAAGAACTCGAGTTCAAATTGTTATATCTCATTTTAATATGACATGTTGAATCGATATTATTAAAATCATGACAAATGGATTTAAATTAAATTTCGATTTTTGGAATTTAAGTTGAATCGATGAATACCGTCCAAGTCAGTCCTCGAAGTGCTAAAAACTTATACAATTAAATACTTATATAATGTCACGTATTTTGTTTCCGAGTTCAAACTTCCTCAAACTATATCAAATACAGGAAAGGTATCTACACTTTTAAGTCAATACGAAAGAAAAATCTATATTACCAATATTTGAAATAAGTAATGTATATATTACTTCGATAAGCCAGGTACAAAACACGCCAAGTCTATCGGTTTTCCTGTATCCACAAGTTTCGGGAACGTGAACATTTGCCACAAGAATATTCGAGTCTAAACCGACAGAGGCTTTTATATAAAATATTTTACAAAACACAGTTGTGAAGTGTGAATTCATTATCTCAACGGGATGAAAAAGAACTTCATGTAGTTTATTTACGGTAAATTCTTACTCTGTAAATGTAAAACTAGTTTCCCCAAAATTACAACTACCAAAAGAAGTAAACATGAATCTATCGTACATCTTGAAACGAGATTATTTTGCAGTGGGGGAGGGGTAGCCTCCTAGCGTTCCCATTAGCTACGCGTGGTGCTTCCCGTTGGTAGTTCACAGCACTCAAGTGGATAAGTGTTGATTCTGGCGGGTCAACTGACATTAGTTCCGTAAGGGAAGTGTATGTTTTATCCATGGAGATGGCAATATGCCTTCCTCGCTAGAACACGAACTCCGGCGCTCTCCTACATGTCGGTGTGCATATTTTTTCTCCTCTAGGTATCTTCCCCAGCGGACAACCGCCACAATCAGAGAAAGCCTTAAACCCGAGATTGGTCTCCCATCAGGTGTAATAGTGTTGTGCTTGTAAGTGGACAAAGTTATTCGACTATGTCGAATATCCACCGTTGGGACACGGACCCTAGCATCTCTGGGTCAACGAAACTGCACAGGTGGTACCACCGAGCTACCACATCATGTGGACAAAGCTATTCGACTATGCCGAAAATCCACCACCGTTGGGACACGAACCCTAGGATCTCTGGGACAACGGAACTGCACAGGTGCTACCGCCGAGCTACCACATCATGTGGACAAAGCTATTCGACTATGCCGAAAATCCACCACCGTTGGGACACGAACCTTAGGATCTCTGAGACAACGGAACTGCACAGGTGGTACCGCCGGCGAGCTATCTCAGCCGGCCTCGGCACTCTAACACGTCCCCGCGCCCGAGAGGGAAAACTGTTACGCCGCGTTGTCTCCCACAGGGAAGGCGAGTACGCTTCTTCCGGTGGCGCGAGGACTGCGCGGGTGGTAGTGGGAGAGGGGGTGGGGCGGCGCGGAGCGGAGCGGCGCGGCGCGCGCCCGTCGGCCACTGGGGCAGTACGACCGCGGCTCTCCGAACGGTCGGGTGAGAACGGCGGCGTCGCGCGCAGCGGGCACCGGCGGCGTTGGCGACGGCGGCGGAGGAGGAGGAGGAGCGCTCACGCGCAGGTGAGTCGCCCGGGCGCAGGTGAGCCGCACGCCGCGCCGCCGGGATCACACGTCCACTCGGCGGCGCTCGCCCGATTTTTGGTTGCCTCTATCTGGTGTTCGACGTTGTTGCGAGTTGAAATGAAGATGTGGATGTGTCCCATGTGAGCGATTCGAGGATCATCTTGTCAGTTATCGTTCTTTTTTTTTTCCTTCAGGAGAATAAAAAAAAGTCGCAGTGCACCATTATTTTATCAGCCGTCAACAACGTAATGAAGTTCTTTTGGACTTTGAAACCTATCAAGTGACGTTTCCAATTGTGATACGATTACTCACTTTCATGATTTGTTATCTATTTCAAGCACTTTAATTGTCGTGAGCTGCGAGTTATGGTGCATTCGGTCTCCAGAGGCGTCAGGTCATTATCATATTTTTAAAGAACTTTTTGTATCGTTTTTTTAGGTTTCCAGTGAAGCGTGTTACTCTACTTAAACACTTACTACAACTTTCCAAACAACAATTTCTCCACACTCTCCCTTTTACAATAGTCCGAGACTATCTTAAAACATATCACATTTACATTTATTTTAATCGCCATAATAAGGCAGAAAATGTGTTAGTGACTCGTCTGAAATGTGAGGAGTGGTGGAGACGTAACAGATCCACCGATGAAGAGGCGCATCCGCGAGGCCAGAGAAGCGCGATGTGATGTCAGAGTGAAAGGAGTCGGGTCCTTGTTTGACGGGTATTCAACGCCGCAGGCGTATTCAGGGGTCCTGAACGCAGCAGCTGTGGTGTGGTGTGGTTCGTTTACACACTAACCGTAGCAGTTAGTTGTTATCTCTGAAGTTTACTCGAGGATGACAAAGATTCTATTGTTCCCCATCCGCAATGTGGTCACCCTATTCATCTCGTGATGTGTGTGTCAGATCAATCGTATAAAGATCCATTGTATTATTCTTTTCATATCATCTCAATTGTGCAGTTTTTATTTCTTAGGGTTTTTCTTCTTAATGCTCTCATAAAATACCTGTTTGATAATGCGTTCCTCTTAGTAAACGGTTTTACACGTTCTATCGGCCATTTTATTGGGTAGTCAAAATCCTCCAACGTTTTATCCAAAATTGTAAATGCAAAGAAGTGCCGCATCTAAACCAATTACGGTGTGTTATCAGGTCACCTACTAATCCTTACTTACTATATTTTCAAAGATACGTATTGTAATTGTAATCATGTTTCAAGAATATTAGTGTGGTTTCTAGGTATCTGTCGTATATGATTCAACATGTGATTCGACTCTATGCGCAACTCTGAGATAATAGTAAATGTTGGCTTAGGCGCGTAATGATTTTGATAAGTGCCACTAATAACAATGAAAATTAGCCAATTAATTTCGCATTCATAAATTTGTTTAGAAAAACCCATTGCACATTCATTAGAATGAAAACATAGCTTTCTACATAGAAGCCGTTTTTGAAGTCTGACAGGACGAATAGGGCGAGGAATTGGGTGATGTGTTGATGGAGAGGTCTCGCTCACCCAGGGAGCGTTGGCACTGATGTCGCGCGACTTGGCACCATCTGCGCCCACTCATATGGGTGATCGAATCACCGCTGAGCCCGTAAGTCGCGATAACAAAACAGAAGCATTCTTTCGTTGAGAATCAAGGGTCACTCGCTCGAGTATCTGTCGAATTTTGGAAATTCATTTTCTAAACACGAGACCACGTGAAAGTATTTGTCTTATATGCAGAAAATGAAATGCAATTGTTCTCATTCATAGGTGTGCACAGAGGGAGACTAGGAAGATCGTGCCCCCTGAAAATTTTGAATGCTGCCCTATCTTTACGTAATACAATCATTATTTTATTAAATATTTTCAGTCTCTAATGTCACCATTTTTATCCTGACAGTTTGGAAAATTGTTATATGACATTTGGGAAAGAGACTGCCAACCATTTGATAACTCTGTTAATGGTTCCACATAGAATCAATCGTGTTTATTAATTGTTTCGTTAAAGTTATCATTTAATTCTTGTAGTATGATTTATTAATTTAGTAAATGGTCGACTTTCAATAAAAAGGTTCAATTGAAGAGGGCACCCAGATATGTAGTTGTCCTCCTCTTCGTTAGGGCTGCGCTTGCGTATGTTCTCGTTTTACTTAATTTAGCTAGGGTCTTTTAAATTATCCTAACAATTCTTACCAATTCACCCAAGGAGTGGGTAGAACAAGGATTGTGGTGATTGTGTAATGCGGCACTTGCATTCGTAGCATCGTGCCAGATGCCTCACGATTCTGTATAATCCTCTCATTATTCTTCATTCTCGGCGCAAGTCGCATTTGCTATTGCATCCGAAATTACGTTCATTTCAATGTATGTTGGAAACAGAACTAAAGAATCGTTTGGTTGCCATGTTAAAAATGTCATGGATCACATTTGAATGAAATCAAATATTAAAGAATATGTGTCCATTTGAAATTATTCTTTTGCAACTTAACTGTGCGTAATATCCTCCGCATACGGCATATGCATCTAAACGAGGTGTTTTTCTTACCTTTCATCTTTTATCAATAATTAGTTCGCCTCCCCTTCATGTACTTTGTTGTTCCCTTGCCTATATTTCATACATTCGCATTTTCTCATAGAGCTTTCTCGTTCGACTGAGTTTTTCCTTATCCATTCTATCTTTTTACTTTTCATTTCGTTCTTTTCTGCCTGATTTGTCTTCATTTCAAGTTTCTCTTGCGCCTTGACTATTTTTACTTTTTACAGTACTTAATATTTATTCACATTTCTGGAAAAATCTAAGAGGAGAAACCATTTTACCAATTAGTTCCTGAACTTATTTTCCTTAAAGGGAAACACTCATTCCAAGAACTTGGGTCGTGACAAGGTAAATCCCCTCACCGATGACTGCGATGAGCGATATACACAAATATGATATGATGATTCTCCGGTTAGGCCGGTTTCTCTGATGAAAAGTTTTTGTATCAAAGCAAGTTTATTTCTCATATTTATCAAATAGATACTTTGCTCCCGAGGATTAATGAGATCAACGTGATTAATAATGGATAAATTAATTCATCACCGTATTGGGCTCATCTCTGCTTTTTAAGAGATTACAGAATTAAATACAAGAACTTAAAAGGGAAGCCATGGGTGTGAAAAACAAATGAGCTGAAAATGATAGATAACACTGTTCATATAGAATGTAATGGGAATGAAAGCAGCTAAATAGTCTAATTATGGTTTCTGAATTCAAAAATGACGTTAAAATTACTAATTGCGCTCTATTTTTAGCATTATTTTCATACATTGATCATCAGTTGCGAAGTTGGCCCCTTATTACATCAAAATGTTTGAGCAATTATTTCGAACAAATATTGCTAATACATACGAGCAATATTCGTAGATTGTCAGATGAATTTCAGGAGGATTATGTAGAGGAATTTTCCTGTACAGTGGTAACTGTTCATTGACGCTTCAAAATAAAGTCTTAAAGCCAAGATTTCAACTATATTTGAAGAAGGTAATAGATGATCCAGGGATTAGGAAAGATCTAGAGAATGCATTTGATGCAATGAATGACAAGGAAAGGAAAAGAAGGAGAGGGTTGTTTTTTTAAAAACACTATTATTTCTAATTGTTTTTGTGTATCGGAAGGAGGTTTTTGAACTGTGTAGCTACCAGGCAGTGTGGGAAAAGCCTTGCTCGTCGATTCTCTGAGTCATTTCATCAAGCTTCTTTGTTTTTTTTTAGTTTTTCCATTTATGTAATACCTTTTCTACATCGAAACTTTTAACGGGACAAAGTATTTTGTTAGTTTTGTTATGAAGCAGAAAAGGGTAAGTTAATTCGGAGTTGAGAAATAATTTGTAATCTAAATAACTTTAAACGACAACAATCACATTTCAAAATTTCACGAAAATGTACCAGAAGCTATAATATGTTTGTACTACCCTAACAAACGGGCCAAACACCACGCGTGATCGTTGCTTCATCAACCTTGTCGCCTTCTCCCCCCTACTCACACACTTCCTCCTACATTCACTACACTACCACACGTGTCTGTTATTTAGAGCCTGACCCGACTGAGACAGTTCCACGACGGGGGGAGGAATACATTCTAATTGGTTGATTATTTTGAATATAGGTGTTGTGGTGTGTTATCGTTGGCATATTTCATGAAATAATTATAGACGTTGTCATTGCCAACAATAGGATTTAATATAGTAGCATTTCGATGGCTTAGCCATCATCATCAGTTGTCTGCTGGATGGAAGTCGTTTTGTGGCTTCCATCCAGCAGACAACTGATGATGATGGCTAAGCCATCGAAAGCTGCTATTATATTAAATCCTATTGTTGGCAATGACAACGTC
The DNA here is from genome assembly GCA_038098605.1 of Gryllus longicercus. NCBI lineage: Eukaryota > Metazoa > Arthropoda > Insecta > Orthoptera > Gryllidae > Gryllus > Gryllus longicercus. The sequence continues at coordinate 261,413 of JAZDUA010000310.1, read as the reverse complement.
TATAATTATTTCATGATTATTTTGAGTTTGAAAACCCTGAAGCTTAAGGTCGGCCCCAAATCTTAAGCCTCTCCGGAGGAACACCTCCACCTTTTTGGATATAAAATGCCTTAGAAATACCAGACTAATAACCTCAGTAGTTGACGCTCCCGGAATGAATACTCATTCAATTTCTTCACGGACTTCACCAATTGCATATTCATTGGCGTTTCCGTTCTTAACCTTTCCTTGCAGAGCAGACTGCGTTAGAGATTCCACTCGCGTACACGGAGTAAACATGACGCCAACGCTCAATGCACTTGCACCACCTCACGTGTGCATGGAAAGGCCCTCGTGTCCGCTGAGTCAAACCACGCGGCTCAGTGGTTTCTCCGCAGGAGAACGCGTTCAGGTTGCGTGAACGTTCAACGGGAAATCCTCTCCCGATCCTGACCTTCAAGTGTCAGCGCATCAATTTTTGTGGTATTTTGTCACATGTTTATTCATTCTTTCGTTATGTAAAACATTTACCCTTGGAGACAGAATTAGTGAGATTCTGTTTACTGGTGGCCTTCATATGCATTTCTAATTTGGGTAAAGCAATGGTCAAACAATTCAAGGTCTGGGTTAGTCAAATAGATGGATGCAACAGTGTAGACTTAATACAAACTTATTTTAAGCTTACATTCTTATCAATATACCGTGCTCTTGATTAATATAATTAGTTGACAAACAAAATGTATTAATTTTTTTTATAAACAAGTCAGTCATCGATTTAAAATGGGGAAACTGCTAGCTGACGTCTCCAAATGTTTAAGATTTCACTCTTTGTTTTCAAGCAATAAAGCAACCATAATTACGATAGCATTCCTTATTATAAATGTCTTCCCTGGAAATGAACAAAATGACTGTGGCACGCGCATTTCATCAGAGAATGTGTTTGTAACTGGTTAGAATGTGGGAGAAATCGACTTCCCCCGAAATTCCGTTATGAATTAACATACAAGTGTTTGGTTTTGCACATTGCGTGACTGGTGTGTGGTTTTGTATAGTTTTTAGCCCGAAACAAGACCAGAAGAAAGTACGAGAAACGAAGAAAAATGTCGTTCAAAAGAAAGTCGAAACGCGTTCACCTTAATTTTCTTCATTCGAATTTTAGAAACGATAATTGAGCAAATTACTTATGAATTAGTTGGTGATAATACCATTATTGTTTTGAACTTGCTTATAAATTCACCATTTGCGAAGCGACGTGGTAAATGCGAAATTTGAGAATATCTAAAGAAGCTGTGATATTCGTAATTACACGAGTAAAATAATATTTAAAGAAGAAGGAGAAGGGGTTTGGGTAGAAAGGAAGGGGGAAGAGGAGAATACGAATTTACTTTATGAACTAGTCCTCCTAATTAGACAGCATAATTATCTCAGATTACTTTGTAAACAAAATGACAGGAATAATTAACACTTTTGAGGAGGTGTTAATTAAGAAGTCGTAATTTTGCATGGTTCATTTTCATTTAATTTGTATGTTCTAAATTCTTCCACGCCCTTAGCTGAAATTTCAATAGTGAAATAGAATAACCAAACATTGCATATTCTTACAGCACTGTGGATATTTTGGCAAGATTCCGCTCCACTTGTTCAAGTACGTTCCATTTTCAAGTACGTTCCATTTCCTTGGTGAGATAAGCAAAGCCAAACCACTACATAACCCATTCTCCCAACATCTCATAATTGCCCCCAAAATGCCACGACTCACATCTCGTTTCTTGGTAGTCCCATTCGCGGTGAAGATAAAGACGAAGGCCTATCTCTAAACGAGTTCATCGCTCTTCCTGGGACGCGCAGTCTCATTTAACCTAAGATTGAACTGAAGACCTACAGTCATCAGGTGCGAGGGCGATCAGGCGATGACGCAGAGCGGAGCGAAGTGGGCGCGTGTGTTCGTTGTCGGAAAGTGAGAGAGTATTTCCAAGGTGTCAACTTTTAAAGTAATTTGTCTTGTAACTGTAGTAAATGTTATATCTCAGAAGGTGGCAGTATTTTCCCCATCCTGGAACGAGAGATCCGGCTCCAAACCATACGTTGGCTAGCTGAATTTACACCTACAGATATCTCTCCGTCCTCGCCGGCAGGGCACCGTCCCCAGCCGGGACAATTGATTGTTAGTGATTCGTGGTGCGTGAACTGCTAAAGTCAGTAGTCCTGTAAGTGTAGTGCCTATTTTTCCTCGGGAGGTGGCGATGATATTCCCTCGCTGGATGGCGAGATCCGGCGCCGGCCTACCGTCGACTAGCGGGGTTTTCCCCAACCAGGTATCTCCCTCCAGCGGGACACCACCCCAAACGGGTGAGCTCTAAGCTCCCGACCGGTCTTCCGGCATGTGTGGTGGTGTAGTACTTGTTAGTGAAAGTGTATGTAAGGAAGGAGTGTGGATAGGACAAGGAAAAGGAAGGAAAGATCGAGCGCGGTCCAAGGCCCGTTTGTTATGGTACTGCTTTGGCATTCGCCTGGTGTCGATTGGAGAAACCCCGGAAAACTACCGATGAGAGCAGCTGGTCGCTAGACAGCGATTGAATTCGACCTAGCTGACAAGCTAGTGTCGAAAATTTTGCCATCGCCGGCACTCGAACCTAGGACCTCCCGGCCAGAGACACTGCAGTGACATCAGTTGATGCCCTGAGCCACCCCTCCCGGTCCCAGCAGGAAAGCGCTGTAAGCTCCTGATATATGTGGTAGAGAAGTGCATTTAAGTGTCACGGTGTGTTTATAAAATGGGAATAAGACGGAAAAATGAGAAAAGAATAATTGCACGTTGTCCGTTGTTCAGTTGTTAGGATATTACACCTGCATTTGCCTGGTACTGATCGGAGAAACTACCGATCTGAGCACCCGGCCGCTAGAATATCCCTCCAGACAGTGACTGAATTCGACCCAGCTACTTCGAAAATTCTCTAACTACTCGAGCCCTAGAACCCCCGGCCAACGATGATGCTGAGGAAGAAGTATTGCCTCCGAGGAATTGCAATCTGTATAGTTTCATTTAACCTACAATCGGGCAGTGACCAGGGTGCCGGCGAGCAGGAGTCGATGACCCAGAGCAACGCGGAGCGGGCTGGAGGGAACGCTCCGTCCGAAAGAGAAAGGGCGGCGGCGCGGCGGCGCGGCGGCGCGGCGGCGCGGCGGCGCGGCGGCGCGGGCGACGAGGCAACGGAGCGGTAAAGAACGCGCGTCAAAAAGCTACAGCTTTCTCTCTCCGCGCGGTCGACGCCGCCGCCGCCACCGGCGTCACTGCTTGCGGAGGCGAATGGCACAGCCACAGTAACCACGCGGTATCCGAACGTCTCGGCGAAAACAGCGCGATTTCGCCGACGCAATACTCGCATTACGGTGGACGAAACCTCAAACCACACTTGTGCTTTTAAATATCAACAATCCATTGGCAAAAACACATAATGCCTCGGTGACCTTCTCGACCGACTAGTGAACTGCATGATCGACAAAAAAAAACATTCGGCAAACTAATTAATTTCTATCCTCTCTTACTCAATAGAGCACCCCCACTAAAACTTACAACTTCCTATGCAAAGTCATCATTCGCCCAACTCATACATAAACTTCCACAAGTTGGTCCACATTGTCGCAATTCAGTATCCGTCCCGTTCATACATTCTAATTTTTTTTTTCTGTGGAAAAACGAACGCACCGTTGTTTATACTCAATTTGCAAATCCACAGAGAACTCGGCATCCTTACAATTGAATAATGTATCCATCATCTACATTCGGTCTTGTTAAGCAGATTTGCATCTGACTAAAAAGCATTGTCCGTTTCACTAAGAAGAACCCCGCCCCCTTCCCAAGAAGCTACAAACCCTTTCCCAGAGATCATCTCACCTGACAACAAACCCTCCTTAAATCCTTATGCCCCCTCAGCGTCCCCTCCATGGTTCGCTATTCACCATGATATATCATCCACCTATTAATTATCTAATTCTCACCCCAACAAACGGAACTTTCGATTTTTTATTTGTAAATTTTACTGTACCAAATTAATAGCGAAACCGTATGAAACAACAGCCATAAAGGCTGATCAATGAAATAAACTATAAAAAGATGTCTGTTCCAAACTTGCTGATGGTAGGATGTTTGTTTCCCAAATCACATCATACAAGAGTCGCTTAACTTGTCATGATAAATAGGAATGTGATTATTAGGGGTTGAATTTGAATAAAATGTACTTTTTTTCACTTTATCACAACGCCGTGTAGTATAGAAATTTATTTTATGTTACGACAAAAGGAAATGTCTCATTTTTTAATGTTGTTTTTCTTGCATTTTTCGTCGATTTCGGCTAAGTTAATTTTTTACCTTTTTACGACATTTTTAATGCATTTTTTGCGGATTTCATCGATTTTATTATCATTTTAATGGTGCTTGCTTCAAACATTATTTACAAGATGCAACAAATATTCAACACAGAATTGTTGAGTAGCTTCTTCGATTTCTTCCCTCATATATTGTAATGTCAGCCGTTGTGAGTACTGTGTAATCTAACGTTCCTTTGACGCCTATCGGCGCCATTGTCAGTTCCGCCGATTACGCGATTAATAAACGCAGAGATTTTCTTTTGAAGAACAGTCCAAACCAAACGTTTGCAAGCTGAGTTTACGTGAAGAAAAGAAGCAGCCTCGATTACATCAGTAACATACCCAACGGCGTGAGTTGTTCATCTGAAGTGGTTTGATCACCTTTTTTGCGTCATTTTTCTTTATTTTTAGGGCACTTTTAAATTATTTAAGGAGTGTTTTATTGATCATTTTGGCTATGTTTTAGCTCATCAAAATCTGCCCTTTAGTGATTAAACATTCCCAGTCTTGTATTTGTCTACACATGCATTCAAAACTCCAAACAGTGCAGTTGATGGCGAGGTTATTCAGCCCTTCTGTAAGGAATTGGGAAAACATGGATGTATTTTGAATTATATAACTGTTCAACGAGTAAAATTTACAACACTGATTCCAAACTGCGCATTCATTTGTTATGCCTATGTATTAAACGGATGTACACTGACAAATTAAAGTATCACAATTAAAGCTGAATTGAGAGCCAATAAAATCGTAGCCTCACATTTATTGGAAATTGTAATAAGTGGATACCAGCCTAAGATTGTCCTTTTCTTGAAATCGCTATGCTCAGAATATATTGTAAAAATGAATAATATCTTAATTATCTGGTTTCAAAAACTGAAGCGGAAACTGGAATCAATTGAAGCATGCAAAATAAATCAAGCGTTAATTCACAACTCGATGAACATGCTGTTGGAAACAAACGAGCATTTTGCAAGTTAACTCGGCAAAAAAGTCCCCTATCTATTCTGGAAATTCATGAATTCTTTGTGGATATTCGTGAAGTAAATTTCGTCTTCTCTCCATAATTCATCTCTAAATCTCCCCGAGTGAGGATCCAGATGCTAGTTCCCCATTTTTTAGATTATTTTTTCCTGACAATCTTTGCTACGGGCATGAAATCTTACTGGCAATTTCTCTTTTGCATGCGAGATTCACCAGAAACAAAACTAATGATTGGCTAAACTAATGACTAATGACACCTATCATAGATACTTGCACAAAAAGGCAGTGAAAAACACTACCAATATGTAATTTTTTTCTTAGGGTTTTTATCCAGCCGGCAGCCGGTTACCCTTTATGCGACACATATTCGACCAGACACGAACTCATTTGCGGGCTCCTCAGATCTGGGGTCAGAGAGGCCCTCCGCGACAAAACATACTACATAGGAGACAAGAGACAAACAACCATGCCCGAGGCGGAACTCAAACGCGCAACCCTTTGAACCAAAGCAGTGAGTTTCTTTTTGACACGTTTTTAGCCTCCTCGGACGTCCAGGTCGACCAATATTTAAATTGAAAGGTTAATAGCACAATTTTGAAATATTATGATAGAGTTTTGATATTAAATCTACGAAATATTGTATTTTATTTTGATGCTGAATATAATTTTCATTGTGTATATAATAGAATACGCATTAAAAGTTGAATTGAGAGTGTTTTTGTGCATAATTACGATATAGTCAAGGATGAATAAGTAGTGTGGACGGGTCAACAGTTAACACTTGATGAGAAAGCAATTGGATTCAAAAACTCAAAGATAACCAAATGGATAATTGCAGTATGAGATTGTCAACGACAGGGTGGTGCACTAAGCAGAATAATAATAATAATAATAATAATAATAATAATAATAATAATAGTAATAATAATAGTAATAATAATAGTAATAATAATTATAGTAATAATAATAGTAATAATAATAATAGTTATAATAACCGATCAGATGGCCGAGATCGCTAAGGCAGTAGTGCCGGAGTGGTTTCGGACCAGAAGATCGCGGGTTCGAGTCCCGCCTCGGGCATGGATGTATTTGTGTATGTGTGTATGTGTTGTCCTTTCACCCCCATCATCATCATATCATCATTTCATCTTCCATAACCCCAGGGCTAACAACCGTGGGGGATAAAAATCGGATCCAGCTTAAATGCTGGTCCCCCCAAAGAATTGTCGCAAGCACCTGCCACCGTGATAATAAATAAAAACTGAGCCACGGTGAATGCAGGATGCTTGCTTGCGTGGTCCTAGTTGGCCGATTAACGAAAAAAAATAGTTATAATAATAATAGTAATAATAATAATAATAATAATAATTATTATTATTATTATTATTATTATCATCATACCCACTATTGTAAAGAAGCGCCCACCACACGAAAGGTACGGGGGTGTGAGTCATGAACTATCACTTTCAGAAGAGCCAGTTCTGAAGGTATTATTTACTTAGCGGCTTCATATATCATAAATTTAGTAAATGACAAACACACGGAAGATATTATTGGATGTAGATTAATACGCTTGATGGCAAATAAGCAAAATTGAAATAAATAGTAAATAATTCGAAGTGCCCCATTAGAGCTGCGACGAAGCCGGCCGCTGCGTGGATGAAACTGTTAGGGGTCAGCTGTTGTGATTGGTGATATCAATGGTTACCTCCGACACTTCTTTGAGGATGCCGGAGCATGGCCTTTAAGAACGGAGGGTCCCCCGGGATCGTTTCTTCCCTCTCGGGTCCCCACTTCCAACTTTAGAGCCGAGTGATGGGCCTTGTATAGCCCATCGCCCATTAATCTAAAACACGTACAGCAAGCGCCGGAGAAGAGTCAAAATATGTGATTCATTTATCTGTTCTAATAGTTTCTGTTGCATGGGAATGAATATTTCTTTGTATGAAAATTTTGCCAAGAGGCTAGTTGCTACGTTTATTCAACTTAATAAAAGAGCAGGGAACGCTGGTTTCAGAAGCTCATGAAAACGTGCACAAAGCATATTTCTTTCCCATAATTAACCTAAATAGATCCGAGAAACATTGATACGCTGTAAGACTCCCGGAGAGAATATCACAATACTGCACGACCGGAAGTGTGTTTTGATGCGGTTCGGGAGGAAACGGAAGTATTCGAGGATTAGGCCACAGACTAATCGGTCATGCCCACTGAGCAGCATGTTTCATATGAAGAAAAATACTCCCAAACGTATTGCTACAACAGGCACGACTGGGCTGCTATCTACGTTCCGGGAAACTATGACCTTTCAGAGATAACTGTTTACTAACTGGAGAAAGGTCGGCACAGCTTTCTCAAAATAAGACGATATTCATTTAAATGTACTTTCAAACGTCGAAGTTGATAAAACAAGCATTTTAACTAATACAAAAGTAAATTCACTTCAGTTAATATAAATTATAGAACTAACTTGTGAGAGTAGCTACTAGCAAACATAATCATTCAAACAGAAATGATATTGTTTCGCTATTGGAAAGTGCACTGCATTCGTGTCATTACGTAAACTTAAAAATCCCTCTAATTTCCATTGGTCAGGTTCGGCCAAGCTTTCTCTTCAGTAGATATTGCAGTTTTTCAAGTTTCTTTCTTACATCAAAAAAAGATGCAGCAAAGTTACTGCTTGTTTTCATGGAGTCACTTCAATTACTCCATTTTCTAGGAATAACAATTACCGCGAGAATTGCGGTGGGCGTTCCTTACTTTCCTGATGTAATGTTCGACAATTAGTATTATAGCTCTCCGTTCGGAAGAGTATGCTCATGCCACAAAATACTTTAATTAAGTGAACCTTTTGGGAAGAAGAATGGGAGGAAAATTCTAAATGCCACAAGGAGAGAATGGTTATCGTGTGTTCAGAGAGTAATCACCAGAATAGGTCAAGGTTGAAAATAGGACGTATGATGACGAAGGAACAAACGAAATCATTCAATCGGTCATGAAGTATTCGGAGACCAGATAAATATTTAATGATCTTAAACATGGATAAGTATGGGAACTCATAAAAAGTTAAAATATGGGAAAATACTAATTTAATGTCGGAAAGTTTACGCATCAATGTTGCGCCAATCGTTTTTGTATATTTAGAAATATGAGCGATTAATGATCACCATAGATTTTGAAATCGATTTATAAATCTGTCATTCTTATTAGTTGAAAATTTGGAAAAGTTTTAGTCGATTTAGTCAAAGAATCCGTTATCTTAAACCCAAACCTACTATTACAAATAATGGAAAATATATATTAATGTGTTGTTTCAAAATGTTCGATATAAACTAATCTGATTAGTTTAAAAAATAAATAGTTAAATCAGTTGCAACAATGTGCAATATTTTAAAAACATATATACCTAATTTTCGTTTTATTAATTATTTATTTCCAACTTAAATTACTTTTTAAAATGTGTGTATTATTAACAAAATTGTTAAAAATATGTTTACATGTGTATGAACTATAAAATTGTGTCGAGAAAATTATTGAGAACCCCTATTGAGTGGGCTCCTAAGCTTGTGCTAAGTCAATTATCCTATTTAAATATAAAGACTTTTGAAGGATTGTCAGCTGTGAAGCAGTTAAGAAATCGGGAGATCCGGAAACTGAAATAAAGTAGTAACGAAACAATTAAGAAACTATTATTATCTGTCATATTTATATAACACAAAAAGTTCCATTTATTATAGACAATAAGGTTAAAGATTAGAATTCAGTAAATAGTGTGAAATAAACCAACTTTCCACATTTTTATTTACTTAATTCTAATCTTTAACCTGTTTATCTATTAGTCTATGAATGGAACTTTTTGTGTTAATATAATAACGAAACTCCCGATCGGTTAACAGTGTCCAGCTATCGAACTGTCTCCATAACTATATTTAACTCTGACAACCCTTAATTCACTCCGGGGTCCTCGATACTTCCTCGTTCCTTATGTCCATCTAATCTGCATGTTGTCAATGACTGCCGTGGCGTAAAGGAATTTCGAGAGCTTGCAGAATTCGCGTTCCTTGAGGTGCAAGCCAGGGCCCCCGTCCTTGGTCCCCGTCGCTGCGGGGCAGTGTCTGCTCCGAGCACAAAGAGAGTGTTCAAGCCGGCACTTTCGTTAAACACAGGCAATAAACAATTTCTCCACCGACTGGAAAACGCTTACTTACAGTCATGCGCGGTCACTTCTTTCACTCTGTGCTACTCTGAGAGGACGCAGTCTTTACATGTCAAGAGCTTTTGCTAGTCACGAACGAGTTGTTTTGAGCTGTACGTAAATTCATCAGTATGATGACAAGGCTTGTGTGAATAATGTTAGAATTAACATAACATCAGGTAGGCGTATAGTCGTGTTCGGGATGTTTCATTTTGTGAAATTTAGCAGTATGTAGCCTGAAATATGAATTAAATATTTTTATAATCAAAATTTGAGTGTCTATCTTGACACAAATGACAAAATGAAAATAATTGACGTATATTACTTTCGTGTCATACATTTTACCACTTCATTGCCGCATTGAGCGTGCTTCAACAACGAAAATCATTTTTTCCTTATAGTTGGATTACTTATCTTGGGTTGAGCATAATATATAGGGAACATATTAAAATCCGTTTAAAGAAATCGAGGTTGAGTCTCTGCCTACAGAAAATAAGAGGCTTGGAGCAGTAGATACATGGGGGTCTCATATTTCAAACAGTTCCACCCCCTTCCAATATATCGAAGAATTCATTTTTCCACACCATAGAAATAACGTATAGAGGTTAATTTGAATTGGAAGTAAATACATTTTTATTTGTTTTAAATGAAAAATATTCGGGGACACAATTAATTCGGGACGTGGGGCAAGTTGCTCCAGCTGCCACTGAGCGCCCCTGCTACGTTACGGTGTAAAAATTCGTTTCGAGCGTCACAGAAACAAAACAGTTGTGTTTGCCATGGCGTTAGATGTATAAGTGTATGTGTGACTGTAATGCATAAGTCGGGAAGATTAGAAGCTTTTGGGCCCTCTCTCTCTTCACACGTCAGGAGAATTATTACTGGTGTTCCAATTATGTTTAATATTGGTGACGATGGAGAGAACATATAATAATGCGTGGACCAAAAAATAGTGCGAACATTATTAAAACATTGACGCTTTCACCTATGTCACGAGAGCTGAGAGAATGGAAACACCCGTTCTGTCCTCCTGGTCCACAACATCGCAATACACGTCCCAACTTACACGGAAGAAAATTGGTGGATAATAAAATTCCACGTTTTAAGGGAAAAGTCCAAAAACTGAAATATTCTTCACTGTTAACAAACCTACCAAGACCACGGGACAGGAATCAGTAGATCGGCTCTATTACTGACATATCTGAAACCTTTGAAATGATTATTACCTTAATATCTGCCTACCCTCCTAATCACTATAATATCCAAATTCTGCACTTCACAACCCTGAGACGAGAATAAGTTTTTTTGGAGACTTGCTTTGTTTTTCAAAAACCCTACCTTGCGTTTTGTATCATTCTTGCTGTGTAAAATGCAATACGATTTGTGCTCGTACGAGACAAGAAATATAAGATTCATACTCCGCCGTTTCGATTGGATTTACCGCTTGAGTGAGGCAAGCAATATAAGCGCAAAAAAGACCGATATCCCAAGGTTAACAACCAACCAGTCCGGTGGGCGCGGTTCGACTCCAGCATATTTTACGAAAGTGTATACCTTCTCAAAGTTACCTTCTTCCTTACAGACCAAGTTTGCATGTACAGGCTCATCTTCTTTCGAGAATCTGCGTCCATATAAGATCAGAATTAATGTATGATGTTTCCCCAAAATTTTAACCCTTCCATTACACGTCGATTATATTATCAACGATTCCCAAAACTAAATCTATACCTCCTTCATTTCAAGGTCGATAGCATTGCGACTTTCGTATGTGACTTATATACTTCAGTGAAGGGTATACTAGTTTTGAAATCTAGATTATACAATAGAATATTAAAACAGTGTTTGAGTCAAGAGATAAATATTCAGTGTCTTGGATTACGGTAACTATTTATTTTACGTCACAAATTTTCTTTCATGATTTTCTACATTCTATATGAAACAAATCTGTAAAAGAAAGATATCAACGTTGCTATCAAAGGACTTACGATGTCTTTAACACTATTCTTATTTTCATAGGCAATCCAACATGTTACTTTAATGCATCTTACCTTTTCATTTTAGACAAGTACATGTCCATTGTCGTTGATGATAGATCTGTTATTGCTTCCTGAAGCATTTTTTCTTAATCGATCGTTCGATTGATCGTTCGATCGATCGATCGATTTTCTTAATCGAAAGTTTTCTAACCTCCTCCCCATGGGGCGACCCCATTAGGCATTCATTAATAAATGTGGTATGATAAAGTACACGCGAATCATTATCTTCTTCTTATCGTTCTAATGAGTGGCCTACGAGTATTATTTTTCTGTAGCTATTCACATTTCTTTCTCAGATGAAGATCGATTGTTCTTTCAACTTTTGTCAGGACTACCTTGATATTTTTCTCGCCTTCGAGTGTTTCTCTATCGCTCGTGTCTACTCGATTGTACGAGTCATTTTCGATTTAATTTAATTTTTGTGAAAGAAAAAAAGAAAATGCACATAATTCGTACATTTGATTATAACATCCCAACTCATCCATGAAGGTAAAAATACCAGACGAACAGAAGACAGACATCTTAAAATACTTTTTCCACATCAGGGAACCCCATAAATGTATTTCAGTTAAAAATCTCAAAATCGATTTTCTGTAGCATTACGTAACTTTCCTTTATACGACGTATAATACTCCGCATATGCGTACGCGTAAAAAGAGTAAAATATTTACTGTTCTACCAAATTCTTATTGAGTAAGAAGTTGAAGAAACTATTTATCAGCAATTTGTATCAAGCTTGGTGTGTTTTTGCATGTAATGAGGAACGAGAATATTTTTTTCAATGAAAGTTTAAATCAGCTGCATATGAACAACAGTGCTAAGAAGAATCTTGTTTCTTTTGGACAACATCATCGATTAGCAAAATGTATCCTAAAAAAAAAGTTCCTAGATGTTCTGAAATTTGAGTTTTGTAATTTTAGAGCTGCTTTATGTTTTACTGTTGTCGTAAATATTTCCAACTAAAAAAGAATTTCAAAAGTTCAATCTAACGTTTTTACAGATAATAAATAAGCTCATGATATAAATTATCAAACGACGTTTGCCATGTGTTGTATCTGATTCATTGCTCGATTGCAACCGACTGCGCGCAATAAAGTACGCTTTAAATCATTTACTGAAACATAAAAGTACCATTAGGGGATAATCATAAATAAGAAAGAGAAATTTCAAAATTCATAAGATATATTATTTTCTGCACTAATATCTAATCATTTCTCTAATGACATATACAGATGTATTAAAAATGTCCAAGCATTTCGAAAAATCTATGCTCAGCTGCCCTCTAAAAAGTACCACCTTTGGACAGGGAGTATGCTTCAGGTGAAAATATAATCAGTCCAGTATAGAGGAATTTCAATTCCTACAGACACATAACACGACAATTTCAACGTTGAAACAAATGTCAGTTTAAAGAGCCACAGATAATGAAAATTGCATTAAGCAGCGCAAAATTTGGCTTCTCTATGAGATTTGATATTTTCATTATTGATGATTAGTAGCGCTGTAGAGTTTATATGATTGTCACTTCTCATATTTTCATGAAACTTAAGAAGAGAATATTCAATAGCATTTAAAACGACCAAAAAAAGTATTGCATGTCTTGGAAATTAAGGGTCGGATTTCAATGAAATGTCATTTATTTTATTTTCACTTTAGAAAAATGTCGTTTAGTATAGCAATTCTTTTTATGTTGTAACAAAAATGAATTACCCACGAGATGCAACAAATGCTCTCCACGAAATTCCTGAGTACCTATACGTGATAGGCTATTCGATTTCTTCGCTCAGAAATTGTCAGCCATTGTCAATATATAAGCTAAGGTTACTGTCACGTCTGTCGTGCCGATTTCACGATATCTAAAGACAGAGAATTTCTAGTAGAGAATAGTCCAAACCAAAAGTATGAAATCTGATTTCACTTGAACGAAAGCAAGAAACCCCAGTAACGCTTACAAAAGCTTGAGTTGTTTATTTGAACCGGTTTTGATCACATTTTTCTTCGCTTTTAGGTTATTTTTAAGACATGCTAAGGGCATTTTATTGATTAATTTGGGCAATGTTTTAGGCCATCAAAATCCGACCCCTGGTTGTAATATTACATTTCAATCGTGAACAATACGAGCAGAAACAATCAGTTCTCTGATTCAACAAATGACTTAAAAGGAACCGTGACATCATAAATTCCCTATTTTTTAAATTTATTTAAACAATTACCACAGGCCCTATTCCTAAGCTCATGTTTAGTCTTCTCGCGTATTCATCCACCTTTCCGCAGCCGGTGCGGAGAGACTCAAAAGAAAACCCGCTTCCGCCTGCGACGGAGCTTCGCGCGTCGACCGCAAGTGGGCGCTCCGGGATCTCCCGCGCCGCTCCACCCCCCTCACCCCCCTCCGAGGGGCCAATTGCGTAATAAGGCGCGTGGAGGCCTTGGCTCTCGCGAGGACGCCCGCCTCCGGGAGCTGAGCTACGGCGCAGCGCGGATAGAGGTCGCTTGATCGTCCATTCCTCCGATCGGTGACTATTTTTAAAGCTTAATAAATACACTTCATTGGGGCACGAAAATAATGGACATCAAAAGAAAACACTTCATGGGTATTGCTATCAGCTCCAACTTTCCTTTTCGTATGTAGTACATCTATAGAAACATAATCAATGTACTTGAAGATACATTGTACGTTATATTTACAGATGTACGTTTCCATTACGTAGTACTTCTGTTAGTATTTATCGACGTATAATGTACATAATCAACATACAACGCACAAATGTCCGTTGTAGCTCTCAAAAATTACTCATATGTGAATATGCTCAAAAGGTAGTTAATTCTTTGAAACACCGTAGTCGATCACTTTCTGTTATTTGTAAAATCCTTAGTATAAAATCTAACATTGCACTATTTGTACTCAATAATAACCAGTATTTTGTTATTACTATATGTTATGGATTTTTGTGATCTCTCTGGTATTACCGAACAATATCTACTCATAAAAAATTGTAAAAGATTCAAAATTCCCTCACAATTCCAGGAATGCATTTTGATAATTACAATATCATTGCTATTCTATTTTACAATCACAAAGGGAAAATCAAAGCTTTTTTTTATTAAAAAAATATGTTCAAAAATTGTTGCGAAATTCAACGTTGTACCAAGACATCAGACATCAAAGAATTATAATATTCCCTTTAAATGTTCGATTCGAATCGATTCGAAAACCACTTGAATGTCTAGCTACTGATGTTATTGAATCTTACATTCGCTTGTCATTATATTTTGTCTTCATAAACACGTTTAAGCAATTTATCTTCTCTGACATTTTAGTACAATTCTTACGAATTAATTCATTATCGATTTTTCCAAACCCTCCCTTGCTACTTCCATTAAGCAAATTACGGTGGAAAGAAGTACACAAATGTAAATCGTCGATACTCTACAACATTGACGATCATCATAAGTGACTCACAACTTCAGAACTCCTTGTAACATTTAACTGCTGGGAAGTCTTAATAATTTCACTTTCTCAATAAATATTAGTTTTGAAATATTTTTCAATTAATTTATTAATTACACAGGCACACAAAATAAAAAAAAGTTGTCTTACACTAAGACTTGACCCATGTTTCTCTATGTATTTCGACGTATTGAATCCGAATCTAAAGCCAGAATTGCGCCACCACCTTCTTTTTTAAAAAAACACTGTGAAATTGTAATTTGGTAAATTTCAGGGTTTTTTGCGATTTAAAAAAAATTGAGGGGAGTGGCGCAATTCCGGCTTCAGTTTCTCATTCAGCACTTCGCCATTAATAGAGATAAATATGTCAAGTGCTCGAGACCTGACAACAAACCCCGAAAACCAAAACAAACCAAAAATACAATTACCTTTGTTATTGATGATTTATGGAGGATGGGGGTAGATCGCGAAACACTTCGCCGCCGAAAAGGTTGCCTATTTTGTATGCGTTATATTTTGGCTCGTCCAATTAAATCACTTTTCACCTTTATTTTCCTATCTCTAAAATGTTTGTAAGTACCATTTCTTGTATCCTATCGTATATGGACAACGATGTTCTGCACATTGAATATCACCTTTTCCTATATTTTTTCACAGTTTTATTGGAGTAAATAACGCGCGCGTTTATACGGAAAATATAAATAATTTTATTTTTGAGGTGAAGCGCATACTCGTTAATCTAATGTCACATTTTTAAAACTGAAAACTAATGGGAAATATACAGATTTTGTAAGTGGAGATAAAATATACTGATACCCGCACGTAATTTTTATACTTTCTCCAATGATTTCTTCCTTTTTTTGTGAGTCTGTACAGTGCTGATATTATCTTTGATTGTCTCTTATGCACTACTGTAAGTTTTTGTTTAGTCACAAAATACGGTGGTTTGTTTTATTATTCAAATTGTGTTTTACAGTAAATAGACAAAAAATTACGATTCAATATTACCATTTGTGATCAATTGACATTTCTGTGCGCTTAGTCGACATAATATACCCTCTTTTGTAGGTCTCCCAGAACTGTAGTTTCATTCTGTTTAACTGCTTGATTTTCCTGTCTTTATTCCACATCTTTCTGGATATTCGTTCATATGGTCATGCTCGTTTCCATTTTAACCTGCAATAATTCGAATCTGCTTAATCGATATTGTTTCCCACGTTACTTCGCATTTTTGTGAAGAATATTCGTTCACAATTTCTTGCCCGTTTCATCAATAATTTTGAAAGTTTTGTTTTCCGAAATATGTTTTGAAATATATATTTCTCTGGAAACAGAGCAAATGATTAAAGAAACTTTATCCAACATTCCTGTTACTATTATTAATTCAACCAATAGGAAGACGTCTCTTAAGTATCCAACACAGTCCGACTCGAAATGTCTACTAAGTGTGTTTCCTCAGTTTTAGTTATTTGCAGCGGCTAGACTCGTTATTAAAAATACAAGTTCGCTAGACCAGAACCAACTGATTATCCCTAGACCGGCAGTTGGAAAGTGTCTACCAGGAAGTTTGGTCGCGACAGCATTCGACAGTCGCTAGGTAGGTTATATTGTGAAGGTACGATATATCGAAAATCTTATTTCGCCAACAACATAGAACGTAGTTTGCATAAATGAAATAACTCGTCCAAACAAACACGGCCCAACTAAACCTATTAAAAACGTCTAGCGGAGGGGTAGTGAGTTCTGCAATGCCTCTTGAAAACAGAGGGAAATACGAAAAGTAAAATTAATTAACATGATAAATTGCTCCTTTCAATTGCTGAATAAAACTGTAACATATTCTTGGAATTTAAATCTTAATGTAACATTATGAAGGCTTCAGAAGCTTCCGACAACTTACTTGTCTTGTTTAGGGACATATTTCGGGATGTGTTACTTCAAAAAAACGAACAATAATAGAGATATGTACTAACTTTCGCTGAATGAATAAATCTTTGAATATCGTGGGAAAATATCTTCGGGACCCGAATGGCCATGAACTACTTTTCCAGACACTTAAACTCGCATCAAAAGTGCGTGGTGTTGGTTTGTGAGATTTCAATGGTTCCAAACACCAGCCAAACATTTTCACGGTGTACAGCAAATATGTATATATTTCAGATTAACACAAATATTAGTAATGTGTTCACGACACATTACTATATGTATAATAAATTTGATCGCGTTCAAGGTTTTTATGCGTTGCCCATTGTGTTAAGTGCAATTTATATGATTGAGTATCAATTTTTGTAAACTGATTTTTTTACTAAAATTTATTAGATTTTCTTTACACTTTTTGAATTAAATAATACATCCTATAAAACACATTTTAATTCGGGGAGTTGTGTAATACAATATCAACATCGGACAAGGAAAACGTAAATAGGGATGGCTTCTCCCCAGATCCTTCCCAGGATCTCTAAACATGGGAATACTCTGCGGGCTTTAGCTCCAACAAGTAACGACCCATGACCTTCTCACGCTACGGGAGAGCCAATTATTTTCTCGTGAACACCTCCAATGATAAGTAAGCAAATGCTATTGTATGAACTAAGTGAAAATTCGAGAACATATGCAAGCAACTTTGCCTGCGGACGTAATTTCCTGAACTCGAATAATAAAGAATTATTGCCTATGGGTGTATTTTCCGGGCAAGTGTTCGTTTAGTCGTGTCCCTATAGTTGTAAACCTGGTCTTCTATTGAAACCTTTCCCAGCCGCGAATGTAGAAGGTCTTTCTTTCAGGCGCACCTTGTGAACGTCGCACTTATTGCACCTGTATTTTCACTCCCATCGCTTCCATGTGGTGATCGCCGCTAACTGTAGGTAGTCCGAGCTGTATGATCAGTAGAACGGTAGGACGAGGGATGTCGTAAGGACGGGATACGAGCGATGGGAACGAATTTTGATTCAACACAACAAAGCGTTCTTCCTGCGACAATTCATCATCCTTCTCCAAAAGGCGACCCGCGGTGAAGCATTCGGAGTGCTCGCCTTCCACCTCTGAAACAGGGGTTCAAATCCCTTTCGATGCATGTGGAATTTGTCGTAGACAAAGTGGGTTCATAGCAGTATCCCTGCTTGGCCTGCGTCTCATTCCATCATTGCTTCATCGTTCACATCAAATATTCGTAATCACTTATCCATACAAATCAACCAATATGCACGCCCTGTATGTCCGTAAGACTTACGAACTAGGTTAATAATAAAGAATAAAAACCCATAGTCCTCAGTCGGATTGAAACCCACCAACTCGGGTATGGGAACCAGTGTGCTAGCCACTCTTGACAAAGTGGCTGCGCGAGGAGTTTTTTTTTTTTTTTTATTCAATGTAAGCCACTCTGCCTCTCAGGAGTCCCTTGTTCACATGGGACGCTAATGGCTAAAGCCTCCATTCCAGTTGGAGGGAACCAGAGTGCAACATGTAGACATCGAGTGGCCGCGCAGTCAGCGCATTGCCGCGCACCTGTAGTGCGTGCGTGTCACCGTCCGAGGCGCGAGCGGACAAGGTCACGTGGGGGCGGCGTCGCATCGGGGCGCCCAGCGAAGCGGGCGATCGGGGTCAGGCGTAACGGCGGCATGCGATCGCCGGCCTGCATTCTACCCCCGGGGCTCTTCGCTGACGCGCCAGCGGAAACGGCCGCTTTAGGGCAACGACACAATGGGGTTGGCCAAGCGCAGCCTGCGCATGCCAGTTCTCCGTTTGCCCAATAGGTGGTTTTAGCGATTTGTTACGTCTTGACCTAATGCACTACAAATCACGCGTCTGGTGTTGGAGCTGTAACGACAAACCTTATCCCAATCTATTAAAAATGGATGTTGGGTCCAGTAAGCCGAAGCGTATAGCCTACAAGAATTTGTGCAAATAAAACAGGGATATGCGTGCAATAGTCTAGTTATATCAATTACTGAAGGGTAATTGACATTTCTTGGATTGTATATGTTATTTCTTCTGAGATATTGCAATGGTACAATATACTGCCGCTTTTAAATAGGAAAGTCACAACCAGCGATGAATTCTAAAGGTACCTCCAAGGAGTAAGTTACAGTAATAGAATATACGAAATCACACGAAGGCACAATTAATGTGAATCTATGGTGATGTCTGACGTCCATTTGTCGCTCAACGATTTTTATTTCGGTATAGTTTATTTTAATATTTTTATTTCAGTATAAGGTGTGCCGTGTTTTTAAACGCTATAGATATAAAATCGTAATGTCGAATGCCACGTGATTTACGATGCCTATGATGAAAACTATACAGATGTCTAAGTGTTTTTTACAATAAAACATACAGGTCGCGGCTTCATTAAAATTAAGAACTTTTAATAAATAATGAGGAAAGAATAAAGACTTTGATTTCAGTCGTAGATTAGATGGACGAAAATGTTTTGCTGAGCAACGTGCCTTAGCGAGTTTTGAATTGGTTCCATGATTATATCATCATCTAAAGAACTAGGAAACTCAAGAAAATCGTCTAATGCCGTTATTTCGGAACATATGGCTGGTTAGTGGAAAAACGTCTAGGCTTGGGTATTGCATAAGCCCCTGTGCCCGAAGACTGCAAGATAACACATGAAAGTGCACTTTAGTTCTGACTCCCTTCTCATATCAGGAGGGTTACCGTCAGCAATCACCCCCTGGCTCGGAAAACCCCAACTTATCTCCCGATACAAATGTGCGGTAGACGGGAACCCAGGGGTAAAGTCACCTAAGTTTCGTATTCAAATGACAGATGCGAAGTTGAGTAGTTAGTGTAAAATTTGCAATATTCGCTGATATTAAAATTTTAAAATTAAATTTCAAAATTCACCAAATGATCTACCTCTAAGTTGTATTAACACAACAAAGGAAGATGAAACCCTTGTATTTACAGCCTACGTTGTTACTAACCATTTTTATGAGTTTTTTGTCAAAATGAGAGCTTCTGATTCAAACGTACTACATTAATCAATAAAGTTTTACACAATTTCCATTGAATAATCCACATAAACTTCTATTGTAGTTTTCAGATGGATTTATTGTATTTCAAACCATCTTTTTCATGTACGATATGTAAAAGTCATAATTTTAGAGATATTTACGTTTTGCGACAAAAGAAAAAGTTAATCAATATGATAATGTACGAACTAAAACGCAGTGAACGAACTTAGGGAATGTACTGCTCGAGTTGATCAACGAGGAAAAATTTGATATTGTCAAAGATAGTAAAATTCTCTTGAATATAGTGAATGCCCCCCACCCTCACCCCGCACACACATAATTCTATTTTGAAATGTTCAACGTTTAACCTGCAATCGTTTCCTGTTTCAAAAACTGGTCCTGGTCCCTGAATTAGAGCTACATTTTGCGCTTCACACAAATAGGTTTTTTTTTGTTTTATTCTTTGTTACACAACTACTCAACATGGAAAAAACAGCCCTGAAATGTCTCGCGCATGTAACTTTTCCGGGACCACGACATACCGTCAGATAGAACAGTATGACTGTTGGTCATAATTCCGGCATGTCTCATGAGATAACAGTGGACTGAAACGTATGAAAGTAACCCATTACACACGCTACTGCTTCGACTACCGAAGGTATCATACCTAATGGCAGCGTAATAAGGGGTCGTCCCGAAAGCAAATATTTTTCTTTCTTTTTTCACAAAGAGTAAAAGCAAACTAATAAAATATACACGTGTGGAATGCGCGGTATTATGAGTGGAAATTCAAAACGTTGCGAGGGCTAAGGTATTTGGGTTAAGTTAACGTTACAAAAAATCGCCAATTTGATTCGCTTTTCCCGCGCTTTTCCAAGTCAAGAGCGAGGCTTTGGTCTTTAGCATATTCGATTAACGACATGAAATAAGAACTGATTAATCGCCACACTCCCGCCTAAGAAACAGGCTCCCATTTCACATTTTCCTTCAATATCTCTTCGACGTTAGATAAAATTAGAACATGTCTTGCATTTACCTGTCTCACCCATCGTATTTCTTTCTAAACCCTGTCGTTGACCTTTAACGAATATTTCAGGAATGTTCCTCGCAATAACCTTGGGTGAAGGTGTCATTTAATGAAATCATAAGGGATTAACGTAAAACTTCCTTGTGTCCAGCCAACGCCAAACTTTACAAGTATTTTTCGCCAAAATACACACATCATGTATCTTACCTCACTTCCCTCGCGTAACTACTACTAAATCATTTCTACTTAGTTGGTGGATTCCATTCCATACATGTTTTATTTATTCTGATACTTTGGCTGTTTATAAAAAAATGCTTCCGTCCTGGGTCCCGTCTACAGAGTGTGCCCTAATTAGCAGGATCCCAATTTTCCGAGTGTTCGCTATCTACTAAGGAGATTCCTTCTATTACACTCATCAGCCGAATGGAGCCTACCTACGAGGTAGCCCCATCTGCCAAGGTGTTTTTTTACTGAGAGACCTAATTTACCGAGAGGGGGAACTCATTGATTGACTGATTATCTAGTGTTTTAGGGCGCGTCAATTACTTAGACCATTAGTCCCATAAGTGTTGAATTTAGCCTAATGTGTCCCATAAAGGGCAAAGGCCTCCTGCAAGAGGGGAAGCTCTTGTAAAACTTACAAGGCGAGCTATTCCACATAAGTAGGAATTAGCACTAAACATTGCATTTCATAACAGGTGTCTTCCATAATCCTTCCAAATTGTTCTGCACCTCAGTACACTTGACCATTGAGGCCCCACTAATCTATTGAAATAGTCGGCCCATCTGGTCCCATAAGTGTAGCGCATGTTATATCC
Source organism: Gryllus longicercus (assembly GCA_038098605.1). Classification (NCBI taxonomy): domain Eukaryota; kingdom Metazoa; phylum Arthropoda; class Insecta; order Orthoptera; family Gryllidae; genus Gryllus; species Gryllus longicercus. The sequence goes on along the minus strand of JAZDUA010000310.1, from coordinate 239,597 downwards.
CTGGAGGTAGCGGTTTTATTTTCCAGCTGGAAAGTGAGATCCTGTGACCTACGTCGGCTTGCGGGTTTCCCCATCCAGCTATTTCCCCCCAGCGCTCCCCTGCGGGACCCACGCGGGACCAAGTCTAAGTTCCCGAGATGCGTAAAGTGCATGCAAATGTGAGTGTGTGTAGTCATTGTGCACAATAGTATAATACAGTGTATTAAACTATTCAAGTTCGTAATAGAAACCTATTGTTATAAGCAGGGGCGCCTAGCGAAAACCAGGGACCCGGGGCAGATGACATATCTTGGTGGCGCCTGCGGCTACTTATGTTCAATATTTCAATATTATTGAAACACTTAATTTTTCTCAGGCTTGGCGCCTCCCAAAATGCAAACCCGGCCCCGGTGGCGCCGAAGGACGAAAGCCCCCTGTGCGTGGGCAAGTGATGGGATATCCACTCGCGAGCTTGAGGTGCGCCGCGCAGTCCCCGCTACGCATACGGTGCTCACGCGTGCAGACACGCGGCGCGCGGAAGCCTGCGTCGCCCCAGCGCCTCACATGGCCACTGCGACGCGACGCGACCCGACACACTTGCCGCCGCGCTCCGTAGCGCTGACCAGGCGGCCCCTATCGCCTAATTGGCGCGACCACCGCTATTTGCCTTTCTGTTAAGATATTGGGAGGTCTGAGCCTCTTCTTGACCTGGATATGTATACTGTTCAAAAGTTGAAAGTGAGCGCTTCATTAAATATGGATGCGAGATACCGAAAAAAATTATATAGTCCAATAATTGTACTGAAAAAATGCTACTAAACTACTGAAAGTATTTATAGAGTACAATAATTGTACTCTGTAAATTATTTACCTACTAAATTTTGTATTTTATTACATCGTATTAAAACATATTTATGAAATAACAATTATCGACTATTGTATGATTTTAACAATCTGCCATAACTAGGAGTGAAAAGCAAAAGCTCACATTATTATATTAAATGTATTACATAATTTCTTAAAATACTTTCCCGTTTTTCTTTTCTGAGTCTTTGAATTTCTCGCTCAGACCCTTCTGCATTTCTAATTTCCAATCCGCAAAGAAATTGTCACAAAATTATGCATCCTCCGGCAATGTGAGAGGTGTCTATGCTACGTTACATAACCACAAAATAGGAAAAATGGAAAACTAATGAAACAGTTTCGATTTCAACTGAAAAATGCAAATATTTGATACTGTTATTCTGATTGTTCATGGTACATCTGACGTCATGTGACAGCAAGGCTACAAGGAAGATGCCGCCCGCCATTAATTTACATGATGTATTATATAACAACGTATATGTTTTTGAAGTATTCGTGAAGATGTTGGTAAAAATATTTAATTTACTGTAGTGTTACACAAGAGTATTTTATTGGGCGTTATTTTTAGAATTATGTTGCAAAATTCGGCCTGACTCTGTAAAATTGAAAACTATGATGCAGCAGCCAAGTCGACTGAACAAGGCAAAATATTTGAAAACAACAATTTCCTGGAAGTGTAAATGTCATATATACAGATACACTATCTGAAACAAAATCTCAAAACACAGTGTAGGCGTACCACCCATTGCTAACGCCTTGGAAAGTGGAAAAATGCAAAGAATAATATCTATGCTAATAGTTGTCCGTAGGTTGACTCAAACAGGATTGTAATACTGATAATTATGGATAATGAATTATCTATTTTTAGTTCTCAGAAAACAATGTGAAATTGCTCTACGTGATGGCTGCTATACTCAAACTTTTACCCTCATTGTATGAAATCCATGAAAATTATATTAACAGCCCAGATTAACCGGGCTGATGTCGTGGCCTCTTCAATTTGAAACGGATATTTTAATTTTTGCGGGTACTTAAAATGAAGCTTCGTGGACATTTTCTTTTCTTTTCTTTCTTTTTTTTTCAAAAATGGTTCTAATTTTTTAGTTATTTGTTAACGATAGAGTAGAATAAGCTTAAAAATCGCATAGGTTTGATTTTCGTTGCAATCTCTAAATTTTTGGAAATTGCAAAAGTTGATATTTTTCTAAATGATATCTGTTCTTTAACTGAAGAACTTTAAATAAGGTATGTACTTTTTTTCGGAATATGAGTCGTTTCGGTTAATTTTGTGTGAAATAAAGATAATTTTATAAACAATATTTTCTCAAAAAGGACTCAAAGTTTCATCCTTAAACTTTTTTGTAAGTTTAGTGCTAAATTCATTGATTAAAAAGGCATAAACACCAGTTTGATGTATTCTTTTGGGTTCCCAAAAATTACCCGAACGTAATTGTTTATTTTTATTTGTTCAAGTGCTTCAAATAATTTCTTATTAAATTTCTCTAAACCTCAAACATTTATGTCAAAATGAGCTCAAAATTGCTTTTTATCAAAAATGCTCAATCGACATTTCTGAAAAAGTCTCTAAATATTTCAATGAAAAGATTCATTTAGGATCATGTTTTACTGTTCTATAATATTCTTACTGTCATTATTCAATTATACTATTAGAGGATTGAATAATTGAGAAATATGAAAAAATGTATTTTAGACATCGATAGCTAACAGCTCTGAAGAGAATACAGCAACCTAGCCTGGACTAAATAGATTTTAACACTAACTAGTGCAAGAAATTATGTAGCATTGTGTAGCACCACTGGTTTAATTTAATCACCGTTATTGGATAAATAAATACAGAAAATGAATAAATAAGTAAAAATGTAAATGTCTTCAATAAAAACTAGGAATTGTGTAAGTAAATGGAAATTTTGCAGAATATATAGACTTGTTCAAAGGTGGGGCGCGGACGGCAACGATACCGCGTATCTGATAATAACATCCGTATTATCATTATTTTTTTCTAATTACTCGTGAATGGCGTTAATCCCTAAACGAGGTCAAAAGCTGAAAAGACATTCAAACAATTAATATCTTTCAGCATGTACCTCGAATCTCTGAACGTTTCTATATAAAACAACTTTCATTTTTATTACGTTTGTTCAATAAAGCATCATATCCTCTACCACCTAGGGTCCTCCTCAGTCCTAAAGATAAACTACCTTACACCTTAATTTCCGTAAGTAAAAATGAAAAGTTCGCTCGTGCTATTAGCGAAGAGTAATTATTGGTTTCAGAGCACTAAAATATGTATAGATTATGTATTTGGCATTATAGAGTCGGATTAATCCGAATTTCGCCAGCTAACTCTGTTCCTAGGCCTACACCCTGTTTTTATTTTTTCCACGCCTAGGAATAAGGTTTCTTTCGTCGCACAGCTATAGAAACTGAGATGATTGTACTGGAAAGCTAACAGCTCTACTTTTTTCTCGACCAGGACTCTACCCGGAATCGCACCACGGATAACTAGCACGCTGTCCAGGAACAACCCAAGGGACTAAAATACCAAATTAAACGAATAAAAATTCTGTACCATGGGATGATTGAAGAGGATCTCAAAGAGGTCATCCTTCCATTGAATTATTCTAGAACTTATCAACACATACCGTGTGATTGTTTCTTGTAAGTAACAGGCCTGCACAGCATCCTGCACTTTGACTGACCTCGCGATTCGCGCGCGAGCAACTTGCGTGCAAACCCAGGCGGCGTAGAAGGGAGGGGTACGACTCATTCTGGGAGTGGGGACCGCCAATGAGAATGCGCAATCCGAACCGCCGCGCGTAAATTGAAAGAGCAATTACGAGTACGAGAACGACGTACTGTAACACACAGTTCAAGTGTAATTACCTTTCGTTTTAGAAATGTTTGTTGTTGATTTAAGACAATGTACAGAATGAAAACGAATTAGACACACATATTAGATTTGGATACCTTAAGTATTTTAATTGCTTGTAGGGCATAGAATGTAATTCACTTTGCTACGATGTAATCGAAAATTTTGCGTGCTGCTAAATACATAATTGTAATATTGAACTTTTTCGTTTGATGATGACAGTAATAAATTATTTTTTCATTACCTATGTGTAATTGAATAAGATGGTTTTATTGAATCTAAAAAAAAATTCTTAAAAATCATGGTTACTTTCTGCTCTAATTATCTAATTTCCGATTAGAGTACATTATATATTTCTAATTTCAAATCAACGTACACTATTTTATTCATAATCATTTACGACATCGACATCGACAAAACAGATAAAGCACTTTGTGTTCTATTTCACAAGACTCAAAGTCATTTCATATTTGCCCATAAAATATGTGCTGCCAAATATTACCCTTCTTAGAACTACCTGTATTTCATTTTTATATCAATCTCGGTGTGAGAGACTGCCCTCAATTTCCTCCGTTAAGCCATTATTTGAAGATTATAACATTCTTACTGAAAAATAAATTATTAAATTGTCAATTTTTATTAATTAAAATTACATAATATATTATAAAACAGGCCATTGATTTAAAATATTGCTTATAAGTTACAATAAGCATAAACTTTTTTTAAAAAATATGTCGATACATAGCAGTGCACAGGACATAAACAGTAAAATAAGGCTTTTGCAGCTAGAAATACGGCAGATTGCACGTTTAAATAAGTGGGAAAACAATTTCATAGCATGGATCATTACATTAGACGCCCAGATCTACAGACCGCGTCGACGCCGCTCCGCCCTCTCCCCTCCCCGCAAAGCTGCTTACTCCCAATCATTGCACTTCCGCCACTCTCGCATGCAGACGGCTGGCTCTTAAGTGCAGAATGCCTGCGGGAGCAGATGTTGTGCAGGCCTGCTTTTACAAGCATCAAGGAATGCACCACTGCACCGAAAAAATAACATTTAAAATATCAATTACCTAATCAACCTAAATCAATTAATTAACCAACCTAAATTCATCCAAATATCGCACTTGTATCGATGGTATTGACCTTGCCGTGAAGCCGACAAATGGCCTTTCAACCCACCGTCTGCCCCATCCCCTGACCTTCCTCGTCGCGCGGCGCGTGGGAAGGTGCAGAGCGAGGGAAAGTGAACGTACGAGCTGCGAGGGACGGAGGGAGACCAGGTTCTGCGCATGAAGACAAAGGAGGTCGTGCGCGGCGGAGAAACTCTCATTCAGGGCCACGACGCAAGTGCCCGTGTACGTCGCCGCCTCGACGAGGCTTGACGTGATCCCGCGCAAAAATCTTATCGCAGACAGGAGCAAACAATACAAAAAAATATTTTAAATTTTTTTAAAGAATTGAAAAATATAATAATTTTAAAAAGTAATTGGGAAATGAACGGAGATTACATTAAAATCAGTACAATTGGTGCTACAGAATATCAGACTTCTATAAAATAGTGTTTTAATCTCTACGCTAGGCCAGCTTGCTGCTACCTGTTGGCGACTAAAATACATTTTTTCACATGCAATCAACTTTTAGGTCCCCTATTAGCAGAATTGAAATACTACTTTAAGAATATTATAGAGGAGTGAAAAACGAACCTAAAAGCAAATTTTCACTGAACATTTGGAGCTTGTTTTTGAGAAAGTGTTGTTTGAAAGTTTTTGAAAAGCGCCTTATTGAGTTCATTTTAACTGAAAATTTTCATGTTTTGATACGGCTTAGACGTTTTGGGGATGAAAACGTAAGAAGTATACTCTGAGTAGTCCAGTGATGAATTCAAAAGGACACAGGGACCAAATCATTTTTTTTTCACTCAATTTATTCAAAATAACTACTCTGTATAGATCGATATCATGGCATTCAAATCAGTATTTCAATTACGAATATACTAGTCTTTATTTTTATTTCATGCTAACAACTATAAAAACATTATTTCAAATAAACTTATGAGGGGTCCGAAATGAAAGTACCCTTCCCTGAAATTCTTCCTGGATCTAGTTTAGTGATGTGATATTTTATTTCGGCACTCGGTCATGTTAAACAAAGTGGGGGCGTGGTCGATAAGTAGCATCGAGAAATGATTCGCATTCATTTTACAAACGCTGGGTATCTAGTACCAAGGCTAGAATACTTCCTATTGTTTTGCCACTCCACAAATTGGAGAAAGTTCGCAAGAAACCAGTTTATGTTTGCTAGAATTAGAGAAAGGGTATTTCAAAAGTTTTAGTTAAATAAATATTATTTACATGGATTATTCTTTAATTAAAAATTAGCCAATAATGAGAATAATTGAATGATAAAAATTAAGGGTGTTGGCCCTTGATATTTGATTACTGTAGGCTCTCCGTTTACCGTCAAAGAGCACAGCCTTACTTTTAATTTATCACTCCAACCATTCATTTTAATAACCTCGCGTGCTTCTTAATGTGCTTTGTATCAATCCTTACAATTTTATTTTTCAAGATGATCGACGTCAGAACTAAATATCATCTGAAAACTCCGCAACCTCTATCTGCAGTCACTAATTGACTCTTTTGAGTCTATTGTGCCTAACAAGAAATCTTAAATGATGAAGGGACTTGGATCCCATCGAGAACATACGTGTACTTATACCAAACGTTTTCCAGTACACCTAACATGATTAGAGATTGAAGTCCTTTTTTATCGTTCGGGAGGTCTCCATTCAAATTACTTCGTTCCAAAGTTGTCCAGGTCACGCAACTGCCATATTCATCAAGCTCAACATACAGCTATTAAGAAATCACAGATAAGATTTCTCTAGGATAAGAAGTGCTTGTGAACAATGCATTCTTCTGATAAGATTACACCTAAAAATACGTTTAATTAACCCAGTCCCTTCTTCTATCCGTGGAAAACATTTCAAGAAAAATTTGGAGCTATTTTTGAGAAAAAATGTTTTTAAAAATATCTTAATTTTGCTAAAATTATCCAAAAACTACTCATATTTTCGAAAACATCTAACCTGACATTTTTTCAAAATCTGTCTTTAAAGAATAAATTTCATTAAGAAAAAATCTGTCTTCAATACGCCCTCCAAAAAACTTGCACCTTTGTAATTTTTGAAAAATCAATGATATGAACATCAGACCTGCACCATTAAATGTCCTTTATGCCATCCGTGGACAAAATGTAATCAAAAACGTGCAGCCATTTTTGAGAAAATTTTGAAAATGTTTTTGAGGCTTCACGTAAAGTACCCTCAAAAAACAAAATATCCCTTTTAAATTCTTAAAATTATAAGTTTATTCAGATCGATCAGGGAATATCAATTTTGGAGAAAATCGGGTAAATGGTTAGGCGCGTCGACTACAGAAGACCAAAAGAGTTTTGCCGTCAATCGATTTTTCGATGTCCAGGACCCACAAAACATTGATTCTGTCTACTCCATGTGTTAGAGGAAATAATTCACTCTGTTCAAGAACAGGACTTATCCACTTTCTGGGCCTGGCAATAAGAGATTTTCTACCGAAAATTAGCCGTTTTCCGGCGCGCGATTACATGACTCTCTTCTTACGAAGTAAGAGCGAGAAAGTAAAAACGTATGCTTTTCAATATTTCACGATATTAGTAAAACTCATTTTTAGAAATAATCAATGAGAAGAGAGAAAGAATCAAATAAAGCAGAAAATTAATATGTCTTGGTAATTTCGATTTACATGTTCTTTATCAAGAAAGGACAATTAACTCTTAAATGAGAATAAACTTAATTTGCATATGCAAAAAATGTGCAGATTTCTTTGTTTCAGATGCGAGAAGTAAAAGTTAGCTAATGGCTTTATTTATCAAATGAATCGTATTTCTAGAGAAGAACTGTTTTAATAGTAGCTTTCTTAGTCTTTCCATTAAAACAATTTACATAGTGGGTACAGTATTCTCACAACCACATCGTTCCCTTTACACTTATAACGGAGTCAATAGTACTGACTCGTATCGTAGTTTGACATTTAATAACATCATTTCTTAATTTCCGCAATATTTACGGATCTCAATATGTGTGAAGTGACATTAAACAACTTATCTAAAAGGAAATTCTGCGAACGCCGGCAGCTCAATAAAGTTTAAAAGAACGAAATATTCTCTTGTTTCAAACACTGAAAAAAAGTCGATATAACTGAAACACCCAATAGTAAGTTGTATTTCGAGAAATGAAGTGTTTCGTGAAATCATATTAATCTAATGAAAAATTAACTTGTGTCTCCTCTTGAAATAATAATTCGTCAAATTAAAATACCCTTCATTCATCTTGTCGCACGACTATGATGTACAAAAGAATGTCAGCACTTTAAGGACAATGTGAATAGTAAACGTGGTTTTTCTGATGGGTACATCTTCAAACCTTTTCACCTCACAAAACAATAAGGGCAGTGTACTTGGTATTTTGATGCAGTCACACGATTAGAAGCTTCATTACATGGTCGTCACATGTTGGGAATTTATACACGAACAAAACTTTCCTACAATAATAATGGATAATTCCAGTTAAATAAAATTAAAGCTAGCTTCTCTAATTTCCCTTATACAATATCATCTGAGGTGTTTGATATCACTAAGTTCTTCCTTGAAGATCATTCTTTGGAAGTTCAATTTCAAGAAGTTATTTGATATTTTATGTGGAAACCACAGCACATGATTATTCACGTGTATTTAGCTCGAATTTTAATACTAAACTTTCGTAATGTCGGCCGTATTTTAGAGCTTGACAATCGGCTTGGGCCTAACATAATATGCTAATTGACCACCACCTTCGTCTACTGGCAATGAGTAAAGAAAGATGGTAAAGCTGTCACCTTAACCTCCCGACGGCGGTGGATACTTGCCACCAGATTTACAGCACGTCTGACGAATCCAATGTCTGAATGACAATTTTAGACTATTTCTGCTACTCTGACCGACGAAATTTCTTAAACACCAAACAATTGGTTTTCCCCAATGTGCCTCCAATTCCATCTTCAGAGCCGGGCAATGGGCTGATCCCTAGTACACACAAATGACTTCAGCAGGACTTAAAATGCTCAACTTTCACGCCAAAAAACGAACAGGGCAATAACGCCAGCGGAGGAAGAAGAAGAAGAAGGAGAAATAAGACGTGGATAAGGAGAAAAAAGAAGAGGAAAAAAGAGGAAGATGAGAAAGAAGAGGGAATGGAGATAAAAGAAGAAAAGGAAGAAGCAGGAAATGAGGAAGGAAAGGACGACATGTGGGCGGGGCAGGTACTTGAAGTGGGAGTGGCTGTTAGTCCCCTTCAATATCTCGACCTAAAGAAACAGGAGCAATCGTCGCCGTCTCCCTGATAATGCTACCTGCGACAAATCGCATTGCACACGCCTCCCGACGCGCGGCGTCGTCTCTGGGCGTCGGCGCCGCCCCGACGCGGGGCAGTGCGTCGTGCGTCAACACAGCCGCAGACGCTGCCCGCCGAGGCCGCGGGGCCTCTTATCTGCCGTCGAGGAAGGTGCCCTTGGCCAGATGCCCCGCGCTTCAAACCGGAGCGGCTGCAGTGGCGACAGCAGCCGGATGCGCGGGCGAACGCAGGCAGATGCCGCATCAAACAATTGCATTGCTTGTGTCGCGCGGTTCTTGGGCGTACGTATAAAGCGTGGTTTTCGACGCCTGATTTAGCGCTCAGACTACTCGCCTTGCAATCTGGGTACTTGGGATCGAAACCCGTTCGAGTCGTGTGGAATTTGTGGCGGGAAAAAACAGGTTTGAACCGGATTATGAGGGTCAGGGCATCAATTAATGTTACTGCTGCGCCTCTGACCGGGAAGCCAGGGATCGCGTGTTGACGAGGATAGGATTAGACAGACACCATCTAGATAGCTATGTTAAATTCAGTCGCAGTCTGAAGGAAAATTCTAGCGGCCGGCTGCTCTGATCGGTAGTTTCCCGTAGTTTCTCCGATCAACAACAGGCGAATGCTGGAGCAGTACCCTAACAAACGGGCCACGGTCCTCGCGCGATCTTTCCATCATCTTCCTTGACCCTTTAATTATACCAACTCACTCTTCTGTGCACTACTTTACCACACATGTCGGGGGAAGGGAGTCATGAGCATCGAGAATGTCCCGACTGGAGCGGTGCCCCCGCTGGTGACAGATACCTAGATGGGTAAACGTCTCAAGTCGATTTGTAGGTGGGTGCCTGATCTCACCATCCAGTAGAGGAAGAATGCTGCCACATCCCGTGTAAAAACATGCATTACCCTCACAGAGATAGTGATCATAGCAATTCAAGCGCCCGGAAACACGAAATAATCAAATAAGTAAGCAGGTTTGCGGTAAGTTCGAGTTACGAAAGGTTCTCCTTTTCCCTTACCTCTCCTTCCATTGGTTCTTCATTATCATTCATATTGTATCTTCACAATCTACTATCCAAAGAATCATTCGCACATTCTAGGTATGGCTATAAGGCATCGTAATGAAGCATCATAATGAATATACACCGCAGTAAGACAGAAACTGGTGGGTAAGTGTATCTCAGAAAAACAGAACTCAGCTTTATTTATTCTAAATTCGAAAATGTTACCAAGTATGGTTTTCAGAAGATGCTTTACTGTCTAAAAGATGTTGATTTACGATATTTTATTTTCAATTAGACGGGTTTTATACCGTGTGAACTATTTGAATTTAATAAACAGCCAATTCTTTCAATATATTTTATCCAACATTCTTTTGCAGCTCTGAAAGAAGATAACTCATTTTATTGTAATACTTTGCTAAAAGAGCATTTGCACATAATATGTAGAAAAAGCATTTAATTGCCATTTTTTAAGGAATTCGACATTTTTAAAATTAACATTTTAAATTTCCATTACAAAATCTGTTAATTTATTATTTTGATTATTGTTAAAAGGCCATGAACGGGTTGTGTTACTGTATTATGTGCATTCGCAACAGACGGACAAACCCCTTTGGCATCTAGGAGACTCTTCTCCTTTATCAATACTCCTGTTAAAAAAGTTGCCGGCTGTGATTAAATGAATGAAAAGTTGATATGAATCAAGTATTGATAAATGTGATGGACTAGCGTGGACTTTCATGTTACCGCCACGTGACAAAACCAGTCATTGCTGACTCTATTAACAAATGTTTTCAACTGGGCTTCTTAGGTACGCATGTCCAAAGAAGCACCACTTAACTAGTGTGAATCTGAAAGCACTTGTAAGCTTAGTTCACCTTGGCGTCAAGCACGTAACCGATTATAACAAATTGAAATAATTCTCGGGGTTTAATTTAATAATTGCTCTTGTCTCTCCTATAATCAGCAAATGCTCTCATTTCCTCATCGGAAGTTAGACGTATCATCTCAGTTTTTCTTCTGAAGGCAATAAAATATGCTTCCAAAACGAAGTGACCTTCTGAAATCCTGAGTTCGCTGCAGGAAGGAAGAGTCTTATGCAGGTGAAAGGAAAAGGTTCCGTACCTTCGGCATCGAATCCATACGGAAGAAAGTAACGCAGGGAAAGTAAGTGAAAGGTAGTGACATCACTTACTCAAAGAAAGCATCTCAGATCATGTTTTTAACGTGAATGAGTAGTCGCATCTTGTAAAAATGTGTTGAATGGCAAAAAATATTAAACGTTTGCGGGTTTAAAACATTATTTTCCTATTTAAAATGATAAATGACTGATTTTTTTGTAATATTTCAACCAAGGTTCCACAGGCGGCTCAAAACTGAAATGAATTCCCCTTCTATACACGTGACATGATCTGGCACAACATTAATCTAATAGCTTCAAACTATATTCATTTTTTTTTATTTCCCTTCGTATAGTATTTCCAAGTGTCTGAATATGACAATATATTTCTTTTAAAATTACCCATTACTATGAATCTTCCGTCTACAGACAATGCTAGCTGGCAATGCTACAGTCTCGCTTTTGGTTCAGAGTAATACCACAGAGCCAAAGTAAGTCGTCTGTATGGTAGTACAGTCAAAACCCTCTTTGACCAGTTTTCCCTTCAATTCAGGGCCCACACTCGTCGAGGTTGTTCATTCGCTACACTGCTTTGGACGAGCAATATTATATGTGCACTATTTGTTACTCTCCGAACAATTTTCCAAAACTTTATTCGGCATCGAACAGGTAATTTTCCTTGAACGTAGTAATAAGTCATTAAACATGGAGTAATTCTTCTTTAGCAAAGTCAATTTTGTGATAATGTCATTGCGTTTTATTTCGACGGTGCGGGGACTGGGCGTCGTTTGTATCCAGGGTTCCCTATCACTCATACAGGGACCTTCGGGGTCTCGAGCTACTTAAACTCTGTGAGTTCACCTCGTTAAGCAGTTCGACTACCAACGCCACAAACCTTGCATTACGCTTTAACTATAATGTATTTTTGGGAGATTCTTCCAATAGTGCTGAAGAGAGTGCCGAGGGGTGGGTCACTGCAAACTCGGATATTTTTTCTCGATATCAGAGTTCGCAGTTGCTTGAAGGCAGAAAAGAAATTGTAAGTTATTAATAATAAAGGTTCGGCAAAAATTAAAAGCATTAGAAGAGAAATAAATACATAATTAATGGTTTTGGCATGAAACTGAAAAATAGGTTCTGAACCACATATAGGTTCCTTCCTCATCACAGCGTCCAATACAGAGTATTCCCTCAAAGAACAGAAAATAGAACTTTGAGCTCTAGTTGAGCCTCTGACCCAAATACTGATGCTTTATGTAGAGCAGTACTCGAGAAATTTTCGAGAAACCGTAGTGTCTAATAATTATTTTCAAGTGACTCTCCCTTTCTGAGTCAAGAGAAACCTCTTTTTGATGTTGGCATCAGAAGTGCTCTCTGGGGCTGTTGGTTGATGCCGCAGAGCTAGTGAGAGTTGAAGGGACGACACAGCGATGAGACACAGCTCATTGCTCATTGCTTACCTTGTCCATTTCTACGCTCCACTCACTTGTAGAGACAGGCAGCAGTTGGTTTTCTCTCTCACTTGTTGCGTGACGTTCATACTCGACAACATGCGACATTGTCCTCTTTTCTACGCTTCTGTACCGAGATGGCTCACTCTGTGTTCATAGACATTCTCCATGACGACGTTTCTGAGCCTCAGTGAATCTCATTTTAATACAAAGGCATAATTTCAAATGTCTTTAAAAAAATTGTAAATAATTATGAATTATCATAAGTATTCGTAAATATGTTAAATTTTATTTGGAGATATCGTGGAGCAGTCAGGAAAATTGAGTTACTTTGCTTAATTTGTTCGTTACCCTGAGATTGCTTTGTTACAGAATCCTCAGGGGACGCTATTATAGCAAAGTAAACAATGACCACATCTCTGGATCTAGTCGTAGCGTCTTCTCTATTATTTATTAACTCATCCTACGCAAAGGGTATCTCCTCGTTCTTGATGTTTTCGCAATCGAGTTACAAAAGAATCACTTTCGAACTCAAAGACAAGGCGAAAATAGGCATTTGTATGTTGCTGCGAATTTACTCAAACCTCGCGACACAATGAGAAATGTTACATACGAAAAACATAATATTCTCGATGCCAAGGTAATATTAAAAAAGACACAATAACCGCTTTCTAGTTGCGTGTTGAAAACATCTCTAAAAATCGGATGTTTTGCACAACGTTAAATGTCCACGACCTGCACACTATTACACTTTTTTCGTAAGAACAGTTGTAAAACTAGCCACCAATAAATACAAATGACCTAAATTCCCTAACAGTACTTCACCTGTTAGACCTCCTCTAAGGACACCAAATGTAAAATATTTAGCTACAATTGCGCAGCACTAATTATATTAAATTATTTCTAAACTTTACAATTATCCACAATTAATACACAATATGTTACCCGCGCTTAAAACGTTCTGAAGTATTTGAATAGTAAAGTTATAGAAATTAAACGCATTTGGAAACGACCGTCATAGAAGTTAGAATCCATTACTACTAATTTTAATAATAAATGGATTGAAGAAATTTATAAATTTCTGAAAAAAATGGTTTGAAAGAAGAGGACTGATATGATAGAGATAAATGGAAAATATATTAAATTCTGCATTCATATAAAATGTCATATTGACACAGAAAAGAAATTCATTTCATTGTATACTTGTTAAATATTTTTTTTTAAAATCATGCGAATATCAAAAACTTTCCTAAGTAAATGTTCCAAACAAAATGTCGTATAATTACAATTTTATTTTTCTATAATCTGAGTGGACGATAGTGTGTCAGAAATGTTTGATTTACGTAAGACACAATCTCGAAACTGTTAAAATTTCGGACGGGGAAAAACGCGTCCGGTCAGTCAAATGTCCAAACGCCATCTTATTAATACCCCACACTAATAGCCAGTCAGAATAGCTACCTGTTAATGTGTAACCGCCGCCCGATACCGCCCGCAGCTGCTGAATGGCTGTTGGCCAATGCTGCGTTTTCCGGAAGAGCGAGCGAGACATCAAGCGGGCGCTTTCACGCGGTGCCGCCCATTTGGGTTTCCCGCCTCGCGCGCTCGTTTGCCGCGCTCAGCCACTTACGTAAAGGCGCCGCGACGAACTGCGTCGCGCCCCGCCGCCGCCGCGCCTCCTCCGCTTTCTCGGCTGCGCGCCTCCGCGGCCAGGCGGCGTTCTATTCGCACGCCGCGCCGCGCCACGCCACGCCGAGCGGACGGATCTCGCCTGCGACCGCGGGCCTTTTGGCGATCGACTGCGAGCGGGGTGCGAGTTGACAGAGATCGGCCATTCCCTAGAAAGTGGGACGTCCCCTGATGGGAAATTATTCATTTGTTCCTTCCAGGGACATAATTACTGCAATACATTTTTAGGTGCCCTGTTTTTGATTTCGACATTTTAAAATGTTCAAACTAAAGAATATTGTTAAATATTAGTATGTTTATTGGCCCAGTTGCTTTGGGTATCGGCCTACTTTCGAGTGAACATTCAGAAGCCTTATAAAAGAACCGTCAAAGGCAAAATGTGTGCATATTATTCATTCAGCGTTAGTTAAAAAAATGAAAAAGCTGTACTTTACATGACAGTTCGGAATGTTCGCATTTCAATTTTGGAAAGTCCACCAGTAGAAAATTTCCGGGCGACCCGATTCCCCTGCCTCTTCAATCACCATTGATCCATCATCATTCAAATATCAATACCATCATTACCCAACCTTCAAAATCATTCATCTCGAATATGAACGAAAAGGAGAAGGACATAATAAAGAATTCGCAAGTTGTCCACCAACTCGCCAACTGGTTGAAAAGCGATCGGAGAGAGAGGAGACTTGGTAAGAGATGCTTCTCCCAGACCTCAAGAGACAAGCTTTGCCTCCGAGATTTTTCACTATATGGTATAAATGTAATCTGTCCGTTGGTTTATTCTTTTGTCGCTTTCGAATCTTCGCCTAGCTCTAGAATCTTCTCTGCTCTATCGGAGTCTTTTGAAATGAAGGGTATGTATCATATAAAGAAGAACTGTCAATACAATTCCCTGATGAAGGAAGTTGTAGACGAAAACGGTATGGATAAGGAAGTATTGCCAGTTGTCCGTGGCCCGTTGTTGATGGTATTACTCCAACATCCCCCAGGAGTTGATAGGAGGAAGACCCGGAAATGTTCAAACGGAGCAATCTCTAGAATTCTTATTCAGACAGAACCTTTGTCATGACTCAGTACTGGGTAAAGTGCAAAAAATCCTCTATCGGAAGTCTCCCGGTGTTCGAAGCTTAAATTACTAAACTTAAACTATGCCAACGCAACACCAATGCATATCAGAATCTATAGATATGAGACAGAAAACGTGTTTAGGCACTGCATTGAAGAAAAGCTACGAAAAACACTTACTCAAAGAGCGATATTACTATCTATCTAATTGCACGTTTTCTGGCTGCTATTTACCTTCCTTCCTATCAGGTGATTGTCTAGGGAGCTCGCTGTTCGCCCTACAAGTGGGGTTGTCGACCTCGATACTAGTACTAGCTCTTCTCTCGCAAGTTGCTTTTCTTAATAGTAAACTCCTGTGTGAAAAACGTGCACCTGGATAATAAACTCGACGGCTATAAATATAAATGAAAATTAATTAATATGATTGGCTACCGCACGCAGACTTCGCGCGAACACGATGAGGTTGCAGGTAATTGGCTAACTAGTAAACGATATTTCAGGCTAGGTGTCTCTAGAGTACTCGTTCAGGAAAACTAATATTAAACGTTCGTCATGCAAGAATCATTTATTAAATCGTCTTTAAAAAATGCAGGCATGGACAATCACTTTGTATGCCAGCAGGCATGCACTATGTTTCGAAGTTCTGGAACTAAAATATACATCATAACCAAGAGGATAACTTTCAAATCATACTCCTGCTTTTTTACAACATATACCACATCTTTCTGTGCTGTTCGACGCCAAAGTAAACATTGATACAGAAAAAATAGAAGCATGTGACTAGTGGCGTTTCTGTTACGAAATAAACGCGTACATAAACAATTTGAATCACTTTTTACATATATGTCAAACGATTCGTATTAATTTAAACCATTCCACACCTGTCAAAGAAATAAAATAATATTGAAATTCATTTCAAGTTGTGTAGGTCGTCAGGCCTTCGTTAGAACTTCATTAGGACTTCTTGTTTTATTCAAATTAAATTCTATCTCATTCCTCGGCAAGTCTCAGTGTTCTCTGTTCAGCATATGCACTTAGGAATCAATGGCTGAGCTGGTTATATTTTCGTAAAGCTGATATGGCATCGAAATGGGTCACGGGAGCGAGGGGTGGGAACGAGAGGAGGTAGAGAAGACGAGGGTAGGTTTGAGGAGAAATGCTTGTCGTCACCCAGGAATGTTCAATATTGGTCACGAGAAAAGCGGGTGAGGCAACTGGAGATGGAAGCAAAGTAAGCTGAGGGGTGGCTGCATGTAATCGTGAAGGGAAAGAACAAAATAAAGGATAAACTGTTAAAAATGAAAGGATACAAAAACAAGAATGGAGAAAAAATTAATGTAAGGAATCCATGGTAGAAATATTTTCGTATCATTAAAAAAACGTACGAGGTCTGCAGAATCAATCAAAACGAAATTGTGAGATCGGAGGAAGAAAAATTCTGAATATATTGTCTGAAATGTCTCTCTATCGTTGATGACAATTTAAGACAACAGGTAACAAGAAGCAAATAAAATATTGAAGAAACTCGCGAGGAATTGGGCATTGCGGAGAAATAGACTGACCAAGAAAGAGCTCACAAAAGGAAAGACTGCGGAAACCACAGAAGTAACTGAAGTCGAGCGAAAGCCAGCATTTGTTACAGAAATAAACACAACGACGTATGGAAAAAGATATGACAGATGAAATCACAAAGAATTAATATAAAATCTAATATTAAACAAAAATTAATAGCAATATACATGTGAAGGACTTAATGCATTCAATTAGATCTTTTATATGAAACATATCAAAATTACGAATTTTGTGTGTAAGAGGGGCATGCGTTCTACTGATTCCAGATCCGACTGATTCCAGATCCACCTATGATTTAGCACTAGTGCATAATAAAATATAAATTCCGTGAGGCTTAAAGGGTAACTGTCTGTGGTGGGAAAAGAGCATTTTTTTTTATTTAGTAGGCCACTTATTATCTGACAATGTGTAGCTAGATCTAAGGCTTTTAAGATACTACAAAACCCTTCAATAATCCCAACCATTCGAATTCTGGTATTCACTACAGATGGTCTGTCCGTCGCATCAAATCCGCAAAAAGAGACCATATGGTGTGGATGAGGGGGAAAATTGAAGGGGAAAACCGGCTGTCAGACGACGAATACACACGAATCTACTAAACTCTGTAAACTAATTACAGCCAGGCGTGGAAGCCACGTGTTTTCTTCGGTCTGACTTCGGCATCCTCAACACGTGAAAGAGCGCACCAGAAAATCGCCCTCAACGAACGTCGTATCTGCAGTTGCGAAGCACACCTACGCCCATTTACACCCACAACGTGATCACACAAGGAAAATGAATTATGCAATCCATCAATTACAGCCCAATCTATTTTTTTCTTAAATTGTAAGAAGCCCTCATTCCAAACGCATTTTCGACTATACCGATTGTATTTCATGAACGTCCTGCGTCCTTAGGAAATAAAAACAGACAATCGCCCGTAACATAGCTCCTACGCCCACTTAATGCACACGTACGAAAGAGTATATCACGCCTTTAATGTGATTGCAGTGAAATAAAATAACTACACCAGTTTATAATTACACTAGTCAATGTATTCTTAAAAAAATACCCTTAGAAGTCACTTTTCCAAAGGCATTTTAATCAGAATACGTTATCTCTTAAACGTTCCTTGCCTCCTTGGGTCCATTCACACTTACAATGTGATATCAGAAGAATAAAATAATCACTGCAATTCATAAGTATAATAAACAATTTTTTTAAACATCCGTTAAAAGCATTCTTTCCAAAACCATTTTCGTCAGTATATCCTATTTCCTGAACGACCCCTGGCGCCTGGGGTCCAGAAAAACGCACCCCCTCGTGTGCGGGCGTGGAAGAGAGAGCGCCGGGCGGGCGCGGGCGCGCCGACGCGGCCGGGCGAGCAGAGAGGGGCGCTATCTCGGGGGCGAGCGGAGGTCGCGGCGGCGGCGGCGGCGGCGGCGGCGGCGGCGGCGGCGGCGGTGGGGGCGGGGCGGGGCGGGCGCCAGTGGTCTGGGCGGCAGCAGGGTGCATCCAGATCCACGCCATGGCCGAAGGGCAGCCACTGCCCGCCGCCGCCTCCGGCACCGCCTCCGCCGCCGAGACTCCCGACGCCGATGCGGACACGCGGGCGCTGCTCGCCTCCGCCCACTGGCAGCCACGCGTACGTACATACACACGCCCCGCGCCGCGCCCCGCCCCGCCCGGCCCCGCTACGCCCCGCCGGCCGTCGCGCAGCGCAGCGCAAGGCGCAATGCTCGTCCGATCGATTACGTGGGCCAACCGCGTGGCAGGGCTATACGGTGTTCGGGGCTAGAGGGACGATTTCTTTGCATGTTCTACTTGTCTATTAGAGGTCTTTTAATAGTCTTGAAGTTGTTGAACTGAGTTATTATTTCCGTTATTGAAATGTACAATTTTTTTTTTTGATCTCGAGCTGACATTATTATTGTGCTTCCCTAACGAGATGAAAGCGGTGCTCATGAATAGAGTAGAGATTTTTGGCTTTTTTCACTGATGTGTCAGGGGGGCGTGGTCTGTGAATAGTCTTCAAAGTCAGGCTGTAATTATTTCCATTATTGGAATATAAGATATTCATTTTTAAATATCGACCTGGCCTTATTATTATTATTCTGTTTCCCTAACGAGACGAAGGCGTCCTACATCAGAAATCAGAGACTTTGTTTTCCTGAGGCAATTAAGTGTCCAACTGCCAGTAGGTATTTAAAATAAATTCATGGAATCACTCTTACGTTTCGTTATTTTATTGAATAATTTCTTAAAATTAATCGAATGATTTGCATAGAATAATGAGTTACCACGAGCACTCAATTGACGAAAGAATATTTCGCTGTGATTCGGCCTGCATCAACAGTCCTGAGTTTTTCGTACTCATAAAATATAATTCGAAATTGAACATTAAATACGAGGTCACGTTCGATGCGTTTTACTGCGTTTCGTTGTTTCGTAAGTCGGTGATTGCAGGCGCTCCGAGACTTCTCATGAAGGTGGTTCTATCTGCACATTGCATACTGAAACAGTTGCATGTCATAATGAAGCAAATAATATGTTAGCATCATCAGCGAAATTTAATAAGATGCGTCGTTTACAAGAACGTGTTTTCACTCGATACCCTCAGGTATTCGCCACCCCCATGGAATTTATGTTTGTTAGTAGTTCGTCTTGTTGTATACTATTTTAGATACAAATTTTAATGATATTTCAACAACTAATTTTAATATAGTTTACTCCTGTCTCGACCATGGATGACTTTTAAGATGAAAGGTTCAAGTTACCGTCAAATACTAATACATTAGCTTCGCAATGTGAAAACAATAAAACAAGTTCGAAGTCAAATGATTTCTTGTTGAAAATTAATAGAAAATATTCCATTACTACAAATGATTATTTTTAAATCTCGTACGTATGAGTTTTCCTAAAACTGGAAGCACGTGGTAAGTCCTTTTCAGAGAAAATATCAGATGATGTTCGTTTTATCAAATTACAACCTGCAAGGTCGAGTTACATTTTATATAAGATGTGTGTGTGTATGTGTGTGTGTGTGTGTGTGTGTGTGTGTGTGTGTGTGTGTGTGTGTGTGTGGCATTTAATGGCCCCATAAGTGTTTAATAAATAAAAACAGGATTTGGCCCTGTTTTTATTTATTATCCACGTCTGGGACATGCAGCGTTTCTACCGTTTTCTCATCACCGTATCTTGCTAACTTGGCCTGCCTGAACTTTTTCTTTCATCACACACATATATAAACAAACAATTTAAATTAGAAAGCTACAGCATCATTTTGGACCGGAAATCGAGCCAGAGACGCCACCCAGAGGTATGTCTTATAATAATAATAATAATAATAATAATAATAATAATAATAATAATAATACTCGATTGCTTAATTTTCTTGGGCCGCTATTTACCTTGAGACGGTCACGAACAGGATTCCAAAGTGCGCATTATATAGATGTTGCGTCGTATCGTTGAACTACGTTTGTCAATTTAACGGCTGAGATGTATCGTATTATCGTATCGAGATAGCTGCAGCATCATCATCTTATGCCATAACCGTAACGAAACGTCGACTACCAAGTACAGATGACAGAAATTTGACTTTCCTCGGGAATTTTGAATTGGTGTATAAATTATCTACGAAATAAGTATCGTAAGACATGTTATTACAAAACGAGTTTGAAAATTACTAAATGAGGCCTTTGGCCGAGTTTGATAATCAATCAAGTATAGAAATAAGGTGTCACGTTAAAGACACCGTACGTTTTATCCATTTGTCAAAGTTTCAGTACTATAATTTTCGTTTTAAATTTAATGATTCATCCTACGAAAGGTGACAGATATCTGCTGATAGTAGTCAACAGGAGGGCGTAAATTGAGAACACTTTAGTTCTAATAACACTTATTACAAAATTGATCTCGGTTTGGTAAATTTGGACTTTAGCTAATGAAAGTGGATACAATTATTATAAAGGCACCGTTAAAGTATGCCTTTACCTTAAACGAAAAAATAACAGGATGAAAACAACCTTGCCTCGGACACCATTAAGACTCAGAATCCTTGCAAAGTGCCGACCCACATTATTCCGGTTCGCATGTGTGGTGAAATTGCGCAGTAGAGTTCGAGAAGATTGTATTAGATTCTACCATTCTTAACAGCATCTACATACGAAGATATCGAATCCCCCCGTTATCCTTTACGTGAAGATACTAGAGAGTGCTATTCCAAAAAAGGTATATTAAATTATTTGTTACTTACGTTTCTATAGGGGAAAGGTGTTTTTTTCTGTAAAGTTGTTACGGGAGGAGAGGATTACTCGTAGGAACCCCTCCTTGGTTTTGTCACTGGGGAATACGAACTAGAGTTAAAAATATTAAGGGAATACGAAGTTCTAGAGTTAAAAATATTAAGGCACGCACAGCTAATCCAAAGCTTCTGATCATATCACACTTCTTTCTCCCGTTTTACCCCATGAGTGCCCTCCCTCTTCCACTTATGTTTCACACATGGGTCTGACTCCACCGTTCCAGCATGTTCAATCAATGTATATGTGTATATATTTGGCATTTCCATCAGTTGTCCGACTTTGCCGGCTAGCAAGCGGTGTCCCCCAGGCCTGTGCCTAGATTAATTCCCACGCGTGTGTGTGTGTGTGGGGGGGGGGGGTAAGAGAGAAACGTGGCGAATACGATGCATTCGCGTCACAGGAACTAACTAAATCCGCTTACTTGAGCGTTGCTTCGTCACACAGTTACAGAAACTGAGACGATTTTGTATCAGTTTACAGCTTTATTTTGCCTCAATGTTGTCAATCTTTTTCAACCACGTCTCCGCATCCGGTAGTTAAATAATTGGCCTGCAATTGTTTTCCAAGAGATGCCAGCCCAGAGAGTTGTTTTTAAATCCCCAGTTGATGTTTTTTTTTATTCCGGCTGCACTAGCGTGGTCTCAGTTGACGTCTCCGCTCCTAGTTAGCAGCACCAGTCCAATATATGTTAAGTATGTTTTCGGTGTGTTGGTATCCTTAAATAATAAATTCTTGTTTCGTTGTTTCTGAATAAAAGAAAAACAGGGATTGAGTGCGTCATTCTGTTATGCCTGCGTCAACTGTGGTCGCATCTACAAATGAGGTCGCTGTCTTGACAAGATCTATCAGCTGTCTCTTATTCACTTATTTATTTTTCTGTTTCATCCTTCACCTCAATCTTGCATCTTTCATTTCCTGTTCTTTCAAAAACACGTGCAGTGAACCAATCAAACTTGATATCATCGCCATAGTTCCACGTTTTTAAGAGCAGTCGTGATTTTTGTTTCTCAAATGAACAATTATTTTTCCCCTCTGCCTGCGACAGACTTCATCAGCATCCCCCCAGACATTATAAACTCCCCCCTCTCCTAAATAAACTCCCAGCCTCCTAATATTCTGAAGTCAACAGTGTTACGAACCTTATTAATAGTGGGTATATGTGTTGGGATAAAAATGTATAATTACTTACATTTGGGTATCTAATGGTGAAATAATTATTTTGGGTTTGATACTTAAAAGTTAGTTTTCATGCCCATGAAAAGTATCATGATTGCTAGAGATGAGAAAAACAATGGAAGGCTGTGATGTTTTATTTTTGATTTTTCCGTGTTCATGATGTGCCATTGTTTACGGAAGATACTGTATTTACTGAATTTACAACTTGTATATATTATTAAAAGTTTGTTAAATGTGTAATTTTTGGGCCAAACGTGAGCATCGGTAGTACACGCTGAAAATTGGTGAGTGAAAAAAAGAACACTATTTGCTTGAATTCAAGGCGAAACTTCAAAGAGAAACGAGTGCAAATAAAGTGTTTTCATTGTTTGTAAGAGCTATTAATTAATTTATCAAAGAAAGTGTGGCGAGCCATGACTGTTTCTGGGTGCTTCAACTACTTGGGTAATTAATTCCGTATGTGGAGTTCAAATTATATCCCAAAGGTAGTGGGCAAATCTTTACGCTACCTTTTGGTTGAGGTAATCCATTTCAACATTTAGTGTTGCCTGCTGAGAGTAGAACTCTATCCTGTAAAACGTGTCTGATAGAGGGGACTTGATCTATAATTCTGTGAGATGTAACACCAGATTCCTCATTCGAGACCGGGAGCTCTCGGCGACCGCGACGGAGCAAAGGGGCGGTGGAGGCGAAGGCGGGGGCGGCAGGGCACGTGGCGCCCCCCCCCCCCCCCAGTGGAGTTTGACCGAGTGAGATACGCTGCTCAGACATCACCGCCGCTCAGAGGGCGCGCAAGGCAATGCACGCGCAGCGCCGCTCGGAAATAGAACTGCTGCTGTAGCAACGGAGTGACACGTTTTCTATCGGATGCAACCCGCCTTAAAATTTTCTAACGTCCTTAGGCTGACAACGAGCAAATAACGGACGCGGTTGAAGGTTGTAAGCAAGCGTGATAGCGAAGGTTTATTATCTAACAAGTCCGTTATTTGTGTCACGCGTGTATTTGTGTCGTTCAATACTTATCAAATTACTGCCTTCGTATAAGACAAAATAATTTAAATAAAAAGGCATTTTCTCGGAATAGAAATAGTCATACGCCATCTTTATCTACAACTCATTGGTTTGATTGTTTTTTAACGGACGGCTGACTTAAAATTCTTAAAGAACGCCGTCCAATAGCTTTTTGTTTTTCTGTTTGATACCGTTAAGTCGAAATAACTGTACATTATTAAGAAAAGAAATGCATTCGTTTGGTTGGTCAATAGTGAGTCTCGACATACCAAAAAGATGAGTCCACAAATTGGAGGAATATGGATATCGGCAGTAGAATGGAACTATACCCCCTCTAGACAATTTTGAAGAGCAGATAGATCTACTGACCCCTTCCTTGGTCTCCTCGATTGTAGCAGAGATAAGCCAGAGTAAAAATCGTCCGCAACTCTCTGTGGCATAGTCACAACGGCATCGGTCAGCATCACTATACCGGTTGTTACCCTTCATACCAATGGCTCAGTGGCAACACTGTTGCCTGTGCAGCATCGTTGACCGAGAGGCCGCTGAGTTGGAGTTCAAACAGTGATGGATTTTTTTAAATTCTGATTTGTAGCTGGGTCAAATTCAGCCGCTGAATGGAGGAGAATTCTAGCGACCCGCTGTGTCAATAGTTTTCTGTGGTTTCTCCGAACAATAATAGATGAGGATCCGGAGCGTAAATGGTGATAGTAAACGCAGAAGTAGTACCTTAACAAACGGGCCACGGACCGCGCACAATCCGTCTTCGCCATCTTTGTTCCTCCTTCTCCACTCCCCTTACATACACAATTACATTAACGTGCATTGCGCTACCACACGTGTTGGGAGGCAAGACCGGAGCATAATACTGTTTGTCGCAGCTGGGGTGGTGCTTCGTTGGGGAGATTCCTGGAGGAGAAAACCCCTCGCAAACCGGCTTGAAATTCGGTGTCGAATCTCATTTTTCAGTGGGGGAGGAACACCACTACTTCTGGGTATATAATTTGCACTACACTTACGGAATTAATTACCCAAATGATTGACGCACCCAGAAACAATAAATACATTCTTTATTCTTCATCTACCTTTCCTAATTGCAGACCAGGACGTTTCGCTTATCATCATGACCAAAGATCCCTTTAAGTGGAAATTCTCGGACAATTAACACGGGTTCATAGTTTTGTTACATCCATTTAAATTTATCTTCATAACAGCTAATAATAATAATAATAATAATAATAATAATATTTATTTTTCGTTTTAGAAGATATGAGTAGGAATAAGCAGAAGGAAAACAAAGAGAATTTGATTTATTAATCTCAAATCGAAGGATTTTTTAAGCTTTAATTTACAAATTTCTTTCAATGTACTACGAATATCAGTGTCAATAAAATTAAATAATTTGAAATCGGCTTTGGAATAGCAATGGTATTTTCTAAATCATTAAATTCTAAACATTTCACTCTTCAAAACAGGAAAAAAGAGAAGAAAAGATAACAAGAAACGAAGAACAGAAGGAAGAAAGTATGTAAAAAGAAAGGAGGAAAAGGAAAGAAGAAAAGATAAGAGAAGAAAGTATGTCCAGAGAAAGAATTAAAAAAGGAAAGAAGAATAGTTGAAGAGAAGGAAGAATACACTGAGAAATAGTGAAAAAAGGAAAAGGAAAGAAGAAGATATTAAAAGAAAGAATGAAGTACGTAAAGAGGACGAAGAAAGTACGTAAAGAGAGCGAAGGAAGTATGTAAAGAGAACGAAGGAAAAGAGGAAAGAGAAAGCCAGAGAGTGAATCCACTCTTCGATGCGAAGCCCCCCCCCCCCCCCCACTCCTGCCTCCTGGCCCCCTCGCTGCCAACGCCACGCCGCGTGCGTCCGTTCGTCCCCTCGCCTCGCCTTGCCTCGCCGCCCTCATTTCATTAGAGCCGCCCGCGCGCAGCCTCCCGCCCATCGCCCCCGCGGGCGCCTCCCCCGCGGTCGAAGGCGACGGCGAGGGTCCAGCCGATCGATAGCCGACGTCGGACTGGCCAGCACTCGCCGAACCCGTCGCGGCAACACTCGCATCGAGAGGAGATCCTGAGACAGTGATGTCAGGTTTTCTACTGGTGGCAGACGTACGCTATGTGGCACTATGGTATGCTAAGAGCTGAGTGAAACTAGCGTCGAGAAAGGAAACTATCAGTAGTAACCCTGCCGTTTTCTGATGATGATATGTAAAAGTAAAAATAAAATAATAATTAAAGTAAAAACATAAATAAAAAATAACAACCAACGCTCTTACATTTATTTATCTAAATCCCGCCTAATCATATTTCATGTGAAATGCGTTCAGGGTGACTGACTACCTACTGCTCACTTGTGGCATGGTGGTCAACTTCGTGGAGGGAACATTTCGTCGTGCTACCCGTGCCAACGCAGTGCCTCTGACCGGGAGATAGTTGGTTCACATCCCGACGGTTGCAGGATTTTTGACTCTAGCTTGTCAGCTAGGTCGAAATCAGTTGCTGTCTGTAGGAGAATTCTAGAAGCGGCTGCACTGGTCGGCAATTTTTCGTGGGTTCTCCAATCAACACCAGGCGAATGCCGGAGCAGTACCCTAACAAACGGGCCAAGGACCGCGCACCATCTTTCCTTACTCTTTCTTGTGCTAACCTCACCCCTTCCACACACACTAACATGCACTACACTATGCCGGAAGACATCAGGAGCTTAGACTCGAGGAGCAGGGCACACTCGGCTGGGGCTGGTGAGAGATACTTGATTGAGGAAAATCCCGCTAGCCGATGGTAGATCGGTGCCGGATCTCGCCATCCAGCGAGGGAAGATCATCGCCACCTCCCGAGGAAAAAACATCGATCTACACTTACGGAATTAATGGCCTTAGCAGTTGACGCGCCCACTATCACTATCAACCAAAGCAACTAGACAGTGCATTAATAAGATATGTATTGATTAAAAGGGGATATTAATTTAATTCATCACTGTCAAATTGGACGAAAAGCACAAGTGAGTCTCAACATTGTCGATACTACTGAAATTAAAAGACTCAAAGGGAGAGACTGAAACGGAATGGGTGGAGAACGATGGCCTCTAAAGCTGTGGAATTGGCAATAGTTTCACACAAAAGACGAGGAAGACCTAGAAGAACGTGAAAGGAAGTAGTGGAGGAGGTGACTAGAAGATTAATTGCGGAAGATTGCAGTGATAAACTAAAATGGAAACTGGGATGCAAGAGACGCCTAGTGGTGTAAAATGCTCGTAGTACTACTCTATCAACTTCACAAATTAAACTTCAATTATTAATTTCGTTACGATTGTGTCTTTCATTCGTACTCTAATTCGTGAGGAAGAAGTATACTGAATCATATTGAGCATTTTACGATTGTTTCAATTAATATAATATCCCTTCTGATAATGTTAAATGTTACGAATGATCATCGGCAATTTAGTATGAGCGAATAAATGTTATTTTTTTATTGGTGCCATATCTATGCAAAACGAATTGCGAGAAATAGACCAATGGTAGATAAAGAAATAACACTTCTCTGTAGTTTGCAAACTAATAATCGAGATAACCACACGACCTTCTTCAGAGGAGATTAAGTTACATAAACCAATATCGAACATGTGGAATAACATTTCGCAAGTTCTCTTGTATACAGTACCTTGGATATGTTAAATCAAATATTTGACTTTTAATTAGAATAAAAATAAGAAATGCAACAAACTAAAATTTAGTAAACAGTATTCTAGTTATAAAACATAACAATAAACGTTTTTCAACTTCAGATGCCCTTAGTAAAGATATTCCTACCGAACAAGATAAAATATATTAGATGAATATTGAATACATATGAGGGAAAAAATCCCAATTTTAGAGATATTCAACATTATTTCAAAATATTTTAAATAACCGAAGATTATGTTTTCATGGCAACACCGAGCTTTTCAACCGTTTATTTTCCAGTATCTAACTGTCGTAGGTTTCTCTCACTACATTAAAGCACTAATTAATATTAGACACTGCATTTTAATAAGGAAGAAAGATCTACGACATAAGATATGTTTTCAGTACTTTTCCACTTATATATTGTCGGTTGTTGTAAGTACCATACCGCACTATCAGAAGAGTTCAAGGTAGTATTTGGTGCATCAGAAGACTTGCCAATTTAAGGCGATTTTGTAGAAATGTGTTGCGAGCGACATAAAAGTGCGTCTTAATATGAATCTCCGCTAGTGAAATATTGCTGCTGTCAAGAACATTGTTGCAATATTATCATCAATTACGGGCTAAAAAATGCCTGGCCCTGGCTATTATTTTAAGTATATCAAAAACTTAATATAAAAATAGGTTTTAGCTAGAGGTGTATGGCAGCAATAAAACTGCACCTTGTATCCTACTAAGTCGTCTTTGGGAATTCGAGGAAGAAAAGGAACAAATTCAGAAAAAAATTAAAGAGATTAGAGGAAAAGGAATTTCTGACACAACTGGAGGGGAAACGACAGCCAAATCACAATGTGTGTGTAATTGGGTGAGTGACTGAGTGAGTGACTGAGTGACTGAGTGACTGAGTGAGTGAGTGACTGAGTGAGTGAGTGACTGAGTGAGTGAGTGACTGAGTGAGTGAGTGAGTGACTGAGTGAGTGAGTGACTGAGTGAGTGAGTGAGTGAGTGACTGAGTGAGTGAGTGACTGAGTGAGTGAGTGACTGAGTGAGTGAGTGAGTGACTGAGTGAGTGAGTGACTGAGTGAGTGAGTGAGTGAGTGACTGACTGACTGACTGACTGAGTGAGTGACTGAGTGAGTGACTGACTGAATGAAATGCTGACACGAAGTCAAGCGTTAATGTTGAATATTAATATTGATATACTTATCAATCATAGCGTTATGAATAATAGTGACAAATTCAATGTAGATGTAACTCGCCCAATATAATAATAAATTTCGTTTCACATGACTAGGTTCTCTTCAATTTGACAAAAAATATGTTGTCTACTCTGATACACAGAGTAGTTGTCTTATTTACAACAAGGTCAGAAGAAAACTTAACATAAATCAAAGTTGACGAGCTAGCTTGCACATCCGCTCGATTTGACAACCACAGTCGACAGTGTTATTTACGAGTTTAAATGTTTAAGGAAACCTTTATTAAAGGACTTCTACGGAAGTTAAGAAAATTCTTATTCTCATATTAAAATCGATGGCAGTGATCTTGACGTTCTGATGCTAAGGATTATGAATAATGTCGTTGACTCCATTAATGCAATAGTGCAACGTCAACACTTGATTATTTCTACAAATCTGGTATTTTGCATAGAGCATTCTTATAACTTGTTATAGATCGATTAATCTAAGAAAGAACCTTTTTGACAGCTTTTGCGTGGCCATTGCCGGCAATGTAAAAAAAATTGCAAATTATGTTAATGCACTCATTTTGGCAGTGCTTTAGTTTACAGTTAGCTCATTTTCAAATGGCTTTATCACTACCTCTTGCAATGTCATCGCCTTGCACGACATTTCTTTTTTTCCCGACCTGTCAGTAGTGGTTCCTTCTTAGAGTAATTCCTCTATATTCATTAGCAATATTATAATTGTGTTCCCTATCAGTATGTGACACCTCATGAAGTTTGTTTAACTATTTCCCTGGCCCAAATCAGATTCCTCTATTTCTTTAAACGAATTAAACTCTACCCCATGTTTTGCTATCCCCAATAGTTTGAATGAGGACGCTAGTAAAGAGCGGGGTTCTGACTGGTGCATGCGATGTGTGTTGCAGATGGAGAACGCGGGTTTCGAGCGGGACGACGTGCGTCGAGGGTGCTGTAGTCCGGGCAGCGCCGGGGTCGGGGTCGGAGGCGGCGGCGGCAGCAGCAGCAGCACCGTGGAGATGAGCGAGGTGCCAGCGGCGGCGGCGGGAACGGCGGCGGGCGCCGGGTCGCTGTCCGCATCGCCCCCGCCCTCCCCGCTCCACGCAATCGCACCCCCGCAGCACGCCATCAACGGCAATGGCGTGCTCACGTGCTCCGAGCACTGCACCTCGCTGCACATGCAACACCAGAAGTACTACCGCGAGAAGGGCGAGCCCCCGGCCCCGGAGAGCCCTTGGCACCACCTGAAAACCATCTTCCTCGTGGGGACGCTCGTCTTTCTGGCGCTATGGGTGCTCGTCTACACGCTGCTCAGCCAGCTGTCAGTGCTGTGAGTCACTCGTCGGGGCTACTCGGCCGGCTTCGACCGGCCTCGGAAGACATCGGCAGGCGTCGGCTCACGCCGGAGCACCTCGTGAAGCGTCGCCCGTCTTCGGTGCAGGGCGGAGGGTGCCTTCCTGAGAAGGGTTCCGGCGAAAGTAAAAGGATTTCGGCGGAGAATTTTCCTCGTCTGATGGAAGTACACTTCGCTCAACAAGGGGACCACCTCGTGCTCGAAAACGGACTCGAAACTATTTCCAGTATTCGATATCCTTTTGTCAACCCTGAAACTCACGAATAATGTCTCCTTTCAACATTCATTTATTTCTCAATTTATATTTTTTTGGAATTTTTATCTTCGATACTTATTTAAAAACGCTCTAGTAGAAATGGTTGAGTTCAAATAAACTAAAAGTGATATCAGATGTATGAATTTTTTAAAAAATTTCATCACTGACTTAAATGCACAAAGGACTTTGTTTTCTTGGCTTCTTTGTTTATTGTAAATTGAAACTTGCGTTTCTTGTGATGAACTAATAGAAAGACAATACTTGTTAAGAATATAAAATGTGATCGAGCCCAAATAAAGGTATCTATTTTATTCTTCGTTAAGCACATCTATAGTGATTACACGCAGAAGTATATAAGTATGTTGTATAAAATTAAGTTTTAAATAAATAATATGTATTTTTCTATGGCTTTTTATATAATATTTAAAGCCGAGTACAAAATATATCTGATCCTTTTGTTTTCCACCCATCCTTGTGTTGATCCACCCATTGATTCATTTCCTTACAATATCCATAACAACAAAAAATAAACAAACAGTTGAATAATCTTGTCACAGTCTCTTTGCAGGTCTCGAAGTAAAGGTGAAACCCTACAAGCTCAGTTGTGCTTCACGTTAATTGAGAATACGTATGATTATTTCTCTAGAATCTGTGTTTGTGCGTTGATATCGAATATATTCCTGAGGCTCGTCACCATACAACGCGAAAAAAATATAAGAGCACCTACTAAATATTTTTTCGAACATTTCATCAAAGTGGTACCTGGTAATGGAATAGTGAGGTTGGCCTTTAATCTACAAGAATATTTACATCGTGGTATTACTTGAGTAACAATAAAGTAAGTACCTAAGCATACGCAAGAATAATAGAAATAATATTATTCTAAAATGAATATAGATAAGTTTGATTAGTGTACATCCATTCTGCACACCGCCTACAGAAAAAAATCACATAAATCCTCCCATTCGAGAGCTGAATGTGTTATGTACTGAAAGACATCGTATTACGAAAATATCGAGTGTAATGGAAATCACAACGGAAGATTTCAATGATCATCCGTCATTAGTTGCAAATCAAGAGCATAAGTATTGTCTCCAGAATATCAATTGAATCAATACTTTTCAAAATCAATTTGTTTTGGAAACGTAATCAATGATCAAAATCATAAATAACTCATTACGTTAAATGTAGTACCAATTCGTAGATCCAATTCGTTATGAATCAGACGTTTTGCCCTATGGATCGATCTTTACTCCGCCGATGTTGATTTATCTGCAGAAAAACATTTTTTTCCTGTATCGTTATGTTTTTTATAGAGAAGCTATACCTTATCAGAGTTTAAATTAGATTAATAATTAATCCAAACAGGTACTAGTTTTAGCCTGTATAAAATCAAAATAAGCATTGAATAGTCATGAAAGATAACATTGAAATACTGAAAAGTTCAATGAACAATTCAAATTTATCAGCCATTGACTTGGGTCTAGTATAAATTTGATTTCTTCACTGAAGTGTGTGCCAGCCTTGCAAATTTGAAACCGATATTTTTATTTTTGAAGGTACTTAGAAAAACAAATAATTTTCGATGTCTTCCTATAACTACAACGTCGAAGATTGAGATATGTTTTCTTTATTAAATCTGTTCTTCAAAGTTAGATCTGTAAAATAAGGTCATGCACAATTTTTCGAAAATGTGAATCATTTTCGCATAGTTTCCTATATTCTATTTTTAAGCAATTATTTTCACCAAAACGGCTCTTTATTTTAAACGTGAATTCAAGGGATTCAGTTCCTTTTACGTCGCATATCACTGGTTAGACAATACGAACGAGAGAATATGAATATGATTTCTCATATTCAATATGTGTTACGAAAACAAAACTTGAATGAACTTCACATTTGTACTCCGAATCATTTACTCTGCCATCTGATAATGGTTTGCTGTAAGCGACTATCTAGCATATTGCCGTGTGTTTAATAGTATGAGTATTCGTAGCTCTTTCACATAGAGAATACTTCGCAAAAACTTGGGTGTGTTTATTTTCTTTCTTTTAAAGGGAATCTCTCCCATGTGAATTACGAACGAAATTTTCAGAGAATGCAGTTTATTCATTTCAAATGTTTAATGTAAAAGAAAGAAATAAAGAAAAATTAAACCTAATATTTTTTCATTCTAAAGAATTATTAGCGTAGGTACTGTACATGCATTGTTTGATAACATATATGTCTCCCACATCACAGCTTCAAGCATATTCTGCATCTCCGATGCACTGCAATACGAAATGTTGGTTAAGTGCAATCGGTACTTATAAAACGTGATCAGATACCGTAACCCACTTATCTTTCACCCGTACGGCACGTCGTACGGCCCACCTCCTACTGCATTTTTTGTATCTCGTGTGGATCATTGCCCCACCTAATCTACACCATCTAATCGGGGCGCGCCGATAAGCACACAATGGATCTCAAGGCGGGCGGGCGGATGGTCTGGGCGGCAGACGCCAGTGCGGGCCCGGGGCGCAGCGGGTGGTCAGAGGGCGTGGCGAGGCTGTGATGTGGTGAGGTGACCGGCGTCGTCATGTCAGAGCCAGAGCCGTCGGCCATGCCCGAGAAGAGTGTCGCCGTGAGCGCGCACTCGGACGCCACCGTTGCCGCAGCGGCCGCCGCCGCCGTCGCGGGCGCCGGGGTCACCAGCGCCGGCGCGCCGTCCCACGGGTTCGCCGTCTTAGCCGAGAAGGAGCCCGCCAAGAGCGCCCGCATGCGGCCTCAGGTATTACTACACAATCCCGCCACGCCCAGCCTCGAACAGGCAGCATTCACACTCTACATGTCGACGTGTGTGTTAGTATGTATGTGTGTGTGTGTGTATTTGTGTGGGTGGCTCGGCCCTTTACGAGTGCCGGCATAGGGAATTTAGTCTCCCGCCACGCCCATCATCAAACAGCAGCATTCACACTGTACATGTGTATGCGTGTGTGTTTCAATGTACGTGTGTGTGACTCGGCCCTTTGCGAATGCCTTCTTCCTTTGTAGTTGATTTGATGTGAGTGTGGATGGTTCGAGTTCATGACCCAGAATGTTATGTTCTTGATCGGTAAACTCGCCATATTTATGAGTGATTGACACCATGTCTGTCCTGCCTGCCCGTTCCGAAAATCCTCGGCAACAGCTAACGGTAATAAACATTTTTTTTCGTAAAAATGATCGTAAAAATGATCGTAAAATGATCGTATGATCGATCTCTTTCGTAAAAAGAGAAAACCATTACAAAGACCAAAATAATTTTCAAAGTATGCAGGGTAGCTTATCTAACGCAATGTAAATAGTAGTTTCGCGTTTTCTAGAGCAAATTCAGGTGTACAGAGTTGCGGCGAGTGGCGTTTGAAAATGCTGGAGTAGACGTTTGTTGGCTGCTACGTAGGTGTACGCAGCCCGCAAGGGAGGCCGGCAAGCGGGCCGGCAATCGAGCCGTCAGCCGGGCTTGAAGGCGAACCACAAGCTGAGCCTGAAGGCGGAGCGAACCCCGGGGCGATCGCGGGGCGAGTCGGCGGAGCAAGGGTCGGTCTCGAAAGCGGGCTCCCGGCCAGCGGGCGCGCGGACGGGCCGGCAAGGCGAGCGCGCGGAGCGGCAAGAGGACGGGGCGGAGCAGCCGAAAGACGCGGACCGGCGGCCGCGCCGCCAGACACCGCCGTCCAAAGCCCCGCCGGCGACAGCGGCGGCGGCGGCGGCCACCCCGCCCCCGGCCCACGACAAGGCCGGCCCGGCGGCGGCGCCGGCGGCCCACCCGCATGAGCAGGGCCACACGGCGGCGGACGCCGGTGGAGAAACCGGCAAGCACAACGGGCAGGCAGGCAGGCAGGCTCAGCAGACACACACACACGCAGGCACATGCACCTCTACAGCCATCCAGCAGGGGCTAATCGATGCTTTCGCGTTTACAGTAATCTCCCGGTGATGTGTTGTGCCAAAATTCAAATTGATATTGTTTTCACAAATATTTTTATTTGAATTATTGTAAACGTTTGTTGTCATAAATATTAAGTGTGCCATCCGGAGTCGGATTCGTACCCCCAGATGACAGATCTGATGATGGTGGAGGCTAAGCCAAAGGAAGTCCCACGCCGTTCAAATGAAAAATGTTGGCTTTGGAGGATTACCACAATCTTCAAAGAGGATAGCAAGGAAGTAGCCGGATTTTCGTTACAAATATTGAATGGACTGGATAATTCAGTTCCAAGAAGAAAACACTATTTTTAACAAAGAAAGAATTATCTAGATTTTTTCGAAATAAAAATAGGTATTTCACGTCACCTTTTATGAAAGGTCGTTAATAGTCATCAGTATCTCTTGAGCTGCAAAGAAAAGGAGACATATGGTCTGCCGATGAGTTTCATATCTCAAGAGCTGTCTCGACAGTTATCCTTCTCCTCCTATTCTGACAAGGTCATTGCTCAGTCAAATTACGTTCTTGATAGCGAAATCTTCTTCGCGCACTTTATTGCGCTGGTTTAATCTGTGCAGTTTGGTACACTGCATTTTAATTTAAATAATGTGTTTATTATTTTCAAAACTAAGAATGTATTTGGAAAAATGTTGCTAGGATCACTTTAAAACGTCGTAACACATACTCCTGCCCTTAGTACTGTGTAGAACATGTATTACACTTTTCATGTAGGTCCTAGTCTCCCTAATCGTTCTTGATTCCGACAATTGTAAAGTAAATTGTAGTACTTACAGACTTCTTAAAAATTTTGTAATGATTTCATTGTTTCAATACATCTTTGTAATTTGTGTAAGCTATTGATTATGGTTTACAAAACGTCTCGCTTACATGTTAATTTCCATTTGGCTTCTGAAACTTGGCATATGAACAAATTTGTTTCATAAGTCATTGTTTACATATTGAATTTAAAACGTAATTTTACTAAATTGTAATTATTTTGCGATATTTGTATAAGTTATCATATTTCATTTATTAATAGTACTCTACACATTTCATTACTCACAAATTTAATTTAGAAAAATTGGAAATCCTCTCAATGTACTTCAATGAAGTTTGCTAACGTTGAAATAAGTTATTTCTTTTACCCATTAAAGTAAATATTATTTTATTATTTTATATTTTAGAACTGTCTTTTATTACTTTACGATCATACTTCTATACGACCTTCATATACAAACGGATAAATACAAAATGGTCCGTTTATACATAATTATTATCATCTATACCGGGAATGGACTTCACTTCAGTGAATTAATTATATAAATATCCACATATACTTCACAAAAACGAATTATAAAATTGAATTTCTTTAAACAGTACAATATAAATGTCGATGGTAAAAAACTACTTAGCAAATGCAAAATGACAAATGAACATGGTAAGCGAGGGTTTTGTATTTCCAGAGTTTAAGTGATTAAAAATACTCAATCATCTTGCTACTGAACGTACGAAAATATAACTAGACGTTTTGGATGATCAAAAACAATAGCAAAGACACTTTACATCATCCAAAAACGTTTTAATAGTAATTTACAGCTTGTTTTCACACTTCAGAAAATTAAGTTTTGATAAAATGGGAAAGGATCTTGATAAACAATATAAAGGGAAATTTTGAACTTCATTTTTCACAATTATTTCCGTGAAACTCATAATTACATTTTCAAATGCGCGTCTGTTACGTTTTATTTTTTTTTTCAATGGCAATGCATTATTGATAAAATTATTAAGGAATATGTTCACCGGCGAGAGAGTCAGTGGGAAGAAAAGGTTCATGTTTCTAAAGCAAAGACTTTGAACAAATCCTATCCAACTGTATTTATGGTTGAATCGAAATAAATATTTTTTTTACTTTTACCAAAACAGCTACAATGATTAAATTCCTACAACAAAAATTTGTATTCAAATTAATAAATAATTTCCTTTGTAGCAAAAGCTCTGCAAATTCAGGCAGAAAGGATCTGCTAATACAACTGGCAGTACCGTAGGAATAATTTTCACGTTGTTTATATTTCTCATGAGGGTAATTCGATAAAAAATCGGGAAACAAATACCTAACCCCTCTTGATAATTATCAACGACAATTTATCAAATAATTGCCAACAAATGAGAGAAAATTAAATGGAATAAACTCGTGATTCAATAGCAGAAATTGCTCATTACGTCTTACTAAAAATATGTCTTAAATGTTTGCCACTGATCTCTACCCAAATTAACCCTGCAATTTTTTCATTAATAGGAAATGGGCTAATGCCTACTTTTACATACTGGTGTCAGTATTCTATCTCTCACTCCTTTGTATAAATATATCGTACGCTGAGGAAAGACGATCCTTTTGGCGGTTTATGAGAAAACAATTCGATCACAGGTGAAAGATAAGTGGGGGATATGTGGGCGAAATGAAGAGGAACTGGTTGGATCTGGATTTACAAAAACTGTTTTACTGCGTCTAATAACACCGGATACGAAAAAAATTAAAACTTTCCCTCAAAACACGTGATTTTTTTTCATATTTTTTAGCTTTCCTATTATTAACTTGCGGGCCATACTTTAAAGTAATTACGGTATTTGTAGTCAAGTAGATGGATGCCAGGCAGACGACGCGTCCTAGCCACCTGCGACCTTCTTCCAGAAAGAAAGTCACAGAATAGTGGCTGAAACGTTGACACATATGCCTAGGACGCGGCCAAGTAGTTACTGACTGCAGCAGCGTAAGCCTACGCTATCATTTTTATTGTTCCAGATTAGAGAAAAAAAGTTGTGTTTCCCGTACCTTATAATTGGTTCTTTTGTACGTATAAATACGACCATAAAATAAATAGTATATACAATCAAAACAAGTGCGAAAACTGTGTACTTTGTAAACAATAACTGAATGAAAACTGAAAATTGATGTAAACTAGCACCTAACATAGGACGCTCGTCCCCCAAAATATTTTACAGCATTATAGGCCTGGTACTGTGCGACAGAAACCATTAAAATAATGCTGAGCGTTGAGATTGAAATGCACAGAAAATAAAACTGTTCCTTTAATTTCAGCGTGAAAGATAATGCGGCATTTTTCTTCAGATAATTTTACACTGATTATGGCTTCTGCTCTTTTCTGTCTGCCCATGCTATAGAATAGGGGCATGCAAGAATTAAATCTGCAAAATTGTAAAACAACAATCCAAAAAATCGTATTTTGTAGAATACTAAGAACATAATCCGGATCCAATCTGTCTGCTTTCATTTCTGCACTATCCCCCATCTATCCGTCACCATCACCCGAACTCTCCCTCATCATTTCCCGTTTGTCATCTATCCGTCCCCCAAAATATGTCTTCTTTCAGGATTTACCTGCACTAAAAAAATGTCTTATCCCCATAGGACACACAAATCGAGTTTAAAAGACCTAGGACGCATCGTGTCCGAGTTATTCGCAATTATGATATGTGTTGCAACAATCTTTTATTTCTTACGTCATAATCTGCTATTTTTTCTTCTGAAATCTGTTCGGTGTAGGTCTGGGGTGTAATTTTCTATCTACAACTATCACACAAGGCTTTGTGTCAATGTTTTCTTATAAACTGCCAAAACTCAGAACTGTTGCAGACATTTTCAAAGTATAAAGCGAAGGTGATTTAAAGGCGGAAAAATGGTTAAAATGATTTTTATTTTATTAACTGCAGCCCAGCAGCCAAAAACTCCTTGATAAATCCACAACATGTGTTTTGAGAGGAACTATTGAGATTTTATAAGTCTATTTAAGGGTTCTAAGACACAATAAAACTATTTTTGTTATTTTTTCAAAAAAGATTATTCTATGTTTGAATTTGGCGCTGAGAAAATACCAGACTTTTTTTTCTGATAGCGTGAATTATTTTTCTCATTTTTAATATGTTTTCATTCAAATAAAATAGTGTTAAGTTGACGAAAAAATAAAATAAAAAACACCTTTTTGGCTGTAAAGAGATGCGGGTGGTGGGATGGGGGCTAAGAAACCATACAAAAATATACATATGATTTGTAAATTAGAGTTATAATGTAACTACTCATATGTCATTTGGCTTAGAGGAATTTTTTACTATCTTATCTGGGGGTAGACTACCCTTTGTACGAACGCAGTAAAACAGCATTATAAACGAGTTGCATACGCTATTCTTTTGGATAACAACATTATGAATTTTTAACGAAATGAAAATTAATTTTGGGAAACAACTTTATTGCGTCTCGGGTATTTGCCATTGTGCAAAAACTGTGGTCGGCTCTTCCGTTTACTGCTACCTTCCCACGATTCTCTCGCTGCAATTGTCTGAAAGTGTGATGACGTAATTACGTCATAAACGGCAAATACGTCGTAATCTGTGCCATAGGATGCCCTTTTATTAGATTTAATAATAATTCTGCAATTCAGTTTGGGAACTTGGTGGCAGAATACACTAACTTAACATTACAGAACTTAACAATTTTAGAAAATCTACAAACTTTACAAATGAATGTGAACATTTCACCGTGCAATCTTTCATAGCACTCCACTTCACCACACTTCACGTATCTGCTCCGCGAAACACCGAGCTGTAATGTATTTCTTACACACTCGTTTGCCTCAGTTTCACAACGCCACTGCACTGCACATAATAATAATAATAATAATAATAATAATAATAATAATAATAATAATAATAATAATAATAATAATAATAATAATGTTTGCTGGCAGTGATTATTACATTTCAATATTTTCAAATTCTAGAACATACTGAAAGGCCGAAGCTCGAGTTGAAGGTGTATCTTACAAAACATTCATGTTAGATTTGAACATAAAATTCAAGAAAAGTCATAGAAAAAAGTTACAATAAAACAAACTGAAATTACAAATTAATATTAATATATCAATAATATAACATAACTAAAAGAAATGCCATCCGTAATATGAACTTTAAATTTATATCAGTCGTTCAGGGGCTTATAAAGATATGAAATCTGTCCAATTACAGAGGTTCTTTTGTGTCAAATGTGTAATTTTGAAGTTAAATAGATTGGAGCCTGTAGTGGTGAGTTGTATTTTTCTATGATACTGTTGTGTAGTCTTGGGCCGTAGTTATCAGTATGATTATGCCCGGCAGTTGTGTGAATTTTTGTTTCTGATAAGTGAGATCTCTCTGCCTCTTTTGTGATACTTGTATGATCGTATTGTAAATTTTTGTTAACATAATTTAGTAAACTATTTAGTAAGTTTGCTTTCAGCTTAAAATTGAAATCTGTGAATAAAAGATTTGTGGTGTAGTCAATAGGTTTTCTTAAGCAAATTTTGTTAATCCATTTTTGCAGTAATTTTAAGGGTAAAAAGGTATTTTTACAAGCACCTCCCCAGTTTAATAAACCATACAGATAAACTAACTGAAACAAAGCGAAATGTACCAAGAACAACAGCTTGGTTGACAAATGGCAAAGATCATAAATTTATAAATTTTGTGACGTAAACTAGAACAAAGAAAATCGATATGCATGTTCCATTTTAAATGTTTATCTATGAAAATATATAAATACTTACGTACGATTACGACTTTAATACGATTTGTGAAAAGATGATCAGTCATATTTCTCTAAAAGATGCGCTCATTAGCTTATCAATAAATAGATTCATTATTCTTTGGGGTATGATATTCTAATAGGTCATTATAACAGTATATTAGAAATAATGTAGAATCCAGTATTGTTCTGAGCCAATTCTACAGATATGAGTATGGGTTAACTTATTTTATCCCTTATAGGTCAATATTAATTTAATTTGGAAGTGTCAAGGTTTTGTCGCGGACAAATATAATAGTATTAATATATTTACAAGAGGGAGTGAGATTTTGTTAAGAAATAAAGTTGTGAGTGGATCTCAGCACACTTCATAAGGTTTGCACAAGGTCTCGAAGTACTTCCCGTACAAACATCTACTTCTAATTTACGTGCATTCTTTTTTTTCTCCTCGCCCACAGCTTTTTTTTTCAAAAATATTTAGGGTCTCGCTCTCCTGGATCATCATGTCCGCTGCCTGCTTTTACCGATCCGTTTCCTCTGCAGCATGGTAACTGGGAGGTTCAAGGGTTTGATTCCCGCCGGTGGAGGATTTTCGAGATTAGCTACATAGGTGTCGGTAGTTTTCCATGGTTTATCCGATAACAAACTGGCCACGGACCTGGCGTGATGATCTCTTCCTCGTCCTTGCCTTCCGCTTTCTCCTTATAAGCACATTTAAGTGCACTATGCTATCACACGTGTGTGAAAATCAATCGGGAGCTTTTCCCAGCAGGGACGGTACCCCTCTGATGAAGCTGACGGCATCCGCAAGACGACGCCGCCTCCTCCTAGGACGTACACATACACTACAACGTGCACTACCTCTCACCATAGTAGTTGCCAACCAAGACACTTTAAAGGTTCATTCCCTCCGACAGGTACCTTTTTTGAAGCCGCTGTTGTGTCGGTTGGTCCCATGCCGGGCGCTTTAACTACTAAGGTTGGTCACGTACGTGTAATACAGTAATTGCTGTTTTTAATGCGCGAGGTGGCGTCTTCCCCCATTGGACGGCGAGGTTCAGCGCCGACCTACGTCGGCTTGCATGGCTTTTCCCCAACCAGGTATCTCACACGAACGGGACACCGCCCGCCCCAGTCGTGACAAGCTCTAAGCTCCCTACTGGTCCCCCGACAAGTGTGGTTGTGAAGTGAATGCGAGTGTGCATGTGTGTCAGTGGTGAGGACAGGACAAGGATGGACCGCGCGCTGTCCGTGGCGAGGCTGGGTGAGGGCGGAGGGTGAGGCGGCGCAGGCTGTCGCAGGTGGCGGGGCGCAGGCGCTGACGGGCCACGCGCGCGGCGGGCGGGCGCAGTGCGAGGACGCCGTCTCCACGTCGTCGGGGGAGGCGGGCGGCGGCGGCATCTGCAGCGGGGGCCGGCCCAGCGGCCGCACCGTCACGCGCCTGCTCATCGTGGGCTGGGACCGCGTGCGCTCCTACATCATGATCGCCCTGCTGCTTCTGCTCGTCGTTTGGGCCGCCGTCTTCTTCCCGCTCATCATCAACTAGCCCGCGCCCCCGCGCACCCCGCCGCCGACGCGCAGTCGCCAAGCGAGACAGAGGAACGTGCTTTTCTGTCCGTTCAATGTCGAGAGTCAAGTGGTGGTTGCTCTTTACAACACACTGATGTACACCCTACGGCGAAAATGGTACGTGGTGCGTGAGATTTCGTGAAGTTAATGACTTCTGACTCAAAATGATCTCATAGAAGCTTCAGTAACACTGACGATGTACTCGTGTTCCATTTATTGGAACTATAATTTCCTTTCAATCGATGTCAATGAAAGAGAACTGTGAAGTTTGTGTTTCATGGAAGCATCAATTTCACATATGTAATTGTGT
This sequence comes from Gryllus longicercus, assembly GCA_038098605.1. Classification (NCBI taxonomy): domain Eukaryota; kingdom Metazoa; phylum Arthropoda; class Insecta; order Orthoptera; family Gryllidae; genus Gryllus; species Gryllus longicercus. The sequence continues at coordinate 198,205 of JAZDUA010000310.1, read as the reverse complement.
ACGTTGTGTTATTAACTCTATTTGTATGTTGATGTGCAGTAAATACACAAATCCCTTTCCTTTCTTTTTCTCTTCCCAATTCACAGCCTCAACCGTTATTGATATACAACCATAGTATTTAAAAAAAAAAACTTTTTCCCTGAGAAGCAATTTAATCTTCCTAAAAAACTGATTTGTTTATACATTTTACTATGGTTTCTCAAAATCATTATAACTAATTCACTAAATCACATCATATAAGCGCCATTTTCATTAACACTAAAACTTATTTAAAAAAATACACATATAAATCTCTATACACCTTGAAATTCGTTATTATTACGTTACAGAATTATTTTGAAATTCAATTCATTTGTGAGCACAACTGATTCAAAAGATATTTTATGACGTTTCTGCAAATTCTACAATGATTTTGATTGTAAAAGAGATCAAAATGGTGTATGTTCAGACATACCCAAATGAGATTTTCTGAGAAACGAAATCAATTTCCCTCCCAAATATTTCCATACGAAAAGAAGTTTTGGTAACTACGCTATTCTAAATGCCTCATTTCAAGTCAACCATAAGGAAATTCGAAACTCGTAAAAATCTGAAAAAATTGTTTTGATAAAACACAGTATCTTCAATACAAATATTACAGGAAGGAAAACTATAGTGTTAATTGACAAGGCATGTCAATATTATATTCTGCAATAAAAGTTGTTTTAAAGGATAATGACACAGAGAAGAGCGATCCGATGAAAGTAGCGGGTCTCTTATGAATTTGTGAATGCATAAGACGTGGTGCAAATGAGTTACCCCAAATTTAGCTTTTTTGGGGTCAATTAAGAAAACAACATCCAGCTTTAGGTCTTGGGAGAGCGCTAGACAATTCAAACACTTGTGTGTCAGGGATAAGTAAATAAACTTGACTAGCAACACCGTATCTACTGTTCTCCCACGAAGGAAGACTTCATTCAGAGAATTAAACTGACGAGTATATCTCGCTCATATCCGCCGTCACAAACTGAAATGGAGCGAGTACGAGGTCTGGGACCCCTGTCAATGCTTAAGGTATGTTGTTATATGATTTCCGGAATCGCCTCCGCCTCACAATTTCCTCGAGGATTGAAACTCAGACACAGGGCATGTCACGGGAGTACCGTTTACAACGTCAATTTTCATTTTTCTACTGAAAATACGATGAACTGTATTCTTACATTTTTCTGACACTGGTGTCTTCAAAGGGGTAAATTAAGAATACTTCTAAGGGGCTGAAAATGCTTCTAAGAGGTTAAGGAGAGAAGAAAATAGGGGAGGAATGAGGAGAGGGGAAAATGACATAAAATAAATGGACTCCAGTGTCCTTTCCAAGATAAATGGGTCGTTGGGAGGGGTGATCTCATAATAGGTTTCACTGTAATTGTAAATGTGTAAAAATGTCAAACATTATTCAAGCAAATGAAAAATGAAACTTAGAACAAAATTTTGTAGATCGGGTCTTTACCAAGACAATGTATTATTAAGTAGTAAGTGTGATGATAATATTTCTTACGTAATTACACATCATTTGACGAAAGGTTTACTACATTTTACTACTATTGAGGTTACATTTAAATCTATATTCACATTTGGAAAGTAACGAATAAACTAATGCAACAACTCAACTTCGAAATGTTGTAGTGTTGAGTATTTTGTTCCACAAAGTTTCCTCCGAGTGCAAAAATGGGAATGCCACTGATATAAAAATTCTTTCGAAACAGTAATGGTAATGAAAAATAATAGCGTGAATGAGAAACGGATATGGTGTTTACGTAACTAATCACGAATATGTGGAGTTTTGCACTTATTTAAATCGACTTCCCTTTTCCGCATACAAACTGTCTGAAATGAAATAAAATTATTTTTCTTTATAAATCATAGTTTAGATAAGGAAAGCAAAACCTAGCAATTCAGACGTATAAATGGTCCCAAATATTATCATGCACAGGGAGATCCGTAACCCATCGTTTAAATTTTTATTTTATATATATATATATATATATATATATATATATATATATATACATATATATATATATATATATATATATATATATTATATATATATATTATATATATATATTATATATATATATATATACTTGCGAAATCATTTCAACAAATGAAAAAAATGACATTCTTGCTTGAACATATGTATTTAATGGAAAATCTATTACATTTTTATGTCCAAAAAACGATTTGCAACAGTAATGTATTAAATTATGTTGTCATATATTGGTAAAACACAGCAAATCTTTCCAAAATTTATTCTAAATCTTCAATTTTTGAATGAATATTCTAGACACTTTTTACCCACAACAGAGACGCAGTATACACACATACGTGTGATACATTTTAAGAAGTATTTGGGCAAGCATATGAGTATTTGGATCTTACAAGTTGGCTCCCACATTTGTCGATAGTGTACAGCTAATCAATTTTCAGTGAATAGCGGTCATTTTAATGAGCAAGAGTTCAGCATGTTACAGTGTTTTCATAGTGACTTACTATTTTTTTGCTAAATATCGTAAGCCACTGTGTGCAGTCAGTAAATAATTAGAACTTTTAGTTTACACGTAACAAGTATACTTCATTAGCTTACAAATACGCATAGAAAGATTAATGTTGCCCTTGTATTAGTTGTGTAGAGTTGCCATTATCTTCTAATTGGACGAATTTCTGAAATTGGGCCACAGGTTCCCTTGATTGCACTGGTCCATCTAAGGAGCCTGGTTAGCAATATTTTATATTTTTCTTCCAAGTGAACAGAAAGCATTGAAATGTAAATCGTAAGTATGTAAACAGAAAGCAATGTACGTAAATATAACGTAATATTGAGCGCCATTTGATACACTGGTAATTGCAGTTGACAACAAGCGAATGTAGATCTAGTAACACTGGGCCAACTGGTATTGAAGAATCTTCTTCAGAAGATTCAGTCCATAAACACAATGAAACACAATCAATTCAGATCTGATTTTATAATTTCTATATCGGCCTCAGTTTTCACGTGATGATCGTTTTTGTAAATACATTTGTCTCCCTATGTATTATTCGTATATGACGAAATGACACGCTGTAATAACAACCGAACCAAATGTATACAGTAACACATATAACAACATACATGTTAAGAAAGTTGAAGAAACATGCCTACAAATATTTCCTTACTGATTTCCAGTGATTGCCTCAGGAATGTATCTTCGTAAGGTCCAGCAATAGCAACATGGAGTTATTCCAATTTCTTTGGTAACGCTTTTCCATTTGAGGAATGTTCTGATGGAACCGTTTGCTATGCTCGTCACTAACGCTGCCGAGATTATCCAGAAAGAAGTCCAAATAATAAATCAAAAACGTAGTTTAAGTGGTATGTTATATCCCATACGGTGGTATGATCTCAATAGTTCATGTACAATATTGCGATAGTTATCTACCTTATCGTTGCTTAAAAATGTTTTCCAGAAACTTGTGAAAGAGGCGTGCTTTTTCTCAACATCACTCAACAAATCATTGAAACGTTCATCAGCCATTAATTTTCTGATTTGGTTCCTGCACATATTCCTTCATTTTTGATTCACTAATCTTTGGGAGCTTCCCTTGCAAATACTTGATCAATGTGAAGTTATATCCATGGCTTTCACAATGTTTTTAACGAGACCCAATATAATGTGGAGCTGAGGCAGGTACATATTTTTTAGTGTCAACAAGAAGTCTCAACCACATTTCTTTGTCCAGGCAGTAGTTCAATCCAAGCAGACCATTTTTTTCACAATATTTTTTCTGCCTCTGGCTAAAATGGAATCGGTTTTTGTCAAAACTGAACATGTTCCGAAAAAAATATATTTTCATATTGGTCAAATTATTGACTAATAAGAGTATATATGGTTTTTATCTCCAGCATACATTAAAAATACAAGTAGATATTGTAAATATTTTGGACGTGAAATGGAAAAAATACTGTATATGCATAATTTCAGAAAAAAATTGTAATACCTAATATGTAAATCGCTGGCATCTTGCCAACAAATTATGTAAAACATATTTTACTCAAACCCCTGAAAATTTGTAAAAATTGAACGGGGTGAATTTTTTTTTTACGAAATTGTTAATCCAATAACATCTCGATAGATGGCCTGATGTATCTAGGTGGTATTGGCTAATCAGTATGAAATGCGCCCAACGTTTTGCTTTTTTTGCCCTGTTTACATGATCTCTATGACTGGACTGGCGTCTTTTGTTGCAAATGTAATTCATTCCGTAGTGATTAAACAACGTGCAAGTGAATATATAATTCAAATAAGAAGCAGTAATAGTAGTGTGAAATGCCATCGCTTTTAGCTTTTGCTAGCTTCCCTTTGTTCTTTGCTCTTCTGAACGGTGGAAGCTGCGAGAGGTTGATTTGCGACAGATTTCTTCCGTGCCGCTACAAATGGGAAGATGTCGGCACCGTTTCGGACGAAGATCTGATGCAGGTGTCGAGCGAGTTGTTGCGGAAGGACGATGGCAACGCCGCCAAGGATATTCGCCTCCGCTATCAAGCGCGCGTTCTCTCTAAAGACTTAAACGACGAAGCGCCCAAGCCGTGAGTGTTTGAACAGATGTCTTAGACAGGGCAACCAGGTGGTAGCCTGGAAATATTCATTCTTTGAAATCGATAGTCCAAAAATGAAAGTATTTTCTATAGGAATGTCGCGTCGATATCATTGTCGTAACACGTAGAACGAATTAAAGAAGCAGTGCGACTACCATTTCATTTAAAGAGCTCGTTAGCTGATTTGCGGGTGACGTATGATCTAATGCAACTGGCGGCTACAACTCCCCTTACCATATATTTTTCGCAATATAGTCGCATCACGACCCAATAGGCTCTTTGCTATTTGAAAAATCATATTTGAATTACATCATTTTATTTTCTCAAAAGTCATTACATAATTTTTTGTCAACGGTTCAATATGGTTTTGAGGGTGCTGAATTCGAATTTGATATTTGCCACCTCAGAAAAAATCATGTACAGAAAAAATTGAAAAAAAACAAAAAACAACTAAACATTGCGCTCTATTTTTAGTTTTTCACTTATATCTTCAAAACTATGCGTTTTATCGAAACATTGTTATTTAAAAAATTAAAGTAGATAAAATTTCCTACAAAATGCATACTTCAACTTTAAATTTCAGAAAAACAGTATAAATAAAGAATATGTATACTTACTGTAAAAGAAGTTGACACGCGTTTACTTGCTCGGGGTATATTTTGTTATAACTCTTTCATTCAAGTCTGCGATTTGGGTGATGAAGTCACGCTCTATGGAAAGCATTACAAGAGCAGATAATTTATTTTCTGCTGTTGTGTGGAGCAGGAAATTTTTCATCCTTTTTAGATTGGAGAAACAAAGTTCTTCCTCACATATTATTATGAGAATGGTGGGAATCCCACTTAGCAGTTTAACACATTCACTGAAAGTAGAACTGATTGTATTGTTTCTAATAAATTCCATTAGTAGCAAAGCACTAGATATGCATTTTTTTCTCCTCAATACATTCATGTACTTTAAGAGTAGCTTTCAAAATCTCATCTGGAAACTCGCGCTCATAGTCTGCAAACTTATCAGATAAAAATAATGCAACTGCTCCTAAGCATGAAACAAAACTAAATCGGTGTGGATTTCCGTTATAATGACATCACACACTACTAGTGTTTCTCTTTTTGTTGCTGTCTTCTCTAATTTTCAATTTTTCAATGCTTCCCCATCAACAGGTGTAATATTTATGTTGCTTCTGATTTTAAGAATACTCAAAAGCTTTATGTTTTATCTGAACGTGATGGAGTACAATCACGCTTCTGAAGATGACTGAACAAATTGTCAACATGTGGCACGATTTTATTAAAGAAAGTCAACCAAAGTATGAAATTTTCACCATTTAAAACACCAATGAATCCGGAAGCTTGAGACAGAGCTACAGCTCAAACTCATTGAGTTTCCTCGTTGAATCTGTTTCATACCTCTATCGACTCCCCTGCATACACGAAAATAGTAATCACAGATCTTGAATGAAAGTTCCATCCTGTAGGAACTGATCTTGGTAAACGTTTTTGGACTATTCCCTCTAAGACAGATATTCTTTGTGTGAAAAAGAAAGATCAGAGGCCTTGAAGATTAGAAAAAATATTCGAACACTTGGTCAGAGAGGCTGCTTTTAACAAGACTACATTTAATTGAGGTGCATAGCTACGAATATATTTAGCATGCTTGTTTATAATGGTATTCATCCCGTGTTTTAAACCAGACATTTTATAAGCTCCGTCGTAAGTTTGCGCTATGAGTTTATTTTCGCATCCCTCAAAGTGATGTTGAAGTCCAGATAATATACATGTAGCTAATGAGTCAACGGTATGTCCTTCAGGAATGACAAATCTCCAGAATCTCTCAACAGGTTTGGAATTTAGCAAGTACCTAAATACAATAACAACTTGAGAAACTGACACTACATCACTAGTTGCGTCTCGTCTCCTATAAGAGCAACCCATTCCCAGTTTTTCATTTCTTTTGATATTTCTTCGTGGCACACATCAAGCATACATATCAGGATTTCATTCTGAATAGTTTTTGAAGTGAAACACTGATACTTTTTGTAAATTATTTTTCATTTGTACTAAAATTTACAAGTCCAAGAAAAATAGCTGGATTACTCGATGTTTCTCGATGACAACACAAGCAGAATAATGCATTTATAACTTCGCAATCGCATTTGTACATATCTGGATTAAATTTTCTGGTTTATCGTCGCCTGTATTCCAACGTTGAAGTCGAAGGTGTAGCAAGGCTGTGTAAACACTCAGGTTCGCAGTAAATGTGCGTTTAATTTCTTGTGTCTGAATTGCAGTAAATGCCATAAAATTGAGATGCGATTATAACTACGAATGTAATAATGAATGACACAATGCCACTCTCTCTCTCTCTCTCTCTCTCTCTCTCTCTCTCTCTCTCTCATATATATATATATATATATATATATATATATATATATATATATATATATATATATACACAGGGTGAGGCACCTAAGTTGGCCACAGCAAATATCTCCGAAACGGTTTGAGGTATCGGAATACAGTTTGCGCCAATTTGTAGCAGATGATGGGGGAAATAACACATATCGTTTTCGTGTATGTACCATTTTTAATTGCGAAGATATTGACGCAACTTTATTTTTTTTAATGGAAGTATATATTTTTTCAGAAGCATTATAAAGGTCACAAAGAGAGGAATACAATGATATAAGTATTGTTAATATTCGAAGAGAAAGTGTAGAAAAAATGTGTTTTGCATTTTCTCAGAAACCATGTCATTCGTGTCTTTCCGAAACAGTTTTTCGGCAGGCGGAAAGTTTCTGCCACAGCGCTCTGCTCTAGAGAGAAATTGGTCGCTAAACTGTTCACGAGCGGGAGTTCACAGTTGTAGCAACTTGTGGGAAGGTGAAACATCCTTCAACACTTTCAGTTCAACGTGGGCTTTCGTAATGAAATTTACAAACGAAGAAAAACTCGACGCTGTTCTTATTTACGGTGAGTGTGGAAGGAACGCAAAGCAAGCAGCGGAAATCCACGCGAAAAGGTATCCGAATCGGAAGCGTTTGTCAAGAAAAACCTTGGTAAGAATATGCCGACGTCTGTTGTCAAGCGGTGACTGGAATTCAAAAACACGTGAGAGAACGAAACCTGCTACCGGTGAGGACAAGGCAGTAGATGTTATGGCATGTGTGGCTGCAAACTGCCATGTGGGTTCGCGAGAGATTGCTAGAGACTCAGGTATAAGTCAGAGAAGTGTTCTTCGTATACTTCACCGGTACAAATTCCATCCGTACCACGTTAGCCTTCACCAGCAGTTGCATGAAGGTGATTATGAACAACGTGTTCAATTTTGTAGATTTATCCTTATGTCACTGAGAGACGACAAAAGATTCGTAAACAGAATACTTTTCACCGATGAAGCGACTTTCACAAACCATGCACAAGTAAACCTAAGAAACATGCACTATTGGGCGACGGAGAACCCAAAGTGGATCCGTCAAGTGGAAAATCAGCGGCAGTGGAGTGTGAACGTCTGGTGCGGGATCATTGATAATTTTATCATCGGGCCGTACTTCATTGAAGGAAAAATGACAGGTCAAGTATATTCTAAATTCCTCAAAGAGACCTTGCCAACGTTGCTACATGAAGTTCCTTTGGAGTTGCGTCGTGGCATGTGGTATCAGCACGACGGTTGCCCTGCACATTCTGCTGAAGTGTCAAGGGCAGTTCTAAATGAAACATTTGCAGGTCCCTGGATAGGAAGAGGTGGTGCGGTGAAATGGCCGCCTCGGTCACCCGATCTCACACCACTTGCTTTCTTTCTCTGGGGAAATTTGAAAAATACTGTATACGCAAACATTCCTTCGACTCCAGAAGATATGAAGAGGCGCATTACAGAAGCTTGCGGCAAGATAACGCAAGAAACGTTCCAATCCGTGCGTCGGTCGCTGGAAAGGAGACTGTAAATGTGTTTTGCCGTGGACGGTAAACATATTGAGCACATGACGTGAAGACTACCCCGCGTTCTATTTTATGGAATGTAAATTTCTTTTATGCGTGCTAAAGGTCTTATTTTTATCAATACTGTGTTTCATTGTTTTGCTCTCTTGTATTTAAGTTCTTATGTTACTGCACTGGCTTGAAGCATACCAAACTTATTCTGTGTAAATAACTTGCTGTCAAAGGAATAAAATTTGTATTCCACAATGCAGAATGTCCCGTATTGTTCAATCAATTAAGATAATCAGAAAACGACCGAATTTACACTTTACTTCGACGCACTCATAAAATGTAAATTTGGTATTTGATTGTCTTAAATTATTACGTTGTTGTATTCCTATGTTCCTCTTCCTAACATATAATTCATAATGTATTTTTACTGCAATAGATGTAGTATGCAGGTAGTTTTAGAATGTACTACCATTCAATACATTTTTAGTATGCCATTCTAATTACAAAAGAACAATATGTTTTACTTTCTGTCTCATTTATAGTATATCTACAATACAATAAAGAAAATATTCAATTCTCGTGATAAATTTGTGACAAACTAAATTAATTTTTGATTTTTTTATTAAATTTAATTAATAAAAATTGTCTCTTGCAGGTTTTCGGACGGTTAGACGTCGGTATCACTTCACGACCCTCAGCCGTGGGCAGTGTTGACTCGCGAACGCGAGGTCGGATGTTGAAAGTTAGAAAGATAGAATCTGGCTACAAGCAATGTCAAACGCACTTTCCGTAAACAAGGAAAAAGTCTAAGGAACGTGTGCATCCGCGTCTATTACGTGCTACTTGACATAATGTATTTTTGCAAAAGTCTCTCTTCAAATATTAACAATATTTATATCATTGTATTCCTCTCTTTGAGACCTTTATAATGCTGCTGAAAAAAAATATATACTTCCATTTAAAAAAATAAATTTGCGTCAATATCTTCGCAATTAAAAATGGTACATACACGAAAACGATATGTGTTGTTTCCCCCGTCATCTGCTACAAATTGGCGCAAACTGGATTCCGATATCTCAAACCGTTTCGGAGATATTTGCTGTGGCCAACTTAGGTGCCTCACCTGTATATATATGTAGACATAGAGTGAGGCACTAGTTGAAGATATTAGTTAGATATGTAATGGCTGTTTAGGGAAGGTTTTTTTAATATAAAATTGTTAATTTTATGATACCCAGGGGCTTTTTTGACATGTAGTTATTTGACAATTTTATTTATTTATTTAGGTGATGTGTAGTGTGTTTTATGATGTGGGCCGTAAGTCTGTTCGTTTACTGTTTTGTTGATTGTGAGACGTTGAGATGTATTGTTTTTTTTTTACCCAAAACCGACTCCTAACCCATTCTTTGTCTGCAACTCATCAACAGTGTCCATGGTTTGGCAAAATTCCCCATAATTATGTAAAATGAAGAAAAAAACAGCGAAAAGTAATGAGTCTTCTCTGAGAATGCAACATTAATAAAATATCTTATGTCTTGCGATTTTCAGACTAATGAAATTGAATGCCAATGTTTTCAAACTACCTAATGTAGTCAAAATGAAAATGTTATTTGACAATTTCAATCCCTATCCAGGGGAGTCTGAAAATGTTACTTCCGAGCATCGAGAAGAACAAGTGGATTTAATGAGCAGTATTATTGTCACAAGTGTCATGCAAACTGCATTAGATTTCTTAGCCACCAACGGTAATAATAAATTTGATTACTTATTCTCTTAGTAGCATGTATTTTCAATTCTATTGTAGAATTTATTCAATGAAAAATTATAACGATATTTAACACGTTAATTTAAGCCATACAGACGTTTAAGCGGACTCGCATACTCAAAATAATATGTAAAAAGAGGTTTCGTCAGAAATTGCATACATCCATGGCGGATAGTTTCTGGAACTTACAACCGAACAAAAGACTACGATCAATCAGCTGCAAATAATTTCCTTTTCAATTGCCTGCAGCTAAATACCTCTAATATCATGAAATTACATTAGAAAGGTACCGTTCTGTTTAATACTGGGTTTTCCTTTTGTTTTCCTCGACTCTCCACCCCGGCTACCAAATCTCGGCGCCTAAGGCAACTTTCCATGGTACTCTGGAGTAACTACTGCTCATCTGATTGTCAGACAAAATACACAGCAGAGGAATCCTCTTTACCTCCCCAAACGTAACTCCGAAATGGCTTTGGGCCATTCCCTGCCTAGAACATATGTATATATCGTAGGTAATACGAGTGTCCACCCCGGTGCTTGACTTGTAAGGAGAGACAATCCGTTCCTTCTTAAGGGAGGTAGTCCGATCTTTTTACGGGAGTGAGTCCTATCATTTTTACGCGAGGTAGTCAGTTCCCTTAGTGCCGCCATCATAGAGTGGCCCTTTTGTGGTAGATACCTAAGTTACCCCGTAAGTCTTGGGGATTGTAATAGGAACAACATTTTGAAGTGATGTGTGAGGGACTGGGAATGCTACCATGCTATAAGCACGATTGATAGAATCCATGCCTGCCATTCGACCCCACCTCCTGGCGTCCGTGTGCCTCGGTGTTACACGTCACTGCTCCATCGAGCCGGTACGGCTGGTTGTTTGCCCCTTCTTGAAATATAGTTGTGGCCAGATTATTATGGTAAAACGGTACCACTAACATTAAGTCCCCCACCTCAGTTACGGTGTGAAGTGATTTTTTTCATGGAACGATACAGGAAGCAAGTACATTGTTGAAGGTTCTGTGAACCAAGGACTATCTCAAAGTGTTTACTTCTACCTCAAACTAACGAAGAAGTCTATGCCTCAAACAAGGCTAAGATTATATTTTTATGCATGATGGAAAACCATGTCATAAAGCAAAGTGTCGGATAGCTTTTGGAGAAAAATTGTGTTTCTGTGCTCCCATGGCTTACGAATAGCCCGAACATCAACCCAATCGAAAATCAGTAGGAAATAGTTAAGAAGAAAATAGAGTATCATAACAAGGGATGTTTTGAATTAATTGCTGATATAAACATAGTGACATGACCCAGACATTTAAAGTAGTTGTAAAAAATTAGTATAAACTATGGAAAAAAGAGTAAAAATGTTAACAAAAGTTAAAGAAATGCAAACTAGGTGTTGAGGCTATTGTAAATTTCCCCTGCATTGCATTTATCCTAGTTTCCAATACATAATATTACGATTAAAGAATATTTACCATAATAATTTGACCCCCTCTGCAGTAAGGCACGCATGTCAAAGTCACGGGCAAGATAACTAGCTTACTACAGTTCACGGGCAATGCGTCCAAACCAACTACGGCAAGATTTAAAAGGAAAGGTTTTCCAAATATTGCGGGGTCACTGGATGCATATACTATGACAGCCTTGTGGAGGCGGAACTTCATCGCCCCATAAGCAATGTTTATTCCCATTTCCTCTACTAAAGCAAAAACAGCATCCATTAAAATGAAATATCAATATTTCAAATTGTCAATTGAGAATAAAATTAAACGTTTGAATCGAAAGGATCTTTATTTTGTAACGTTTACTTAAGAGTGCAATAATTGCATTAACTTCCTACTTTCACGATAAGACGTTCAACGAAGATTCTGGTCGAAAGAGCGATGCGCTCGTAAGAGACTTGCTCTTTACAACGTTATTTCTCTTTACAACAAATAACAATGATTTAATGAAACATAACACCAAACGAAAACGAGCAAAAAAACTCGCTATTGAAGCATATTCCTTTTCCTCGGCAAACATGTTTACTTAAGGCAGAATTTAAAAATAAAATGTACATTAAATACATTTCCTTATAAGTAGGAAATTATATAAACATAATTCATCTCATTTGTTTGATAGAAAACATCAGTTAACATTATTTCGTATAAACTAACCGTTCATTCTTGGTATTTCGAACGCGCATTGTTCTAAGCCTCCCCGGTGCAGCTTGCGCTTTCTTGATTTAGATAGAAATTAGAGCGGAGTCAGGGGGAGTTGTCTGTGCTCGAAGGAGCATCGAACTCCCCAGGCGGGTAAATAACTCGTGAGTGCGCAGTTTAACGTGCCTCAAACAAGGCATGTTCATCCCTTTCAAATAGTGAATTTTCTCAAGCGCTCTTCCAACGCCAAGGGCTTCAACCCTGCTATTCTACATCTTCTCGCTGCCAAATTGGCTCCCGCTGCCCTTCTAAACTTCCAGCTGCACTCCTCTCTCCAAGAATTATATTCTCTCGCCTTATTCTCCGATCATGAATTTAAAATAGAAAGTCAATATTTGTGCGATTTGTAATCAATGACCATAACATGTCCTGCACTGAATATCTTCCCATCCTTCTATGTCTACAACACCATAGGTCCCATTGCGTCTTTGCCTTTTCTGTTTGATTGATTGATTGATTGATTAGTGATTCCGGGCGCGTCAACTGCTAAGGTCATCAGTCCCGTAAGTGTAATGCGTGTTTTCCCTTCGAGAAGTGGCGGTAATCTTTCCCCCGTCGGATCGTGAGATCCGGCGCAACCTTCCCATCGGCTAGCGGGGTTTTCCCCAACCAAGTATCTCCCACCAGCGGGACCCCGTCCCAGCCGGTAGAAGGTCAAAGCTCCCGACGGGTCTCACGGCATGTGTGGTAGTGTAGGTGCGTGTAAGTAAGGGGTGAGGATAGCGCAAGGAAGAGGAAGAAAAGACCGATCAGAGCAGCCGGCTGCAAGAATTCTCCTCCACACAGCGACTGAATTCGAGCGCTGCAGCTAGTCGAAAATCCTGCCACCGTCGGGGCGCGATCCATGAAGACCTCCCGACGAGAGGCACTGCAGCGACATCAATTTATGCCTTGAGCCACCACTCCCGGTTCCCTTTTTGTAATCACTGTTTCGTTTCGTTCATGTTCCGCCCTCCAGGCTCTTTTCATATGTTCCGTTTTTAGCCTTCCCGACTGCAATTTTCCTGTATTCATTCTCTAGATTTTATTGGTTCAACAGTTGCTCCTCTCAAGTGAAACACCTCACTTCATGCTTGGGAACAAAAAATAGGGACTGTATTTAGCAGTATTTTTTTTTCCTTGGTGGTTCAATTAGCGTGGGCAGTCTCATTCGTGAAATCTACTGGCGCTGCCCGACCTACTTCCCCTCTCCGCTTCCCCCACTGGGAGCCAGGTCTTGCAATAATGCCCGCATGCACAGCTTAAAATTATTTTAACACTGATCATATGAAACAATTATAAAACAATATTTACACTGATCATTAATTCAGTGCTGACTAGTTAAACGTTTATCATATTAACTTTAATTCCTAAATATGGAGATAAGTTGAATATGAAACATCAAGTTTGAAAATATATAATTTCTTGAAGAAAAGTTAGAAAAAGCTTTGAAACTCTTCTGTTTAACAGTCGTTTCGTTTTCCAAACAAATTATTGGTGGGATTAGAATCGTCAAAATACATCTGAGTACTGTTTGAAATGTTCATGTACTTACGATCACATTCGGGATTAACTAGTTTTCCCGACAAGTTCTATAAAAGTAAGATATTAATTTTCAAAATTCGAAATGTTTCATGTACATGTTAAGCTACAAAATTGCCATATCCTTCCATGTTTTTAATTTCTCCTTACAAGTGAAGGACACTTATCAGAACTGTACCGATATTACTCAATTCTGGAATGAAACCATGCTCTTCAGCAATTCAAAATGTAAGCGCGAATTATTTATGTCACCTGCTGACAGACTTTATGAAAAATTGAAATTAAATTCAGCTCGAAATGCATTGTTTTATTTATGTCAACAATACATGAACGTCATCTTCTGAACAGCACACGTGGATCTAATTCGGGTTATTTAACCCTTTAATCTGGAAATTGCATACATCTAAAATCCAGATTCTGACGAAAATATAGTATGCTTAGAGTAGCGATGTCAAGGTCTTCTACTGGTGACAGTGGCACGCTTCGTGGCTCCACGGCGATGTCACGAACTTCTCAGCACAACTAGGACCGGGAAAGGAAACTATCAGTAGTAACCCTGCCGTTTTCCGATAGCGAATGGGTAAAAGTAAAAATGAAATAAAAATAAAAATTATAGTAAAAATGTAAATAAAGAATAACAACCAACATTCTAAACTGCCTTCTGCCCTCTAGTGGGGGTGTTGATCAACTGTGTGTGATTTTGTTGCGCTACCCGTGCTACGGACTCCCGCAGATAGCATCGACCTTGACATCACTGATTTAGAGCAATATCTGAGAGAAACCGTGAATTGCTACACTTTTGTTCTCAAAATATTATAAAACTCCTCTTTGATGTGAATAATTTAATGAAGCGCCTATCACAGCATTATTTTAACGTCCATTTTCCCTTAAATTTTATAATTTACAACTATTTCTTTTTGCGCATTATGTATTTCTGACATTTATTTTCTTTAACTGTGCAGCTATCATTACCAGCAACAAGCAGTATTATTTTGATCTACTAATGGAAATGTGGTTTCTAATGTTTCCACGTACCACTCAAGATAACCGTGGATCATGTGCTTTTGAAAGCATCTTCCTAGCAGAATTGGTCCATGGCAAGATATTAGGAATGAACAACTGGATCTTCTTCAGCTCCCAAGAAGCCAAGAAAAAAGCTGATTATATGGGCTACAAAAAAATAGTAAATCTAGGAGAAGTGAGTTTTTTTCGTAAAAACAGAATAATGGTACATTTAATTCTACCATAATCTTCGACACTAAAATAATGAAGTTCATGCACAGTAGCAATTAATTTCCTGAAAATAATATTATTTTACAGAGAGGAGCCATTGTGAAACTTCGGTATAAATGGTTAGATGTGGTGAACCCTTCGGGATACATATTTGTGGGCACTAGTCCTGAATTTGAAATGGCTCTCTACACTATATGTTTTCTCACCAGACCAAACAGACCTTGTCATCTCTCTCTTGAAGGCCAAAATGTCACCATCATAACGCACTCGGTCTCCTCCGACAAAGAAACCTATTTGGGAAAAGTAACCTTTAGCATTTGAAACTTCCTTAGTTCTATACTTACATTTCCTATTCATCGTAGTTTGCACTACTTATTGAAAGTAAATAAAAACGCTACCGTGCAAAATACCGTAATGTAAACTTGAATGAAAGAAACGATGCAAACTGATAATGAATTTATGTGAGATATTTGTAATTGCAGATAACAATAGGTATTTGCAATAGCATAAACAATTGTAATACAACTGTATACACAATAAATTGTATATAGTTTTATTTACAAAAATTACTCCCTTCAATTAAAAAGTAGGTAGTAAGTATTAGTAAGTATTTTTAGAAAGCTACTAGTAAAAGCGGTTCGTTCGAGCCTGAATGAAGTGCTAAAAGTTCAAATTTAGCATTACTGCTAAAAGTGAGATGGTACTCGTTTTCAGATAAATCTGTCAAAGCAAAAATAAAACAAAATACTTTAGTGTTGCGGCATCAACTACTACTGAAATTAGCCTATCATTGAGTTGTATACGTGAATTGAAATAAAATGGATGTCAGTAAGGCTGTCTAAACATAGTGTACGACACATGCGGTAAAAATGTTTTTAAAAAATAGCTCCAACGGTTTTTATTAAACTTTGTTATTTGATAGTTAGAAGGATGTATAAGACAATGGTGCAGGTCTCATGATCGTTAAAAATCTTGAGTTTTCGAAAATTGCAAATGTTCAAAATTTTTCGGCGTCTTCCTAAAAATAAAACATTAAAAATAGACATTACCCTGCGCAACGCACGTAACGCGGCCAGCGGACACATAACTACAATCCTAGAAGATACTGCTGGACCTCATCTAATACGACGACAAATGCTAAGGACATGACTAAACGAATTAAGGACTCGGGATTAGCACACAAAGAAGCTGACCTGGTTAGTGAACTTCAAGACAATATGAAACGTTGTCATAAAAATATATGAATGCACACATATGTTTAACATGAAATAGTTATTGGTTAGTAAATTAAGTACTATTATTACGTATTTGTGAATTGCAAAAGCGCAAGTGGAAAATAATATGAATGATTTACTTGTTATGCTGAAACTGTAACAGATTGATGAATTTTTGTAGGAAAATGCTTTATAGTAAAGGAGAGTGAAAGCATTCGTTTAGGTGGTGATGAAATGATTGTTTAAATTAATGAGAGTAAGTTCAGCACTGATGTACCACATTTTTAAGATACTATAATTGTCCAAGTGGTTAATGGCACCTGTCACTATCAAGGATCCTAAAACAAGTACTCGAATTTAATAAAACACTTTAATTATATTCAACGTCAAGTAAAATTGGCGATAAAAATAAATTTCAAACTTTTCTTTATAAATACACGAGCAGAAAAAATATGAAAAAGAGTAAGTTTTACAATGTGGCAGTTGATTGAAAGTATTGTCATAAGACATAAAATTCCGTAAAAATAATATACGTGAATGCATGTATTTTATATTTTTAGTTTACATTTGATTATTAATTTAAGTTACTGAGTGAAATTTGAGGACGGTAAACCTAACTGGAAAAAAAAAAATTTTACTGAGAAAGTGAGTGAGAAAGACCGGGTATTTCCTGAATGAAGTAAGACAAGGAGGGGTGGTGCAGGGCTGAGCGGGGATATAACAGAATACATAGTAGACAACACCACAGAGCGGGAATAGATGGAACAATATATAGAACAATAGATGGAATAAACAATCATCGTGATAAATATCCCGGCAACGCGGGGTACTCGAGCAAGTTGACAATAATACCACCTCAAAAGCATTACTAACCCATGTCTGACCCCCCAGACAAGTGCGGAGTAATACGTGGCCTATCGTAGATATTTAGCCTGTACGGCTAAAATACAACCAAAACTTTACGACATCTATTTAACCACTATCATCAAATGAGTCAACTGGCGTAGCGTAGTGCCGCCCTGGGCGGCAAAATTTCACAATAAATAATAATAAATAACAATAAAATCTTATAAATATTTGAACCATTTCATTTCATATTTTTGTTGCACCTACGATCCGGACCGATTGAAATGAGAATGGAATCTTTCATTACTTATTCTCTGACAACTTCTTTCAATGAGTTTATAATAATGTCATCTTACTCGTAGCGACTGGCAATAACATCCGTATTGACTTGTAGGGATCTCCCATATGTTATTTCGTGCTTGGATTGTTTACAACTAATATTCAGCGAGAATGACACCTATCATACAAAGAATAGTGTTCAATATTATTACTATTATTATTATTATTATTATTATTATTATTTAGAATTACTGCATAAGGTCGTTAGAATTATCGTATATTTTGGTATTTTAAATTGAAATACTTAAATAATGTGGCAGAGAATGTTTCCTCCGCCCCGGGCGGCTGACACCCACGCTACGCTATTGAATTAGTCATTGTGTCTCATAATGGAATCTCAATCAAATCTAATAACTTGTCGGCTTGTGGATGTTCAGATCGAACTGCTGTTCTTAAAGTTCGGAGTCGGTAGATTTATAAAGGGGGAAAACAATTAAAAGAATGGAAAGTGTAGTCGGTTATCTGAAGTCGATCCTTTAAAGGTATCTCACCTTTGTGCTCCGTCAAAACTAGAGAGAAAGACAGAAATACGGAAGAGAGAGAATTATAAAAAGTGAGGGAAAGATAAAAGTGAAGAAGGGTGACGAGGATAACCGGCTTCGAGTGGAAAAACGCCCTCGGAAAACAATATACCAAGTAAGCGTTTGTTTTACCCTTGCCCGTAACTGCAAAAAGAGGCTAGCGTGCCGTTACACCTGTTCGCGCCGGCACGTGAAGGGGGAAGCGAAGCGGCGCGAGAGGGCCGGTGTGCGCAAGTCAGCGCGGAGATGACCAGGCCGGCGTCCGCGCAGTTCTACCAGGCAGTTATTGGCAGAATGGCCATGAGGACTGACACGGCCTCCCATCTGCTAGTGCTGCTCTGCTCCGTCACTGTCTACGGTGAGTATTTCGATTCGCAGTTCTATGCTTGTTGACGGCTTTGTGACGTACTCCAATCATTCACTAGAGGGGGCTTATAATTGCTCATAATGCGCCTTCCTCTTTGTTACCAGTTGTATAATGTTGAGTGTAGTTTTAGTACGCTTAGTGTAGTTCAAATTCATTACCTTCCGTGTGTAGTGGCCAAGAATGGAGACATGAGTAGCAGCTGTTTTCAAGGTAGGGTAAGGCGAGATAGTAATGACCGCGGAAGCGGGCAAAAGTGCTGAGATAATGTCCGTACAACAGGTACTCTAATGTAGTTTATTGTTTGCGCTTGCATTTTATCAGAATTAAACGTAAATAGGCTGTGTGTTATGGTCGTATTTTTAGGTTTGTTCTTGTTTACGTAGCAGGCATTCTAAGAGTCAGAACTACAAAAGAAAGATAAGCATTTAATTTAGAAATGTAAATGATGAAGGTAAATGAAACACCATAAGGCATTTTAATTTATATAAATAAATCCTATACGTATCTTTACTTTAAAAATTACAATCTACAGGTAAGTCCCGAGTAGTCCAAAAAAGTACCCGTTACGGCCCATCACATTGTGATGCCAATATTAATAAGATATTTCCAACTTATTATTTAAATATAAAATTAAGGAAGAAGTTAATTATTTTAGATCTAATACTCACTACTAGAGGGCATAGGCTTTCCGTTATGCAAGTTCGAAGCCTGGAGGAAGCCACCTATGTTTATTTTTCAATTTTTCTGCTTCAAGCGGTCACTTCTGACGCAGTGAACATGACTGGTGTCAAAATTTGAATCAATCAAATTAGTTTACGTACTCAATTTTCCAAACAAGGCAATAAATATGTTTTATTAAAAAGGCATTAAGACTGATCAAATCAAATTACAGATTGATTTTTAAATACTTAATTTTGAAACCACCAAGAGTGCTGTAGTCAAAACCAAACGGTGATAAACTACATTGCATTTATTTGTGCACAAAAAAATGTTGTGAGACCCAAAGACTTTACACATGTTTCTCTATGTATGTCGACACGCTGAATTCGAATCTAAAGCCATTACTGCGCACCACCCTTCAGATTTGTTTAAATCGCGAAATAAACTGGAGGGTGGTGGAGCAGTTCTGGCTTCAGAATCCGATTCAGCGCGTCGGCATACATAGAGAAACATTTGTCAAGTCTTTGGGTCTCACAATTGTGTGTGTGTGCGCGCGCGTGCGAGCGCGCCTGTGTAATTCATTTTGACGTTGATTTATTATTGCTCCACACTCTCACGGAAGTAGTGTACTAACTTATCTCATGCCAATGCCAACCTACCCGGAGGCTTGCGGCAGCCAACCCCATTTTTTTTTCTTCATTACGTTTAACAATTCTAAAAGTCCGAAATCAAACATTCACGAATACAAAAAAACACGAGGTATATAAGGTTAAATAAATATATTTTCCATCGATACACTCAAAGAAGTCCAAACCAAACCAAAATTGAGTAAAACATCTAAAACTACCAACTGATGCCAAGCAAACCCGGTCTCCCCTACTTTATAGTCTTTTATAAGGAAGATGGAAGAAGTTGGAAGATTTAGAGACGAGGGGGAGATGCTCCTTCTCTCTTTGGCTAGGCACATGCTTCCTTACCATTGTTTCCTAGAAGACCATCTGGTGTGGTAGAGGATATCTATGTCGGATGCCGGGGTTATCACGTGCACCAACTTCTTGTCACTTCGTTTTGTCCGTTGTAGGGTGCGACATCGAGTTCGATGTTTTCAAAATATCGTTTTGATAGAAACATCGATGTACTAAACATTGATTTGTTATGAGAGATGTTTTAACATCGATGTTCAGTGCTCGATGTCTTTGCGTTTTACATGTCTTGTTTGAGAATGAAAAGTCCCAAAATCACAGTTTGTAAAAGTTAAAATACGAAATAAATTATAACACCACTGTCAGAGACCAGGGGCGGCTTCAGAGATTTTTTCGGGGGGAATTCAAAATGTTTTGGTCGAATGTCTCGAATTACAGATTTTGTAAAATGTCTTAACCTACACTCAGCTCATGCTGTAATACGATATTATTCGTTTTAATGATTATCCGAAAATATGAGGTTGAAAGTTTCGTAACAAGTTAAAATTAATAATTAGTAACAAATTTTAGTGTGTGTGTGGTGTGTGTGTGTGTGTGTGTGTGTGTGTGTGTGTGTGTGTGTGTGTGTGTGTGGGAAGGGTGATTTCCCTCCCCATGGATCCGCGCCTATCAGTTCATGTATTCGAAAAAAGCAAACGCTGTCACTAGTACCCTCAATCAGCAGACTGCCTGCCAGACGTTTTGTCAGTTATAGTTAATTATGAATGAACAAACAAGTCCATTCTTAAAATCTCCCCCACGCGAACATTAAAAGTTGAGGTAACTAGGTCAATTTTAAAAACATCGATAGTTTATGAGCGACATATTATTAACATCGATGTTTCAATATTCAACATCGATATTTTGTTGTCGATATCAAATCCCTAGTCCGTTACGGCACCGAGGCGTACCATGCTCCATACCATGACCAAAAGACATGGGTGAGATATTGCGCATCATATCCGACTTCACGCAATGAACTTCAGGTATCGGTTTGCATCACAATATAAGCGGGAATTTAAAATGAAGCCAGATACCAAAATTATCACCATTTTACAAGACATTGAAGCAGACACATGAAGCTTTTTTTATATTGCATTTTTTTTTATTTCAAATAAAACCTTCGTGTTATTTTCGGGGGGTTACCGTTGAAAATTGTCACTTTACGCCACTTTCAAAATGTTTCTCAACACTTCTCGCTCTCCATGCAACATTGCGGCCAGCGTTTGGTCTGGCTTTCCAAAGAAGTGCTTGTTTTGCGATCACATGGTTCGTGGCATAACGCACTGGTCCTGCGCAGAACGTGCAAAACTCGGTGCGACGAACGAGCTCACCCACGTCTTCTCATCATGATCATCATTCGCACCGGGCAGAGCCGGCCGTTGGTAATCGGCACTTCGAATTGAGTTCCTTGCGAAACGTCTCGGGCGATGCTACCCCGCGCCATGTCGGTGCCTGGTTGTTGGCTCCCTGCCTACATCGTTGCCTTTTTACTCGCGGTTACCGCTATTACAGTTTTACTTACAATAAAAAAATAATGAAATAAGGGATATTACAACATTTTTATTACCATTTTATTCTTATCTCGAATCATGTACTATTATTGTTCCGTCCAATACACAAAGCCCTCGCGCAAAGGCGGGTGGTCGCTCCCTCCCTCCGGAGGCGGCCGCTCCCGCAGGGCGCACCCGCAGCACTCGCGCCGCCGGCCCCTCCCCCGAACGGCGGCTCCTCCCCCCCCCCCCCGCTTTCCCGAAGGGCTGCAGCCTTCTCGCTTGCAACGCCACCTTCACTTGTGCCAGGTCAGACTTGCGAGAACCACCGCGAGAAGCACAGGCCACACCGCCTGCCTAGGGCCTTTTCGTTTAGCAGTCTCCGTGCTCATGATCTGAGTTCACAGTATAACTCAAAACGCTTCTCGCACGTAAAAACCGCTGCCTTCGGCAGGTGTGGAAAGTACTTGTGAACCTGCCATCGGTGGGTACTACAGTGTGGTACGGACAGATCCGACTCACACCGTCAGTCACCTGCTGGCGAGAGACTGTGTGAGCCGCAAACACATACTCCTGCTGTCAGGGCCCACCTAGGGCCAGGTCCGTGGCCCAGCTGCTGGACAGACTCTCCGACCAACGAACTGTGTGGGACGCCTGCATTCCCGCTTCGCCCGGGAGAGGAGCAGCTCTGAGGTTCACGCATGCCGCAGCCACCCAGCAACAGGTATTCGGCAACGCCGTATGCCCATGGACGTGTAGTGCGACAAAGTTCACGACGCCACTTTCACGGTGGTAATTAACATAGACGTGACAACAAACCTCCATTTTATTTCATTTATTCACTTTCATTTCTGTAAATTAACATTTCATTTGTCATATCCAATTCACGTAGACAAGAATTCTAATATCAATAAATCGTATGTGCAATGAAATTCGTGTAATTTTGTCATCCTCCGCCTCCCTTCTTAACCAGCGCCATCCCTCACCACCACCACCCCCCGGGCATATCTCGGCTCGGAGCGGTGTATACAATACTTTGTATGGAGAAGGGCGTTTCAGTCCAATAGCGCACCCCCTCCCCCGTTTTTCCCCCTTCTCTGTACAATTATAACAATTGTGTCAAGTATCTGCTTTGTTTCTTGATTCCTCTCATTTCTTTGTTTGCTTAGGAGCCCCTTCTCATCGAGTCTCAGACGAAGCTCTACGAAATATCTCGGAAACGTTGTTCGCGAATGACGTAAACAATGCTGCAAAACACATTCGAATCAACTATCAATCGCGCACTGATTCCAACAGCGCCACTGACGATGCTCCTGACCCGTAAGTATATATATTTCTTTCAGGAACAGCATTTAGTTTCAGAGGTTGCTGTCGGAGCGGTAGCTTGAAAGTCATTTAAAAGTACTCTACCGTTGTTTTTTTAAGATCACAATTAACTTTCAACAAACATCAAACTCATCACACAAACATCAAACTCATCACACAAACATCAAACAAAATTCACCCAAACCAATAATTGCAGTTCCCCCGAGGTATCTATAAAATAATATTATATTTCAAATGAAATGAAAGGGCTAACTATGGCGATTTTGGTTGTTAGTTTTCATCTCCTCAGAGATCATTTCGAAGGAAAAATCGCAGAGAGCATCACACAACCAAAGCTGATGACCTCAGATAAGACAACGAATAGCAGTCTTTACACAGCCTACTGATTTGAAGCAGGCGGAAAAAGTCGAAATACGAGGAACTTCCGGCGCGTTCGGCTCTAGACTAGTGAAAAACAAGAAACACGCGATCCACTTCAGCAGCAGTTTGGCCCTAATTCTTGCATTGGAGAAGCATATATGATGGTGAATTGAAAGTAGAAAACAAATAAAAATATAGTACATCCCATATTAATTCAGATCCTTCATTGCGCCATAGACTAGACAAATATTAATTTCCAGATATTTGCCACCTCAAATCACCAAAAGATCCATTGACTGAAAAGTAAAGAAAATGAAGTAGCAAAGAGAAATACTCTCAGCCTCAGGATAATGGGGACAAGAAATAAAGACATTCATGAAGGTTCTCGGATCACAAGATGGTTGAAAGTGCCACATGGTGTAGCAACGTTGCTTTAATGAAAACACTTTCGAGTAGAGGCATTTCATTTCAAAATTTGGAGTAGATTTTATATTCAACCAACTCATAACATCTTTAGTAACGAATTACAGAAATAACAATAATAATAATAATAATAATAATAATAATAATAATAATAATAATAATAATAATAAATATAACTCAGGTGGTCAATTTTTCAGACTTCTCACTGTTGCATCAGAAGCTCTCAACATATCTACAGTGTCAGTATTACGAAAAACATTTGATAACTACGTAGCAGACACTAGAGTTAATGAGCAAATAACAGATGAAGAAATGAACGAAGAAAATAATCTTTTAAATGCCTTTATAGAAACTCCTATAATGGAACATACATCAAGTTTTTTATCTAGCTACGGTAAAGGACCTAATTGGAATTATTTAAATTCAATGTTATATGTGAATGTGATTTAAGTTTAATGTTAATATGTACCTTACGTGTATATATATTCCCCAAAATTGTAGCCTTGGATTTTTGTAGATTTCGTGACAAAAGATCCAAATGCCTTGAAGAACCTTTTACGAGATCTATGGTTTTCAATGTATTCTCGTAGTGGTGATAAAATGGGATCAAGTGGTTTTGAACACGTCTTTCTGGGCGAGTTGAAGAAAGGAAAAGTTTCAGGAATGCATAACTGGATCTTCTTCACTACCGAGGAAGCCAAGAATACTGCAAACTATATGGGATATTTAAAAAAACTAGATCTTGGGGAAGTACGTTAACTACACATAGTAATTATAAGTATAATTTCAAGTGACCTTATGAGAATTATGGTATTTTCAAAACGTGTAACTCTGCTATGTTTTGAGAATACTGTTTCTTTTACAGAAAGGCGATGTCGTGAAGATTCACTACAAATGGTCTAATGCTATGAAACCTGTAGGTTCAATGTTTGTGGGTACTAGCCCTGAATTTGAAATGGCACTATACACAATTTGCTTTCTCGCAAGACCAAATGGAAAATGCAAAGTAAACTTGGGAAACAAAGCTGTCACAATTCGAACACATACATCTCGTTCCAAGGAGAAGACTGTAATTGGAAGTGCATTCCCGGAAATTTGAGAAATGGTTGAGGCATATTTTAAGAACAGCTACTTTCTACCAAACCTATTTTTTTTCTACAATGAAATAATAATTAAGTTATTTTATTGTGAATGTGTTTCAAATTAATAAAAATGTGTCATCTTTTAATACAAACTTCTAATATAAAAATGTCGATTATGAAATATTTTGTGCGAAATATATTTACGATGTGCACCGAATGCTTTAATGTATCCAATTTAACCTTGAAAATACAAGAACCTGAATATTTTTTTTTTATTTCACATCAGGCAATGGTCTTCTATTCCATGAAAGTAAGCGTTTGTATATAAAAACTAGTTTTTTATTTCCCATCACAAAATCTATTACATGAAAGAGTGTGTATCTTTGTATGTACCACAAAAAATGTAAAACCACTGGAGTGATAGCTCTCAAATTTGGTACGAATATTTTTAAGAAGCCAATTATAAAAAATGCCTAGTTGCGTTTCAAAATGTGTGTTTTTATTGTATTCAGTGAAATGCAATCCCCAATGCATCTGGGCGGCATTGATACCTGGCATCATCGGTTGGCGTGGCGGGGAAGAGCGGGACCAGATCGTTTGGCGAGGGGGGGAAATGGGAGGGGTGAGCAGCATACGGGACGAAAACAGCTTGCGGAGCAGAACATGCAGAAGCAGAGAAAAAGGAGGCGCCTTCTTTCTCCAATGGCAGAAGGAGCAGAGAAGTGTGAGGAGGCGGAGCAAAACAGCGGGCCGACGCAAAAGACAAGCGTAGAGGAATGAGAGGAGAAAGCAGCCAAGGCGTGACGAGCGGGAGGAACAGATAGATTGATTACTTGATTCCGGGCGCGACAACTGATAAGGTCATTATTCCCTTAAGTGTAGTGTATGTTTTTTTGCTCGGGAGATGGCGGTGATCTTGGATGCGGCAAGATCCCCGCAAGATCCAGCGCCGACGTACCGTCGGTTAGCGTAGTTTTCCCCATGCAGGTATCTCCCACCAGCGAAGTACCACCACAGGGACAGACTCTAAGCTCCTGACTGATCTCCCGGCATGGGTGGTAGTGAATAGCATGTAACTGTGTGTAAGGGGTAAGGATAGGGCAAGGAATGGGATGGAAAGATCGCGAGCGGTCCGTGGCCCGTTTGGTTGGGTACTGCTCCGGCATTCGCCTGGTATTGATCGGAGAAACCAAGGGAAAATACCGTTCAGAGCAGCCGGCCGATAGAATTCTCCTCCAGATAGAGACAGAACTCGACCTATCTGGCTAGCGTTGAAAATCTTACCTCCATCGGGACCCGAACCCCAGGATCTCTCGGTCAGAGGTACTCCAATGACATCAGTTAATGCCCTAGAGCCACCTCTCCCGATAGGAACAGATAGAGCTCAATGGCCGAGAGGTGTAGACAGGACGGCCACAGTCTCCACAAAAGTCAATTCTAGCAAATCTGAACCTGCAAAGGCGCGATAGGACCTAGAGTTACCTCCATTGTCAGATGTGTAACACCATCACACATACTCCAAGGGACACGAACACTCACAAAACCTGTACCGTATGTTGGACTGTGTAGAATATTGTACGGCCAAGAAATCCAAATGATAGTAAGATAGCAACAAACAAACAGTATATTATTGACAGAGTTTGGGAGAAAAATCGAGTCTACTTGTTGATGTTCCTGTACCATATAATCCAAACAATCACAACAATGAAACCAAGCAGACAGAGAAACGCCTTATATACCAAAATTTGAATATTGAGACCAGCCGGATGTGGGGCGTAAAACATTGGTCGTACCAATAGTTATCGGAGATCTGGGATTTGTTTCGCAAAATGTATGCAAGAATTTTTCCAAACTTCCAGGTCACTCGAAAGATTGAGAAATATCGCGTTATTTGGAACAATGCATATTTTGCTCAAAGAATTGTAAGTCACACAGACCTTCTTCTTAGGAAACAGGATGCAACTTGGAGTAGATTTTATATTTAACCAACATTAAACATATTTGTCGTGAATTTAGGCGATAACAGAGAGAAGAGGAAGAAGAATATCCTCATGAATAATGCAACAGAATCCTTAGGTATTAAAAATATGAAAGGAAATTATGAAGAAAGAAGGAACAATGAAGACCCACAAGCGAATTATGAGTGGTCTCTGAGACGAAGTCCAATGAATCCTGCCTCCCTGTGCCTGTGCAGTTCTCTTGGGCTTGCCATTAAGATGCCATGAAGACATTAAATGTAATTTCCAATGCACGCAAAAATTGAAAGAAAACCAGGCCGCCTTTTAAGAGGCATCTATGGTTTCGTGAGATACTCAGGAAGTCGTGGAAAATACAAAATCATCTGTAATGCTAATTTCCAATGCGCGCAGAACCAAAGAAAAGTATGCATCCTCACGCCATATGAGAGGTGTCTATGGTTTCGTTAAATACTCAAAAACTCGGGGGAAAAAATAATGGATCCATTTCGATTTTTATTCAAAAAAGCAAATACGTGATTGCATTACTCCGCCTTTTCTCATACTCCGCGTGACGACTGAATGCTCATACGCCGTGCGTCCCTGCTCACGATGCAGCTGTCTTGTGGAATAAAGAAGCTTCATTATTCACGAGTACAGTTTCAGATCAGCCAAGTACTCCACGATCCCATTTTCCAAAAACTCGACAGCAGTATTTTTGCTGAAATGGGCATACATCGAAATACGTATTATGTATTTTGAGTCGATTGTCCCACTTTGACGGCCCCCATGTATGGGAGTAGTTTAATTCGCACACTTGAGAGGTAAGAGAGACGTGTGGCGAACACGACTTGTAAGTATTGTATACATACTTGTATTCCCTTCACGGTAACTATCAAACTCCGGGTGCCTGAGCTTTTCTTGGGCACACAGCTACAGAAACTGAGATGATTTTAAAGGGAAATTTCTCTTTTTGCCCCGACCGTGAATAGAACACAAGATCGCACTACGGGGATCTGGTACGCTGCCCATGAATCCCCTTAGGGCAAAGAAAATACATATATGAATATATAACCTACTAGTGTAGTGGATGCGGGATTGCAAGTTGCGAATTGCAATGAAACAATTAAACCTTCAACACATCACACTTAATTAACGGTAAGATAATAATGAGGGTGAATATGTGAACAAGGCAATACAAAAAAATCAATTATCTGCCGCAACCAGAAACAAGCCGCCCTGTGGACAACTATTTTAGAATCCGGCTCCCTTTTTTGAAAGTCTAACCCGCATATTTCAGCGGGGGAAATTGCTGACGGTGACCGTACTGACATCCGTCGGTGAAGTTCTTACTCCTACTCCTGATTGGTGCGGTGGCTTCATCGCGGAGCAGCTGAACGCCGGACGAGCTCGTGGCGCGACAGGTAGTATAGGAGACAGCGCAGACCCCGCCACGCTAGGCGTGGTCAATGCTGCCCGGGGTGAAGTCAAGCGTCGGCAGCTGCCGTCGACCCCCAACAGTCGTCGTTCTCTCGATCAGCCAGCTGATTTCTCCGATCAACACCAGGCGGATACCGGGGCAGTGACCCAAGAAACGGGCCACGGACCTCGCGCGATCTTTTCTTACCATTCCTTGTCATATCCTACACCTTACTTTCACACATACTTACATGTCCTACACTACAACACATGCCGGGAGAGTGGTCGGGAGCTAAGAGCTTGTTCCTGCTGAGACGGTTCCCCGCTGGTGGGAGATACCTGGTTGAGGGCCAACGACAGGTCGGCAACGGATCTCCCCATCCAGCGGGGGATGATCACCCCACCTCCCGCGATAAAACATGCACTACACCGGGACTAACAACCTTGTCAGTTGACGCACCTGAATTCACTAATCAATCAACCAACCAACAAATCGATCACTCAGGCTAGACATGGCGACGCGAAGCCCAGGAACCTCTGCTGCGTCCGCAATATAATTACCAGGCTGTGGTAATGCGGACGTTCGCGCACTATGTGTTGCATACTGTTCTCCAGTACTGCGGAATGCTTGATACAAATCCACGGGCTTTTTCTCAATGTTGTACTCGGGCTCGGCAAGGGGGGGGGGGGGAGGAAATGACCGCGAAGGCGGGCATATTTTCTGATGGAGAGTGGCAGACAACCACCCGGACCCTTGGTTTCACGGCGACGCTCACATCGCTAGCTTCAAGGTGGAGACAAGTGAGTAGGCGAAGCTAAGCTCCGTGTTGCCGGATTCGCCCGGCTACGAAGAATGGGAGCCCCGAGCCGCCCGGTGTTTGGTTCGGGTGGCCCCCCTGTTGAGCTCTTGGCTTCGTCGTGGCAGGGGCCCCGATACTCTGAGCGTCGAAAAGGAACTCGTTTCCGGCGCATTGATTCGACTCCGGCACCGGCCTGGGAAACCGATAGCTCTGAGCCGGTAGGGCGGCCCTTGAACGGGAAAGTTATCGAGGGTAAACTGCGTTCTGGCGTGTCCCAGATACCAGCCAGTCGGCGTACTTTTGCGACGCGGGGTTTGAGGATAAAGGCTGACGCCGAGGAGCCCACCCCGGGGTGAATTCCCCCTGATAAAACACATGCGCGAGGTAGGTGCATGACAGACACAGACATACATATTTATCCATACACAATGTACTCGGGAGAAGTAATGGATTTCGAATGCCCGAAATAGAAGTTTGATAATAACTTGGAGTGCAGAGCGTAAAACCAAGTAATGGACAGAAGTACAAATGATCTCCGTAAAAGTGAGAGACGAAGTGCAAGTTACAAATATCAAGTCATCTTTCCAGTTCGGTATGAAGTCATCAGGCCTCACATGCGGAATCACGAAAGCAACGGTCGCCTACTCTCATCGAACTGCGTATCTCTGATTGCACATCTTATCTATTTGAAGTAGACGCACTCGTATCAATTATGCGCCTATTTTTTTAACAAACTAGTGTCGAAGAATGGCACAGTCTTTCTCATACTAGTTAGTTTCCTATTCTGTTCTGTCTGGGCTAGCTTTTCGGGTTTGCCTCACCAGCTGCTACTTATCGGCGTCTAAAGACTTCTCGCATTTTTCAATTATTCGGTCCCCTAGTAACAGAATATAACCTGTGCTGCTACAGCAGCACATATTTCGCGCATTATTTATAACTTCTGTAATTTTTAAAATTTCAGATAGTTCAACGAAAATGATTTCTTCACTGTTTTTTAAGTCTCCTTTGCTAAATCCCATGTTGAAGTTAAAAGAAAAACAATGAGCTGGTTTTGAGAACAAACATTACAGTTACCATTACATCAAGCAAAAATTACACGAAAACTATTCTTTTATTAAAAATAAAACATTACAAATATTAAAAAATATATTGCCTTTAATTCAAGCATAAATTACGCGAAAACTATACTTTGTTTCAAATAAATGAACATGATTTTATTTAAAAAACTAACTTTAGCTAATGTTGCACTTTTTAAGTTTATTTTTCATTTATGTACACACATATTTTAACAGAAATAGCATTGTTTTCTGTCATAGCTAGCAAAAAAGCAAAATTGCTTACAAGCTTTTTTTTATTTTCTCGCAAAATATTCATAATTGGCTGTGGTATGTTCTTCATCAGACTTAATCCAGTTCTCATGTCTTTGTAAAATTTCCTGTGAAGTTCGTCATGATATTTTCTTACATTTTTATGAGTTAGTGGATGATAACTCGGCTAGTGTGATAGACAATATTACAAAAATCTTCATATTTTATGAGGTTCACGCATTGACCATTTGAAACAGGGAATCTGATCACGAACGTAACTACGAACGATTTTAAATGACGAACGCAAAATATAGCGTCATCTTTCACTGTGAGCCGCTATTGCTGTTCACTTACATTTCTCAACCTCTTACCCTTTATCGGTTTCTCTTTGGGCAATGAATGTTGACATTGGTATGAGACGCATTGCAATACTTCCTTTTGCAAACAGAAACTCTACACGAACTAATTTTAGTAATAAAACGATTCCAACAAATGCACTTGAAATATAATCACGACGTAAGTAGTAAACTAGTGGTGCTACAAACACACAATTTTCGCATTACTTGCAGCACATTATACAGTCACACAAGACTAATTTCACACATAAATTGAACAACCAAAACTCAAAGCCCTCCAATATCGTCTTATGAATGCATACGAAACTATGACATCGTTAAGTCCATCTTATTCACATCTGTATAAATATTCTTCTTGACTTCAGATATACTTAAATATATAAATTATTATAAATAAATTATTATTATTATTATAAATAAATTATTATTATTATAAATAAATTATTTAGTAAGTATTATAAATATATTATATTAAATAATAATATTATTAGTAATTAATTATATAATTAGTAAGTATTATAATATATAGTTATTATAAATTAATAGTAATTATTAAATAACTTATTATAAATAAATTATTTTAGAATTGCCGAATGTTTTAAACTATTAGTGAAAGTGTTGTGATAATTGTAAAAAAACATCAAAATTCAAAGTTTGGTCTATAACAGTAACGGAAAAACTTCAACTTTGTGTTTCAATTTGCCGAATACAAAAGTGGTGAATTTTTTTGGCCTTTCAATATGTAAAGTATAATAGTCTAATTTGTATTTATTAGTTTGCAGCTTAGTTCCATTACTTTAAACACATGGAAATTCTTTGGCGCGCAATTAATCAGACACATTTAAATACTAATTAGAATCACATACCTGTGATTTTTCAAATCAACACGCAACTTAAATTAAATAATGTAATACACTTCAATTAAAAGGATATTGATTTAGGGGATACTTTCTACATTAGTCTGAATTTTTATCTATTTATTTATTCTCATATTTACCACGCACTTTGATACGCATTCGTGACATGGCTACTCTTCGCTATACACTTTCTACTCTGTACACTCTGAAAGCCGACCTTCTGAAAGCCTTTACAGACGTAAATAATAATTTAGATGAACATATCCGAATTCTCGAAGAGGTCGTTCAAAACACAGACGGTTGGATACCAATAGGCAACGCCGCAGAAAGCAAAAACACAATCACCAGTACAAATCACGACTGAAAACAGATTTTCTGTTTTAGATTATGACAATGAGATTCCTATCCTTCCCAATCCTCACTACCCCCTCCTATCATCGACACGCCCACCCACAAACCAACGCAAACAGGCTAGCAAGCGCAGAGAAACAAAGACACGTAGAGTTGCGCAACCTGACCCAAAAATATACAAGGACATTCCCACTGAGCAGATAGCCATGGGCGACAAATCATCTCTCTGCTCAATGGGAAACTCATCCAATTTCTCTGTTACGGGTGTGTTTAAACCTAACAGGAGGTTTGCCGACGTGACCAACGAGTTGGACACGCACTCAAAAACTCTTACCAAACGTGATACAGTCATCATAGGAGAGCAGATCGACATCAATTTGGGTGGTCACTTTACATCTCAACAGCATGTAAACAAACTACACGCGCCGCCCAAAACACAAACATTATAGTCTCGATTCTGCTCTTCTGGTACAGCAAACCAACACAGTGCAAAGAAATTAAACACGCTAACAACCAATTGAAACTGCATCTGAGAGACACACATGTTAAATTATTTGAGCTAAACTTTCTCTCAGAAATCACGTCACCCGACATAGTCTTCACCTGAACCTTGTCGGAAAGCATGCACTCTGTAGTGAGCTTGCAAAACACATCCTTTCACAACATCGGCAGTGTCCCATCCACACCCTCATATCCTTGGTTCTCTTCCGTCCTCCAGGACCTCTTCGAACCCAATTACCTTATCCCCTGAACCTAATCCTTGTAGTACCTCTCCCATTATTCATTTATCTACAAAAGTCGCCCCCTCCTTCCTCACCTCCTGTCACTGCTGGGTCACGATACTCCCTTCGACCAGGCACTCGAGGTAAAAATGAGATAAATAAATAGCAACTACA
This sequence comes from Gryllus longicercus, assembly GCA_038098605.1. Lineage (NCBI taxonomy): Eukaryota > Metazoa > Arthropoda > Insecta > Orthoptera > Gryllidae > Gryllus > Gryllus longicercus. The sequence goes on along the minus strand of JAZDUA010000310.1, from coordinate 165,413 downwards.
ATTAAATGCAGCAGAGAAACATCCGTGTAGGTACATGCGAAAAATTCGATCGACATCATAATGTGCAATCTCGTTCAAATAAAATTGGATTTATCGAGGCAGCATTACAGTGTGATCAGGTCAAATAGAAGTTTTTTACTTTACAGACTTCACTTTTTGCTGTCTCAACGATCTAAACACACTCCAACTTCCTAGTATTTACCTTGCAGGATCGTATTGTAGAACGAGGTAATCAAATAAGGGTGATGCTTATGGAGGTGTATTTATGTCTTCTTCTTCTTCACTTCATGGATTAGGCTACTGCCTGTTCCGTCCTCACAGTTTCTCTCCATCGTTTTCGTGGCCTTCCCACGTCTCTTCTTCCTCTCGGCGCGTATAACAAAGCTGCTTTAGGAAGTCTGCTATCACTCATCCTTTCCAGATGTTCTACCCATCTTTGTCTATATTCTTGCATTCTAGTATTAATTGATGTCACTTGTAACTCTTTTCTTATTTCTTCATTTCTTATTCGGTCTTCTCTTGTGCATCCTTTTATTCTTCGCAGAAATTTCATTTCGCTACTTTGTATTCTTGTCAGTGTTTTTTGTGTTAATACCCAGCTTTCGCAGCCGTAGAGTAATGTAGGAACTGCCATGGTATTGTAAAATTTAATTCTTGTTTCCAGTCTTGTCTTATTTTTTAAAGTGTTGTGTATCGTTCCACATATTTTTTGATATTTCGTTAATTTATTGTCAATATCTTTATCTTTTTCATAACTTATTTGACACCCTAAATAATTAAAGGAGAGAACTTGCTCTATAATTTTGTTTTCAATGACAATTTTTTACCTTACTGTGTCCTTCCCCCTGAATGCCATCACTTTTGTTTTTTCTTTTGATATATTAATGTCATAGCTTTTGCAAATTTTATTAAGGTGGTGTACTACTCTCTGTAGTTCGTCTTCTGTTTCCTGGATAATAACTGCGTCTTCAGCATAGAATAAAATCGTTAATATCTCTTCTTTGGTCATTCTTATACCAGTGTCAACTTTCTGTTTTAAAGACTTACTTATGTCCTGTACATAGATATTAAATAATGTAGGTGATATAGGACAACCTTGCTTTACCCCTTTATTTGTTATTATCTCTTCAGATACTGTGTTTCCTATTCTTATTACTATTTTAGTATTTTCATATAGGCTTTTGACCACCTTTATTAGATGCCGTGGATAGCCTTGTTTTTCCATGATGTACCAAAGTTTATCTCTATTTACACTGTCGAAGGCTTTTTCGAAATCTATAAATGCCAGATGAGTTTGCAGGTTATATTCCCTTCTTTTCTCCAATATTTGTTGTACTATGAAGATGTTATCAGTGGTCGATCTTCCTTTCCTGAAACCATTTTGCTCTTCTCCCATCAGTACTTCTGCAATACTTTTCAGTCTTTTATTTACTATTCTGGCATACAATTTATATATGCAGTTGAGCAAGCTTATCCCTCTATAGTTTTTACATTCGTTTCGGTCGCCTTTTTTGAATAACGATATAACTTCTGCTATTTTCCACTCCTCTGGAATTTTACCTTTTTGCCAGCATTCGTTTATTATGTGTAACAGTCTCCATAACAATGTGTATTTATGTAATGTATGTATATATGTATATTTATGTAATGTATGTATAATGTATTACATGTGTATTTATGTAAGAAATGATACTGATTCTATTTTCTTGTCAGAATTCAATACATACGCAGTTGAGGTTTTTGAAATAACAGTCGTACGTCAAAACTATCTTACTTTGTATCTACAGACCTTCAACAAAGCAAGGTTTAGATAATTTCATTTTCTTAGAAAATCTAGAGATAACTCTGAACAAAATTAGTAATCTGTCTTTTAAATCCATTGTTAAATGTGGAGATTTCAATATTGATTTTCTGAACAAATACCACGAAAAAGGAGCAGTTTTTCAATTTACTGCATCCTTCTAAGTTAGATATTATAGTGAATACACGGAATACATTTAAGTCACAAAATGCAATATATCAGATTATAATTAACAAAACCACAACTAGAAATGAAATAACTTCTAATCTTGGTTACAGTGACTACGATGCACAAATTCTTACAATTACTAATAACATGAACGCTGACAAAATAAATAATATACGCGTGTACAGAACATTCACTAACGTTAACTTAAAATTATTTACGGATTCCTTGCTGAAGGAATCATAGGACACAGTTCACAACGCTATTGACACAAATGAAAAATATAATGTATTTTTCTCAAAGCTTTCATTTCACTTTAACGCATTCTTTCCTCTCAAAAAGAGAAAATTAAACATTTCACGGAAAAATAATATTTGGATCACACAAGGAATTAGAACATCGTGTAAAAACAAAAGTATGCTTTACTTTATTTCTAAACATCATAACGTATCACCCGGTTTCCATGTCTATTAACGAGAATACAAAAGAATTTTAAGGAAAATAATAGTTCAGGCAAAAATAATAAAAAATAATCAGGATATTTTGAACGCAAGTAACAAAACTAAAGCAATGTGGAATATCGTAAAAAATACTACCACATCATCTCGATACTTAGTAAGAAATGTTTTAAATGATAATGAAAGAGAAGCAAGTAATCCGGAAAAAGTGGCTAATCTCTTCAATCAACACTTTTCCAGAATATCGGCTAAATTCACAAAAAGGATTAAAACCACAAACTTCAACATCATTACCTTCCCAAAAAATTTCGGCACTATGTTTATTTCCGAGACTTCTAACGAAATCCTGAAAATAGTCGTTTTTGAGAAAACATTGTTAAAAAAATAAAAATTGACTATATTTCAAGCAAAATTTCGCTAAAACAAATGATATTTTCGAAAAATTGGGTATATTTTATTTATTAAGAACTGCCTTTAAGGAACAGATTTATTTAAAGAAAAAAATATATATTCAATATTGCATTTATAGGAAGACGCTCCAAACATTGTACTTTAGCAATTTTCGCAAACTCAGGGCTTTCAACGAACATAAAACTACACCAGTCTTTAAGCTATCCGAGCGTCCTTTAAGCTACCCGAGGACAAAGTTTAATAAGAGAATTTGGTTTTCAGAAAGTTTTGAAAATGACTTTGAGGCTTCGTGTAAAGTACCCTCAAATATCAAATTGAATGTTCCGTAGCTTTGAGTTCGTTCAGATCAATCGAGGAATACTAATTTTGGAGAAAATTGGCTGAACAATTTTGGCGCCAGCGTTGACCACAGGCCGATAGGCCGATGGACGGACGGACGGACGAACGCAGCCACGCACGCACGGACTGACAGATGAACAAACAGATGGTCTGCCTCAATCGATTTTTCGGTATCAAGAAACTTCTAAACATTGATTCTGGATACACCACGGGTTATAGGAAGTAATTTATTGTATATAGCATCACAATTTGTCCACTTTTCGTTACCAGGGCCAGGGCCGTTACAAGAGTCTTCTGCCGAAAATTGACAGTTTTCCAGTGCATGAATACATAAATTTCTCTTCTTACGTAGTAAGTGCAAGAAAGTAAAAAAAATGAAAAATATATTTTATTTTTTACAAAATAAAGTATGACAACTTTGTTCTACAAAAATTCCAGTTCCTTTAGCGTGTTTACACTTTTAACAATAAGTTCATTCTTATATTTCCAAATCGAAGTGTCAAAAACAAGATTTTTCTTATTTTTTTTCCCACATTCTACGGTATGTTTAATACAATCATACCGGTAATGCTGTAATTTGGCGTCCGACAAATATAGGAATTTCAATGTACTTTTCTTAAAGTGGGCTATGGACATGTGATTATGGACAGATATCACTAAATTAGGGTTGTGAAAACATTTGGTAAACATACCAGTTGGCTGAAATCGTTTATGGCGGTACACGTGCTGTAGCATGTGTAGGTAACTAGGAATGCCTTGAATATACCGTTTATAACCGAAATTATCCAAGAAAAAACTTACTCTAGTGCAAATCGAAAATGCATTTTTTCCGATTCTGTATTTCACACTTTGTAGTAGCTCTGACCAGGTGTACGTTGTACGAGGTATTATCAACTCATCAATGTCAAGGACAACAATATATTTATAGGAATAAAGATTTCTGTAAAAACAGTCATTGTACACAATAATTTCATCATACATTTTAATTAACCTTCGTGAATAAAGATATTTATGTTGCAAAAGGGGAATGTTTATATATTCTCCTGGAAGTGTATGTCGAACAACGTTCACGTACCCACGTTTCTCGTAATGTTCTAGCACTTTCGTTATGTTTGGGTGTACGTTCAAGCTATAGAAATACACGTTGTCCGCTCCAAGAATTTTTAATAACTCTAACCATTCTACCAAACGAACAGATACGTCCAAGTCCAAAAAATCGAGACCCTTCACACAAACTGCGAATTGCTTTTGCTTCGAGGGTTTGATGTATATCAATCTCAGAACGTTACTTGCCATCACAGTTTGATTTTCAACCACCGAAACAGCAGATGGAATCTTGTGTTTCACCTTTGATGGGATATGACAAGATAACAAATACGGTTCATATAACTTTTTATTCCAATTTACCTTCCAAATAGTTAGCCACATCCAATGGTAATGAATACTTGAAGTCAAAATAGGTTTGTCTAAATCTTTAAACCACAACAGACAATAAGTTTTCGTGGTCGGTGTTTTTGTATTTATCATTCCTACTATTCGAATCGATGGACTCTGAGGATTCTTTTTTCGATTATCATAATAAGCATTGAGTAGCTGAAATGTTTCGTTTGTTGATTGAAATACCTGCCAATAATTGTTGCTAAATTTTAAGTTGAAAATTCTGGGATATTCAGCATCACACACATTACTAGCAATACTCCATTCAGGATGTTTCATCCAAAGGTCAATCGGTAAATTTGGATATTGTAATTGGTCTTGCATGAGACCCTCCAAAGGAGAGCCTGTCGACATGATACCTCGTGATTCATTCTGCCGTAATTTTGTGAAGGGCATTAGATCCATATTGCACAAATAAATTATGACAAATAGACCAACAGTCACTACAAAAACTTCAGACGAAATCCGCATAGTTGTAGGCGAACTCCTTAAGATGACAGCAGTACTGAAATATTTCCCGAATACAAGCAAAAATTCCCTCGAAATTACTGTTTGGTAGTGTACAAAATAATGTTCAATCTTACCTTCAATTTTATTTCATTATAACAATTCCCTTCAATGTTCCGATCAAAAGATCGCAAACATAAATACTAAAAAAATATAAACTCGCTGTATTTACAAAGAATGTTTACTTGTCATTGTTTCAGATTAGGAAAACAAATGACAATAGTTTCTCAAATCATACAATGTTGTCAATCACACTCGTATTGTGGAACCCCAATACAGAAAAAGTAGATAGCGCCTAACAATACGTTATAGGATTTTTTTTTCCAAAACGGGCATTCTCCGGTCGATCTGGCTCGACTAGAAGCTTTGCGATTTTGAAAAAGGTCATTAATTTTGGGGGATACTTTACATGAAGTCCCTGGGACACTTCCAAATTTTCTCAAAAATGTCTAATGTTTTTAAATTTCTTGTAAGAATAGAGTGAAATTAACTTATAAATGTGACATAAATCCGATTTCACTGTTAACTCTAAATTTACAAAAATTGCAGTTTTTATTTATTCATTTTTATTTATTCCGGCGCCTTTCCACAACTACAAAATTGAAGATAGATTTTTCCTTCAAGAAAAAATTGTTCTTCTGTGGCCCTAATAGATATAATTCATACTCTTGGCATTCTAGAATTCAGCTCAGGGCATCAGAGAGGTGGGGGGGTCGGATAAAATCTCACTTGTTTTCCTCTCCCCTTCACCATCCCGCTGCACCCCCTCCAGGGGGACACGTGCTTCGCACCTGTCCTCGGCCTCCTTGTCCGACACGCACGCAGCAAGTGAAAACGAAACTTAAGTAAGATTCGTTCGTACGAGCAATGTTCTCAACGTTTTCCCCCTCGTGGCTATTAGTAGCCTCGAGTGCGATTACCCCGTTTCACAAGTGACCCGAGGCGCGGAAATATAACCGCCAGCGCAAGTCAATGCGGAGATCGCCTCACGTTTGCGCAACTCCGGCTTGGCAGTCTCTGGCAGAATGGCCACAAGAACTGTCACGGCCGTCGCTGCCTGCGTCCTGTTGGTGATATTGCTCTGCTCTGTAGCTGTCTACGGTGAGCATTCCTATTCGCTATTTTTCTCGTGAGTTCAATTCTGAGCCCTGCTCTTTGGCAAGCCGTTTCATATTGCACATTCTTCTTTCCTTGCCAGTTCCAATATTCCGAAGTTCAGTGTTCGAGGAGCAGAAGTGCAGATAACGCGATATCCTAACCTCGCTTGACTTCTCATTCTTATTCTTAGTCAGCTGTTTCTTAACAGCTGTGCATAGTTTAACATCTATATAGTTAATGAATTCTGTCATTTCTATCCACAGGAGCAACACCCGGTCGAGTTACAGACGAAGCTCTCCGAAATATCTCTGAAACGTTGTTAGCGAATGATGTAAACAATGCTGCCCAGCACGTTCGCGTTAACTATCAATCGCGCACTCGCTCTAACAGCATTACAGATGACGCCCCCAGTCCGTAAGTACTTCTTAAGAATGAGTGAAAAACATTTTCTTTAGTTATATAACATGTTCTTACAACAAGAATGTAATATGTGTATTGTAAAGAAATGTGACATAAAAAGAGTCGTACTTTTTAGGTTTCTATCTGTTGGATCGAGAGCTCTTGAGATTACTACAGTGGCAAAAGTACGAAGAATGTTCGACAATTACATAGCAGACACGGGAATAAATGAACAAGTAACAACTCAAGAAGTATCTGAAGAGAATGGGCTCTTGGATGCAGTTATTGCAACTTCTGTTATGAATCATACGCTAAATTTCTTAGCTACCCATGGTAATAAACTTATTGTGAACTATTTCTTTCTTTACTTCTCCTTTATAATGATAACAATAATAACTTATTCTACAGTTTTCGAAATGATAAAAGGTAGTATTAAATTCTACTACAATAAATAAATCTTTAGTGGAAATGATATGAATTTTAAAGGAAGATTTTAATGATATGGAGATCTGCATGCGGTTACTAGTGGTGTGTATTTGTATTTTTGTAGGTCTTGTTAGAAGGAATACAAATGCCTTAAAGAGTCTTTTGCGAGAATTATGGTTTACCATGTATTCTCGTGGAGGTGGTAAAATGGGATCGAGTGCTTTTGAGCATGTCTTTCTTGCGGAGTTGAAGAGAGGAGAAATATCAGGAATGCATAATTGGATCTTTTTTAGTTTCGAAGAAGCTAGAAATACTGCAGATTACATGGGATATATAAGAAAACTGGAACTGGGAAATGTAAGTTAACTATAATAATTCTATTATATATTACTGTTTTATTTTTTAGAAAAAAGATAGAGCGAAAATTTTACTAAACATTTGTGCTTTTTTTCTAAAATTGTGAATTTTGTTTGTTTTTATAGAAAGGTGCTATTGCAAAGATTCATTACAAATGGTCAAATGTGGTGAAACCTGTGGGTTCAATGTTTGTGGGTACTAGCCCTGAATTGGAAATGGCACTATATACTATCTGCTTTCTTACGAGGCCAGATGATCGATGCCAAATCACTTTGGGAAACAAAGTTGTGACAATCCGAACTCATACGTTCCGTTACAGAGGAAAGAATTTAATTGGAAGTGCTTTTCCAGAAATTTAAATCTTCAAGTCAACTCTACTATCTCTTTGTCACCGAAATTCATTCCCATTACTGTAAGATGGTTTGACAGTCATTGAATTATGTTGTAAATATGCTTCAGATAAAAAAAATTCATTGTTTGTCTGTTGAACATTCACTTTTGATGTGTTTGAACTATTTTTTATTCTTTGAAATGTATGAAAAACGTTTGTTTTTCTTTTTTGTTTTTTTTAATATGTTTGTAATATAATTATTAAAATTGTATATAAAAGTTTTCAATATATCATGGATTAACAACCTTTCAATTACCTGTCTACTTAGTTAATGTTAGTGCACAGATAAGGAAGATCGATGATTTTTTGTAGATTTGCATTTGTAAGATTTATTCAGGACTTGCCAGATCATGTCAGATTACACCACATTCATTTCTTTTCTAGTTCCACAAAATATAGAACAGTCTCAAATGGTTAGTACTTTCTAGTCAAAAAGTGATGATTTTGTTTTTAAACGCAATGAAAACTTAAAATTGTCAATAAGTTTCAAGAATAGGATGTGAGAATTAATAATTGTTAGTTTAGAAAAAAAGGAACTGGAATTCCTAAATCTAATTGCATTGTGCATGAAAGAGAGAATTGATTGGAGGGGCCAGGGGGGTTGTACCTTCCCCCTCATCTACAGAGTTTCCTGCAGATCTACAGATGTCTCCTGCAGGAAAACTATAATAATACATTCAGATGTGTTCAAGGTGTGTCTATGAAATGTTGATATCAAGAAAACTTGAAAAGAGAACTGCCCAAGAGCTCTCAGGATTTAAGCTGACATTGTGAAAGTAAAGATGAGTGTCATTTCACTCACAGATTCACCACCCACCCTGATAAAAATTTTCATCCTGCACTGCATCATCCACTTTTAACTATCAGATTTTAATTTAATTAACAATATTAAAATTGTGTAAATGAAATAAATACGAGAACAGCAATTGCTAAGATGGACTAATCATGCTTCTGGACGTCATTTTTTTCCCAGCCCCAAATACAAATTTGAACATTTTTTTGTCAAAGTAGGGTACACGGTACACCCTTAGAGAAGTGCGCCGGGGAGGAGGGGTCTCCTCTAGCCCTCCCTCAAATCACGCTAAGCGCTCTGACAGAAATTAATGAAACTTACCGAGAGACGATTTTTATGGCAGTTTGACGATTTTATAACCCAATGATAAGTCATTACTAATACCTGAATTATACTCAACTTGCTCCCCGCAAACCATGGCCCCTTCCGCACGGAACACTTACGCACATGAGTGGTCTCTTTCTTGCTACACTTCCACTCGAAATCATCACACACCTTTCGCTTGGCCTACCTCATAGGTCACTTACACACAGCACACTTAAAATCCTACCGCAATCAAACGTCGTTCTTGCACCCTTTCAATGACAGCCAAACACCCCCTTGGCGCAACGCACAAAAAAAAACACATTTATTCTCACCATCGTACCACAGACACTCAAAAACACAAATCGCAAAGAATCTGAAAAACTCAAGAAAAACTTAACTGTAAGACAGCAACGAAGCTAATCACTTCGACAGCTACCCAAAACAAAATCACGTAGACAGACGATTTACGTCCCACCACACACCATTTCGTAATGAAGTTTCGACAAGATATTAGGGTGAAATTTCCCCCACTTTTGACGTCACGTTCGTGACTAATTACGAACTATTAAAATTATTTCAGAAGTGTATTTTTTTACAATTTATATAAATTGTCCACGCTTTGCTTTTTTTTATATGTATGTACTAAGTTACGCATTTTGCTCACCACCCCTCCCCACCGAAAGGTTCCCCTCATAACACCCTTCGCCCCTCCACCGTGGATTTCCCCCTCGCCAGAGCGGCATGAACTTTTAATCATAACGTCAGTACCATTATCAAACAAGTTATATTCCTTTTTGAACAATACAACAATTTTCATTACAATTATATAGTACACACTCAATTAAAGGCACAGAACTGTTACATCCATTTTCAAAGTGTATATGAATGGCAAAAATTAGTTTTATTTTTTCAACTACAGCTCAGCAATCGAAAAAATTCACATTTTGTGTTTTAAGAAGAACTTTTGAGACTTTATTCCAGGGTTCTAAGAGAGTAAAAATTATTTTTTTCAAAAAAAACTTTTGCGTTGAGAAAATATCAAAAAATATTTTTTTCTAATAGTATAAATTATTTTATTTTTTATGTTTTTCAATAGGATAAAATAGCGTTAAGTTGACGAAAAAATTAAAATAAAAAAAAACATGTTTCTTGCTGTAGAGTATGAATGGTGGGACTGGAGATAAGAAATCTTTCAAAAATATGTTTATGTTAGAATTATAGTGTAACTACTCACATGCCATTCGGTTTAAGGGAACGTTTCACCATCTTATGCGGGGAGACCGTCCCCCCATAAAAGATCCGAAATCCCGCCCCTGAACATAATTTTCCAGCAGGGGACATGAGACTCCGTAAGGGAACGATCCCCAGCACTCCCATCTCCTACTAAATCACACCCTGGTCTGACATTTTTTTCACAAGCGAAACAGCGACAAAACGCACGAGTCTCATCCACCGTTGCCACTCCCAGGAGTTCACGGGGTTACATTTGTCATTCACATAAGTTAGTCCTCCGCAACCTAAAATAAGAGAATTCTAAGAGCCCAAATCTATTGCTCATTTGTCCTTGAAAATAGATTTTATTACATCAGAGCAAACTTTTTCTTATCAATTTTTGCAAAAACGTTCATTTCTTTCTGTATTTAGAATTCAACTTGTATATGGCTTAGGGTAGGGTTCCCAGAATTTAAAACATGGACTTCTCTCCGTAATACGTCACAGATTTTCTTTGTTTCTACGTAAAATAAATAAAGAGGGGCCAACTACATTTCTGGGCCCTTTTTCATTAAACTTTTTGGGTTACATATAACATATACCAAACAAAAAATTCACCAAGCTACCAAAAAATTCTCCAAGCAGCATGAAAGTGAACTTTAATGACGCAGTTAACTCCCCCTCGCCCTCCCAAAAAATTGAACCATTTACAGAGCTGTCAGATGGACTGGAGAGCCTCTTTCCCAAATTGTCAGATTAAAAGAGGAAATCAGAAACTGAACCTATTGATGTAAGGTTACAGGATCCTTCGGGGGGGGGGGGGCACCACCCCTCCCCTGCACGCATGCCTATGCACCTAACACACTTTAACTGTACGTGAAATAGGACATGTCAAGATTTTTCATTTATTTAGCTTGTGTAAACCGACGATAGATCAACAACACGACAGCGAGAGTTAAGTATTTGATTTCATATATTAAATTTTAAAATGAAATACAATAGCAATAAAATTGCTTTTTCCAAATTTCAATTTAATAATCTGTAATTCCTGATGTAGCCTATTTTCTTGTCCTGTCCGTAAATACGAGGATAAATTTTAGGTATGTGAACGAACATTTTAACATGTCTTAAACACAACTTCTATCAGCAAAACAATGAAGCAAGAAGAAATACTGAAGTGCAATAAACACTTTTAAATACGGCGCGTTCCCGACGAAGGAGGCCTATCTACGCCGCCGAGTAGACTGAATAAGCTACGCAAGGAGGGGGAGTCAGAAGTTAAATCAACACACTCAAGGGCACTCGCTTGGCTAGTGACCCAATCTGCAGCGCTATCAGCTTCTCACATGTGGAAGGAACACAATGGGAAAGACCACATTCATTACAATAGTTGGGTGTGGTCTGCATAATATCGGGATTATGTGCTACCTTACTCACCGCGTGCCTGTCAAATGCCATCGGCTCTGCCACTCTTTCCTGCGAGTCACAGGGTCGGTAGCTACCCATACCAGAAACGGGGGTCTTCTGCCAGCTATTCTCGCTCAACACTCGCAACCCCTGCTAAGCCGAGGAATCACTTCCCGTATAGGGAAAGGCCGCATCTTTACCTGCCTCAAGCGCAACTATCATTCGCGAAATGGGGTGTACGGTTACCGACCCCGAGCAAAGGAAGACTTCAGGGGTAAGTATGACTCCAGATAAAAGTGATGAGAGGAGGGATGGTCGAACTAGAGGGTAGAGGTCGGTACCCTCTGTTGCCTTATACGCGGTTTATTCAAATAACGACAAACCGAAAGATCGCAATGTAGTAATTAATTATGAAAATCCTGTCAATTTACATACGAAATTGCATTATATTACATTCATGCATACAAGCTTACTTTGTTTAATCCTTCTATTATGTTGTGTATCATGCATTGAAAACTAGCAAATTGTATTTGCTCTTTCTTGAGGATCACCAATGGCTTAGATATCATTCTAAATATTGTGTAAATCGTACACTTTCTCTTTGAGCACACAATTTCTCCCAAAGGTAAAGGATCCCTCATTGAGGGAGACAGGAAGAAGCACTGGCACTTCTTCAAATCCTCATTGTGCCCATGAAGACTTTCAAACTGAGGACAAAATACACAATTAACGTATTAAGTTCGAACTGCAATTTATTTCAACTTCATAATTTCAGTTCCTCCTAGTGTTCAAGAAATACGCATCCAGCAGAACCAGTTTTATAATTTTGTGATGGCCTATAGGCAACATGGGCATAAGATGGCTAGTGTTAATCCACTTGTGATTGATAGGTTTGTAAACGTAATTATTTATTTGAAGATGTACTACATTGACTAATATACAATTACATCTTATTGTGTTCCACATTATGAAAGCAACAGTATATTACAGAATTACTGTGCCTGATTTGGATCCCAGTTTATTTGGTCTACAGATAAATGACCAATTTCAATTCTCAGGAATATTATTCTCACCAAAACAACAAGGGACTGTTTTGGAAGCCATTCAACATTTGAATAATTCATATACTTCCCATTTAAGTGCTGAATTTCTGCATCTTGAGGTATAAAAAATAGCATACCATACTAAACTTCATGATTAACATAAATTTGCGCTTAAACATTTTTCTTTTTAGGAAAATGAAGAAAAGGAATGGTTTGCTAAGGCCGTAGAAGAAATTGCATACACAGACCTAGACAATACTACACGCAAAGGTCTTGCCACTGATTTATTAAAATCCCAAGCTTTTGATAACTTTCTAGCTACAAAATTTGTAACTGTGAAACGATACGGTGCAGAAGGAGCTGAAAGTATGATGGGGTTTTACTCTGAATTATTCAAATTATGTGCTGAAGGTGAAGTCAAACATTTATACACAAACTGTATAATAATTTCTCTACACATGCAGAATTGCCTACAAAATTCACAAGTTAATTAATATTTAGAACATTTTCTAATTTTTTGTAGATGGCCTGGAACAAATAGTATTATGTATGCCTCACAGAGGAAGACTGAACTTCCTCACAGGTCTACTTCACTTTCCTCCTGCAATGATTTTTAGAAAATTGAAAGGTCTTTCAGAATTCCCTTCAGATGCAAAAGCAACTGGTGATGTAGTCACCCATTACAGTTGAGTACAATATATGATGAAATATTTATTGAAAAATAAAATAATGGGATGATCTAATAATAGTCTCATTTATTCCAGTTCAAATTAAATAATTATTTTCTGTTTTCTAGCAAACTCTGTTGATCTTCATATTGATGGAAAAATTATTCATGTAACACTTTTGTACAATCCATCTCATCTTGAGGTATTAAGTCACCCAGTAATGTTGATGTTTTACACATAACAGTTCTTATAAAATAATGAAACTTTTTTTTTCCGGGCAGGCAGTAAACCCTGTTTCAATGGGAAAAGCTCGTGCTAGACAACAATCTCTGGGTGACGGAGCTTATTCAGACACAGCCAATTGGAGTGACAAAGTTCTCAACTTTCAGGTTACAGAGAGCACCACCTTCAGTTTCCCAAAATACAAAAACTGGGAGTTCATAATTTAGGAACTCCTAATTTTTCTTTTGACTACAGGTCCATGGTGATGCAGCTTTTGCAGGGCAAGGTGTGAACCAAGAAATGCTGAATATGACTTCTGTGCCACACTTCGAAGTTGGAGGGTCAGTTCATCTCATTGTAAATAATCAATTAGGCTTCACGACTCCTGGAGAAAGAGGGCGATCAACAACATACTGTTCTGATCTTGCTAAAATGATATCAGCCCCAGTCCTACATGTCAATGGTGACTACCCTGAGGTATCTCCAACTGAAAATTAAAAATATTTTACTCGTGACCAACCAGTGTTTTGAAATACCTTTTTTCTACTAGATGGTTGTTAAGGCTGCAAGACTTGCAGTTGCATATCAGAGAAAATTTCGGAAGGATGTGTTTGTGGATTTAATGTGCTTCAGAAGGTGGGGGCACAATGAATTAGATGATCCTACATTTACCAATCCAGCTGTGTACAGAATAATAACATCAAGAAGGTATATTTGAAAATAAGCAAAATTAAATATCTTAAAAAAATATTGAAAAAATGACAATAAATCACTGCCTATAGATCTGTTCCTGACATGTACGTAAACTCACTGGCAGAAGAAGGAGTAATGACCCAAGAGGAAGCATCATCCATAACTAATGAGTATTCTTCATGGTTAAACAGTATTTTGAAAAATTTAGATACGTTTGAAGTTCAGGTAAATTGATTTATCTTGCAACAACAAAAGATACACAAAAAAATTCGGCAAACCATATTAGAAATTTTAAAATGCAGTGTAGTATGGAGATGATAGTTGGTAATCTACTATTTGTTATCAAAAAATTTATATTATTCTTGAAATAACACAACAAAAATTGATCACTTCTTTCAAATAATTTTTTATTTAGAAATTGTCTCTAGCTTTCAAATAATCTTAGTACTATAAATACAAATTAACATAATAGATGGGCAAACTTTTAGTAACAGCACTGCAACATTTGAAATTCAGTTAGTAAAAACTAATACTTATTGTTTGTAGTAAGAATTGCAATATTGCAATCAATTATTGGAAAAATTCTCAGTGATCAGTACAAGCTTTTTAGTCAAGTTATTGACATTATTGTAATTAATTAAGTTTTGCTCCAAAAATCATAATAATAATAATAATAATAATAATAATAATAATATGTGACAGAAATTCTTCTTCAAACGGCAGTGGGCCAATATAAACCAAGCTCCTGCAGCGTTGACCACATGGGACACAGGAGTTGACATCAATATTTTAAAATATGTAGGAACCAAATCAGTATCTTACCCAGAAACATTTGTAAGTACTGCTAAAAGTAAATTAATGTCAATTCATTGGATTCTAGAAGTAACAAAAAATTAATGTAATTTCAGAGTATTCACAGCCATTTGTTAAAAAGTCATGTTAATGCACGAATGACCAAAATCAGTAATGACCAGAACATTGACTGGGCTACAGCTGAAGCTCTGGCAGTTGGATCACTGCTCTACCAAGGTCCTACACTTCAGTTTTCCAATTATAAGTATTATATCTTCTTTGCAGGTGACACTAAATCGCAGGCTGAGAGGAAAAAGTTTCTCCTGTCATGTTGCAGGCAAAGTATATACCATACACACAGCACTGTGGTGCCCCTGCCCTGTGGAAGCCTGCAACATGACAGGTGGCCTCTCAGCCTGCAATGCAGCGTCACCCAAATAGCAAAGATGGACTCAAGCCGTCGAATTTTACATTTATAAAAGTCTCATCCTTTTTGTTCACTAACATGAGACTAATTTCAGGCCACTATGTTCGCTTGAGTGGTCAAGATGTTGGGAGAGGTACATTTTCTCATAGACACTTTATGATCATAGACCAAGACACAAACGACATGTTCATTCCACTGAACAATCTCATCAACGATCAAAAAGGATTTTTAGAAGTAAGAAATTTCAAATAAAATTTGAATTGCTTGTTATTGCCTGAATTACTTACTTATAATTGATATAGATAGCAAATAGCACCTTATCAGAAGAAGCTGTACTAGCCTTTGAATATGGAATGAGCATTGAAAGCCCACAGAAGTTGATAATTTGGGAAGCACAGTTTGGAGATTTTTTTAATGGAGCTCAAATTCAAATTGATACATTTGTCACGGGTGGTGAAAGTAAGTTTCTGAATCCACTGCAAATCTCTGAATTCACACCACTTGGGTTATATAATTTAATTTCATATTTTAGCTAAATGGATGGTTTGCAGCGGTCTTGTGATTCTACTACCACATGGATACGATGGAGCTGGCCCTGAACATAGTTCAAGTCGTATAGAACGTTTCTTACAAATGACTGATTCAAAGGAAAATTTTCCTGACGGAGATGATGTCAATATGCACATAGCCAATCCCACCACTCCAGCCCAGTACTTCCACTTGTTGCGCCGACAGGTAATAATAATAGTGTATTATTTTATTGTTATTCATATTTTGCAACTTCCTATTAATGATTATTTAATTGTAGATGGTACGAGATTACAGGAAACCATTGGTAGTGATTTCCCCCAAAATACTATTACGTTATCCGGATGCAACCTCTTCACTCAATGAAATGATTGAAGGAACATCATTTTTGCCTGTCCTTGGTTGGTACAATTCCAAGCCACAACACTTCAATAAATCAGTTTATTAATAATATACTTCACAACACGTTTTTTGTGCAGGAGACAACTCACAAGCCGACCACATCAAAAAAATTATATTAGTCAGTGGAAAGCACTTCTATGCTCTTGATAAATACCGAAAAGAATCAGGAATACAAGATACAGCAATTATACGATTAGAAGGTCTCGTTCCCTTCCCAACACCATTTCTCCAGGAAGTACTATCAAAGTACAAACATGCAAAATGTAAGTGTTTCCAGTGTAAATTTTCTTTTGCAAATGCAAAGCTTCCTTATCTTTCTTGTTGCCATTGCAGATTTTGTATGGAGCCAGGAAGAACCTCAAAACATGGGAGCATGGAGTTATGTAAAACCAAGATTTGAGAATCTACTAGGAAGAAAGGTAGCAGCACTACTTAACAGTCGCATACCAATTGGGGAGGGAAAGAGGGTGTCAATGCTGAAATGTTATTTTAGCATCAGTCAATTTAAAAGAGTAATTTGTTAGTTCTCCAAAAAAACAGCTCGTATGCGTTCTTGCAGAAAGGCTTGATTAAATGCCCTTTTTGTATCTCAAAAACTGAAAATATTTTAACACAAATTAGCAGAATATGATTGTAATATTTACATTTGTTCATAAATATATAAAATTTCTCTACCATTACATTGCAATTTATTCTGGAGTCCACTGTTGACCTTCCTCATTGATGTTCTTTGAACCAGAATGACATTGGTATGCGACTTAACATTACTCTTAACATGTCCTATAGCATATGAATATTTTCTCAATTTTATATGCGTTTACATTACAGTTAAAATATTCTGGACGCCCACCACTGGCTACTCCTGCTGTAGGAATAGGGGAAGTTCACCAAAAAGAAGCACAAGATGTTGTAAGAACACCGTTTACTATGCGATGAAAAAGGAGAAAAATGACACTGTTTTCTTCAATTCATACTTGAATGTATGTATGTATATATATTTATAATATGTATACAGCTGAAGTGCAGCACTACAATATTGTGGTACATGAATGAAATTTACAGAATTTTTTTGTCAGTTTCTGTCTTTTTAAGACAATGCCTATTTCTAATACAGCAGAATGAAGTCAATAAAGAAGCTGAGAATTGCTTGGTTCTTTGGCAATGTTCTTGAAAAGAAGAGAGGAAGGAATGCAAGAGAACACAGAACAATGGGAATAATACACATTACCAAGTTTGAAACACCATTAATTTAAATTAATGTATGAATAACAAAACCAAGTAGGGAAAATATTCACAATAAGCTTGCTGTTCTATAATGCTGTTGTAAAAGGTCACACTGCCAAGTAAAAAAGAATGCAACAATCCTCAGTAGTTCTCTTAAGTTACACATGACCCAAAACACTTGTATGGCACTTTGAGTAGATGACTTAAATGTCACTTAAACATTAACATAAACATTGTACTTCTGCACAGTTATTGGGTGATACTATTTAAGTGAACTATAACAAAGAAAAAATAAGTAATTGTTACAAGTGTTTATTCCACTTTGTAGCGCTGCCACATATTGAGATGAAGAAAACATTTCATCAATACGACACTATTATTTACTGGTACCATCATAACAAAAATGTTCAGTTTTATTTAGAACTGGCAATATGTATAAATCTCAAAAACATTAAAACTACATCTGCAATTAAAAATTTTATGATTTTTTTGTACATTTTTTAAAAATAAAATCTAAACAGATGTACCAATCCAACATTACATTTAATTTTTTTTTTTTGGTCAAAAACACACCAAAAATGTACGACATAGCAAGAGGTATACATGATATTTTTCAAAAATAAAAGCACAGAACACATCCAACTCTATTTACATGTCAGTTTAACAACACCAAATAAAGCATGAGGTCATGTTTGGCAGATCTTAGATAAAATTTTGTTAGTTTCACCTTTACCTAACTGACCTAAGGTCTGGTTGACGATATGCCAGAATTATGTGCACAATTTTACTGCGCCAAAACACACTACGTATCTTAAAACATTCCTGCTGTACACGCTCAATAGCAAACATTATTTCCATAGTTAATATATAAGTAGCACTATACATATTCAGTGACAGTATATGATAACAGCATTGTTACAAAAAAGAGTAATGGAAAAAGTACAGTATTACAATGTGAGTCATTGCGTATCTTTAGACAATATGGTAGCTGCAAGAGTTTTAATTGTGGCTTTCACAAATAATGACTCCCATTGTTATTGAATGCAACCTCAAGTCTACAGCAAAAATTAAATTGAACTCTCGGTGTAATTTGAATGAAATTTCATTTTCTAAACGTTATATTAAACATACCTTTTCTATTTATATATTTACAAGTTATTACGCTCCTTCGAACTGTCATTCACACTTAGTACACACACATTCATTTCAAAATACATACTTTCACACATGCACAATATATATATATTTATATTTATATGTATTTATAACCTCATCTGGAAAAAATAAACACATCCAAAACGTTACTCACTAAATGTACGTATATGGAACAAAATTCAAAATCAAGAGATTCTTACAGAAATAACACAACTTGTGTAGTCAAACACAGGGCTCTGGCACATCGTAAATACATGGTAGGCCTTGCGTTAGATTTTTTTCTCTTTTTGAAGTTTTATTTCTCTGGCACACGAATGTTACGAGTGGAACTGCCTTGCAATTGTCTACAATGCGTATTCCTGCAAATACTGTTCTGTGGGGAGAGCGGGACATGAGAGACAAAGAACAAACAGCTTGCTCAGTTCACCATTAGAGTGTGAGACTCCATGGGGGCAGCTGAATCATAGAGTGTGTCTGTGTCCTGGGTGGGTTCACCTTGCAGCTGGCATTGGTTGGTTAGGGTACCAGCACCACAGTCACAGAAGAATCTGGAAAATAATAAATGTAATGAATTATAGTACAGTAAAAGGGGAAACACCTAATACTATTTGATCAAAATATACATATGGAAGAAAAAATAAATCTTTACACTGATACTTAAGAGTCAAAATCAGATTATGAACAGTAAGTCAATGCTTAATAATTTATGTAATAAAATACATGTTCAATAACAGAATAATAATCATACACTCAAATGTTCTGCAAGAATTTAATAGATCATATTTACCCAAAAATAAGACAATTTTTTTTCAAAAACATCCTATTTGAAAAATTCATTTATATTCACAGACTAAGCTTTGTGGGTTACGATTTATGTTTTTACATTGCCTTTCCATGTTAAGAGACTCATAAATGTTTACATAACAGTAAGCAACAAAGATGACAATATGCATATCTATAATATCTAATTGTATTCAGGGATGTATTCCCAATATCCACTGCAAATTTGCCAAGCAATTTAAGCCAATATTTTTGAATGGGTCAGTAAAAAGAGAATCTCAAATGAACATTATGTTCAGGGAAATGCTACACTAAAATAAATAAATATTGTTACTAAGATTTTGTTTCATGACTGAAAAATGACTCTCAGTTCGTCACCCAGCAAAATGGAAACAAAAAAATCCACATTGGTTGAAGTATAAATTCCCCATTCAGTTACCCACAAAATGGAGACATACGAGTTCTTAGTTCACAATTTGATCACACAAACATTAAGCGAAGTGAATTTCAAGCATATCCTAATAAAGGAGAGAGCACTGTTTAAGAATCAGAGGTTTCAGAACAAGAGCGGGATAAGACGAAAATCTGGTGAGATGGAAGGGGTCACATGAAGGTGAAGGTAAAGGTAGCATCAGATGAAAGACTAAGTCTCTTTCAGAGGGATCTAAAGTCAGTGGATTAACCAGTATGGAAGGAGAACCAAAAAGAAAATGGTTAATGACAAAAATTAATATTATTATGATTTTAAGGAACAGGAAAATATTGATAGCTCAGGCAATAAGTTTTAAAAATCTCAAAAAGACAAATTTCTAGTCAATGAGCACATTTGCAATTTTATTTTGACTAAATAATGAGAATTAGTTAAAACAAAGAAATTCTCAGGAGGCCTCTTTTGCAGGTCGTCTTATGTTCAGGTAAACACAGTATTTATCAAATATGCATCAATAATTGCTTTAGGTCTTCCCTTAATTACAATTGTTAATTATTTCTTACAATAAAATGGACTGTGTTTATTGTTGAAGACAAGTTAGTGAACCAGCTTTCCCATCATTTCCTAGGAAATATTTTCAACATTATGATAAAATGGCAAGTCCCACAACTAGCTACTAAGAAAGAGCAAACCATCTGACAATTTCACACTAAAAGAGAATATCAGAAGAGATCAATTCCAATTCACAGCAATATTTTTCTTCCTGAAGTTCAATGACTTCCAGACAAACATTTCCACACATTTATCTTCCTGTATTTTAATTAAAAAATCAAAATCATTACATGTTTAAACAAGAAATCATATAAACTACAGACATTATATAGTACTTTACATGCCATGTACTTAACACATCTAACTGAAAATGAGAAAATTTAATTTATTCTGCCAACCTGGGTAGCTGAGATCACTAAGGCAGATGTGTTTTAGCAGCCTCAGTTTGAAGAGTTGCAGGTTTGAATCCCACCACAGGTGTGGATGTTTGTATTGCATGGTGTTGCATAGATGGAACTCTTGCCTAACAAAATAATATTTCCTTCCCTTTACCCCCCCCCCCCCCCAAATAAGTGGACATGATGAATTTATGACAGCCTACAGACAGACAGAGGAAGCTGCCAATGGTCTGCAAATGTGTGTCAACTGAGCAACACTGTATCTCAGTTCCTATTAAAAAAGTTCCAAACATTGCTATGGGCTACTGCTTCATGAGGCTGGGTTAGGTATCCCAAGTGTAAAAATGGCTAAATAATGAGGGCAAGGGGAGTCTGTGAAAGCCTTTGCAGACATAAGACATTAAACTAAGTCCAAGATAATTTATTAGAATGAAGATCCAGCATTTTATATTAACAACAAACCTACAAAGCACAAAGAACCTACACAAAAGAAAAAACAAAAATTTGATGAAATCTTCCCTTGATGACCTAAGGGCCACGTGAACGATCTCAATATCTTTTAACCCATTATTTACAATTCCTCACAAAAACACCATTTAATGAGAAAACAGAAAAACCCTGTAATAGCAACCATCTACTTATTTCACAAACAAAACATTTATTCAACATGTTTTCTAACAATAAGTCACCAGCAACAGCAAATATTTTCTCATAAATCCATGATAATAAAATTATCTTACCTGTCATGTCGAATAAATTCAACATCATGTCCAGCATGGCATGTCTTAATGCAATTAACACAGATTGCATTGCGGTCTGTGGTATTGCATGTTTGACATCGATAGAAATCATGCATTGGAAATGACGTGTAACTTGATATCTTATATAAACACTGACCATTAGTTACAGCCTTTTCCACAGCATCTTGATTGTTAAAAATTTTATTACCTATCAAAAAAATTAAATTTGTAACATGTTTGTTTAAAATGCATAACTGACAAAAGTTGAAACATTAATTATCTCCCCAGTAAAGAGATCTTTTTATACATTTTTCTCACCTCTCACAATTGGCTGAACACCACTTGCTAAACACAAACCACCAAACCTATTGTTGAAGATCTGATTATATTCTAATGTAGCAGTGGCATTGTTGGTTATTTCAACTCCAGCTGCCAGACCATCAAATATCCGATTCCGCCTCAAGATAGGGTGACTTTGTGTAGAAATAAGAACACCAGCTTGTGCATTACGAAAAATATCATTTTCTTCTAGTATACCTAAAACATAATATCCATGTACACACGTGCCCATTTTTATAATACAAAACAAAATTAACGAACAAGCTCTTACCTTTCCCACCATTGAAAATACATATTCCACCATCTCTACCATCAAATATTTTGTTCCGCTTGAGAGTAGGGTTAGAATCAGTTTTAATCCAGACACCAGCCATAGCATTATCAAAAATTTCATTTTGTTCCAACAACCCTAAACCACCATTATAAACTAGAACCCCTCCATTCTGACCACCCCATATTTTGTTTCCTCGAATGATAGGGTTACTTCCAGTTCTGCAAACAAATTCACATTCGCAAAGATGCACATCTTATAGAATTATTTTCTCTTAAAACATCAAACTAATGTATACTCATAATTAACTTTACCTTATTTGTACACCAGAATATAAATGGTTGAAAATGTCATTATCCTCCAGTTTGCCATGGCCATTATCATAAAAATACACACCAACTTGCTTTCCAGAATGTATTCGATTACGGCGCAACACTGGAGTGCTACCAGTTGTAATCCAAACTCCAGCCAACGTGTTAGCATACACTTCATTTTCTTCTATTAAACCTTGCCCTTTCTCATGAACATATATACCACCATGTTGACCATGATGAATCTTATTGTGCCGAACAATTGGATCACTATTTGTGCGAATCTGAATTCCTGCCAAGGCATTACCTACAGAAAACAAAATAAACATCAGTCTAACAATAACAAACATTTAATCGTGTTAAAAAAGTTTTACAAATCTAACATACCATATATATTGTTATGTTCAATTAAGCCCCTTCCTTCTCCAAAAATATACACTCCTCCTTGATGCCCATTATATATTTCATTGCGCCTTATTGTTGGATTGCTGTTTGAAGTTATCCAAACACCAGCAAAATTATTAGAATGTATTTTGTTATCTATAAATTGACCTAAACCATTTTCATGTACATAAATGCCACCGGTTTGACCATGATGGATTTCACAATGTACAACAGTCGGATTAGCTCCTGCCTTCACTTCAAAACCAGCTATACGATTATTATGAATGTCATTCGCTTCAAAGTAACCCTGAAATCAAAAAAATGGAATGACAAACCTTCCTTATTTACAATTCATAGATATTAATTGCACATTACACGTACTTTGTCCAATAATAGAATTTCTACTAGTAAGTCTCAATTGCCAGATATCAGATAATCATCATTTGAGGTTACAATTTTAATGACAACTAATACTATTACTATTTTGCAACTTTAAAGTACATACGTAATAAAATAAAGAGTTCATATTAAAAATATTTACGAAAAATAAAAAGATACTAAACAATAATTATCAGTCATAAAATTAGCAAAACTTTTTTTAACATGTCCAAAAGCAAGTGTACTCACCAATCCATTTTCAAAAGTAAAAATACCAACATCCCTTCCGTGATGAATATGATTTCTGCGCATAATTGGATTTGCAAAATTTTTTACCCATATTCCTGCTAATGCATTTCGACTAATTTCATTATCCTCATACGTTCCTTGGGCGTAGTCTGTCACATACAGACCAACATTTTCACAATCACTGATATCACAATGTTTGATAACAGGATTTGCTCCAACACCACTAACACAGACAGCTGCTCCAACTATTTAAAAAATATAATTAAAACAATTACCAAATGACATTAGTAAACATAGGAATGGTTTAGACAAGGTGATAAAATTACTAACCAACAGAAGTACTTCGAATGATGCAGTGGTCAACTGTGGGACTACAATTTTCAACAACTTCCAAGCAATAATGCTTATGATGGGGAACAGTTGAAGTTACGTCAGGGGAAAACTTCAGAGTAAGATGTCCAGCATACGCATGCTTTGCTCCCTCCACAAACATCACTGTACTCTCCGATTCCCGTTCTAATATAACAGATTCTGCAACATTTCCTGGAGCTGCCCCAATGAGTGCCACATCAGAATCTATGACAAGGAACTCGCCACGGTATGTGCCAGCATGCAGGAACACCAAAGCACCATGACCATCTCCATCAGCATTGGAACCACGCTCATCAGCAAAGTCCAAAGCATTCTGAACTGTATTAAAATATTTAATATTACGGCCACGGAATGTCATGTCTTGGTAGCCTGGTCGCACGTGCACACCACGGTATAACTGGTGGAAGCTCTCCTTCCAAGGGTTGGCATGATCCGAGTCTTCTGGTGCACAAAACTCAAACCGACATGGAGCAGGGTTGAACAATGGGAGGTCATATTCATAAACACTCTGATACAAATTTTTCCTACAAAACAGAAAAAAAGAAATGAAAGTACTTTATTGTAATGTGTAAGAAATGAAAGTACATTTAAATTATAATGTGGCATTTAATATTTTGCAATTAAGATACATTGTTCGAAATCTTCCAAAAGAAATAAAAACCAGATTAACTGCTAATATCGCATTGAATTTCTGAACCAAAATAATTATTTTGTTCAGTTGTCACTGATTAAAGCAGTGGAAGAGAAAGGCAATAAATATGTTATCACTCAGTTCAAAGTACACTATTTCTTATGCCTAAGACACTAATTATCGTCTCAGACACATAAACCAATGTAAAAAATACATGCATTTTCTTGAACTTACCACAACTCTGTGTCATTCGCGATAGCTTGAAATCGTTTGCACACTTGGCTAACACGACACAAGTCCTGTTCTAAAAGGTAACTAAATATAGTGAGCAGAACTTCATCAGGAAGTTCGTACTGAAGATAGTGAGCAGCAGTCGCCGAACAAGCTGCAAATAATAAAAATTGAATTTTCTTGTGAACAACTTAATAAATTATAATTACAATAGCTCTTTCCAGTAATTTATGAATCCATAAACAATTAAGTACATGTCATGCGTAACATATCAAAAAAGGCATTATCGGAATACAACCTTTTATTATTAAGATTCAAATTTAGAGAAATAATAATGCAAATACAAAAAATCTTCCCTTACTTTCATTGGTGACAGAACATGTTCGACGAGGCCGCTTGCGTGCAGGCAGCATCGATGCTAAATAATTACTTGAGGTTGAACTTGAAGTAGCTGTACTAGTACTGGCGGTAGCATCATGGTAGGGTGGAGACTTCCTCCGTAAATCATATGGTGAGTGATGGCTGCTGGTTGTGTTACTTAAACCTGACGTGCTTGTGCTTCCCGTGGCTGCTGTCACAGTTGAACTGCTGGATGCACTAGAGGAAGACGCCCCCGCAGCTGGTGGTGCACTAGAGGAGCCTCCTGCTCCAGGTATGCTTTGATTTGGTATTTGGCAAGTCAGTTCACATGGCTCAGCTGCCCAGAGAAAAACATATTTGTGTAAATGAACATAAGACATGCTTCTCCTTGGGCAAGGTACTAATATGTTACACAAATACTCTTAATATTTTCCCCTATTTCTGACATTTCACATACCGAAATGTCACTTAAAAGAGGACTAACGATAACGCACATGATTACAATCACATAAATGAACTTGATTACACGTTCAGTTACGTTGAACAATTATCTTTATGGTGTATCTTACTACATTTGACAGGCCATTTTCGTACTTTTGTAATAGATATGGTGAAAACGGAAACAAATCAATAAATTATTTAAAAAATCTCCATCTGAAAACAAATTATTCGGACTTTCTAGTACGTAAACGCTTATTAACTCGATGAGCATAAGCTGTCAATAGGTTGGTGAGACATGGTCCCAGGACGAGTCCAAGCAACAGAGAATTCCATTATTTCGACTCACCTGAGCTCGTACGAGATGGTAAAGGAATCCTGTTCGCAACTTTTCTTCGTGATCTTCTTACATATGAACGCGATGACGTAAACGAAGCACTCGGCATTTTAATATTTCCTTCAATTTTCAACCCTGAAAGTACTAAACAAAGGAGAGACTTCCACCAGCCCGAGCAGCCATTTTCTCATTCACAAGGCAGAATAACGAATAGCGAATAGGCAGGCTCCCGGTGGTCACGTGATATTGTAAATGTCAGTATGGAGGGCGAGAAACGTAAAGTTTATCCTTGCGTATCATCTGTTGCAGCATGTTTCTTTCTTTCAGTGATATATGTTGCCAGCTTGTATGTGTGGAACTCACCACTTAACCGGTAATTACAAATACATATTGTTACATGTCACAATTTTACTTCTTCATATTAACTACAGAGCCAAGAAATATTGCGGCCCGACACGTGACGATGTTGCCAAATGTATTATGCAAAGTCGTATTGAAATTTATTTACAAAAGTATTACTCAGTAGAATTTATTTTTTGGAAGTAAACAACATCTTAATTAATGTCATACATAAGTACTGTAAACAGTTTTATTTCTAGGAATCATCCGTCAACCATAAAAAAGAGGTTTTTCAGTGTCTTCATAATGATGTTTATATCTCCACTATTTTTATATTGTTTCTCCAGTGAAGAAATGCTTCAAGATGTGAGTATTTCTGTTATAAACGGTTTGTTGCGCATCCGAATAAATACGTAATGCGTGGGGAAAACATGTAACATTTCCCATTATCCTTATGACCATACTATATTTTTCAATACCATTTCTCTAGAATGTTTAGTTATATTTATTATGATGTAAATGCTTGACATATGTACCATATTTTTTTTTCGAGTTACCAGGGATACAAATCACTTTATAATATCTATCATGTTTATATTCTCCAGGCCTCATTGCTTCAGCTAATGGGCTTCCGTTTGGCAGGACTTTTACCAGCTTTAATATTACCTTTGGGGCTTACAATGGTTCTCTTTTTGGGCCCTCTTAGCATGCAAGGCCTTAGCGGCCTCTGGAAATTGTATGCTGGTATGTTAGATTTCATTTCAATCAAAGTCAGCAGCCATTCTTGGTCATCATTTTATGCAAAGAGTTTCCAAAATATTTCTTCTAAAAGTGTGGAGTTACACAATTTCATTTCATTTTTTCAGAGGCCATAAAATATTCTACCATCAAATTGTTAGTAGCATCTTGAATATTATATTATTCATTACAAGATGAATGTGAAATATTTTACCAACACCACATACAGAACTAAAAGTGTGGAATTTCTTTTAATATAGTTAATTAACTGTGAAGGAGTCAAAGAAAGAGTAAGAAAGTATGTAAAAATTAGAGGAACTTCATTTGTGCATCATTTCTTAATGTTGCTATTCAGTTGTCGTTGTTTTAGAACCGATGTACTGGGTGTCAAATGCAAAAAGTTTAATTTGGCTGCGTAATCATGTGGTGGCTCCTTTGTCTGAAGAACTAACTTTCAGAGCGTGCATGCTCCCTCTGCTGCTTCAGTGCTTCCGGCCTTTGACAGCGGTGTTCATCTGTCCTTTATTTTTTGGTGTAGGTAAGTGTTCAGAATGTGAACAATATTCTATTGATTTAGATCTGAAACCTGTGTATGTTGCCAGCTTGGTTGCACTCCAAGTCATACTTAATTGACAACTATATTAGCGAAACATTTTTCATCCTTTCCAAAAAAGTTACTCTACATCAAAACTGTATTGTGATTTCATTAATCATTTTTGAAAATATTAATGACAATAATATTTCAAAGAAAAATATGTGAGAAATGTAACAATGATTTTGTTTTGGTTAAATGTGTTATTTTTTTTAATTATAGCATTAAAGTGTGTGTAATAAATGCCATATGAGCATAAAAACTCAATGCTTTATGTATTGATAGATTAAAAGAATCCTGATTGTAGATTAACTGACATTTGCTGGTTGAAAATATTGTTTTAGATGTGCCAGTAAAATTAGCTTTTGGAGGAGAAAAATTTTTATCATTCAGAAAGAAAGTGTATGGAAGTCATTAACCAGCTTGTGTACTGTATAATCACTATGTTTTGTTTGGGGATTGTTTGATGAATTTACTGAACCTTATTAAATTTACATGGAATAAATAATGTGATAATGTTTTGCAGCTCATTTTCATCATATGGTTGAAAGAATGAGAAATGGATTAGACTTTAAAAGGTCGCTAATGTTATCCTGTAAGTAACATACATCTCTTGAATGAAAATATATTAAAATTCAGTTTTTTATCATCCACTGATCCTGTGCAGGCTTCCAGTTTTCCTACACTACCATGTTTGGTGCTTACTCCGCATTCCTGTTTGCTAAAACAGGTATGCATATTTTTTAATTTAAGTTGTGTATATTTTGCTCAATGCACCATGCAGTGGATGAAGTAAGTTTATGTTTTAGGTCATTTTGTGGCTCCTTTTGCTGCTCATGCATTTTGCAATCACATGGGGTTTCCGGATTTTGGTGAACTTCTCACTTATCAGAAGCCTCAAAGAATTCTCCTGATGTCTCTCTTTGTTGTTGGTTTGTTAAGCTGGTGTTTGCTCCTGACACCTCTTACTACTCCCAGTATATACAGCAATCAGCTCTTCTGGAGATACCACTGATTGCCATTGATTTGTATCAGAGGATGGATTTGTACACAGAAATTGGTAACAAAAGAGCCTTCAAAAGCCATCACTGTCGACGTCAAGATTTCCAATGCTTTATGTGCAACGTGAGCAAAGGAGAAGTGGTGGTTTTTAACATCTTGACAATAACGTATCCCTTATTTGTCCTATTTAATGTTAATTTATTATTCCTTTGCTATAACTTGTAATTAATGAATTTCTAGCCTCCATAGTACTACAAATAATATACTGAAACCGAGACATGGTATTACCAATAGAAATTGTTTGTAGATTTCTTTTCTTGTTGTAGTCTTCCATGACTTGTTTTATTTTGTTTTGACCAGTAATGTCCTTTGTCTAGCTTGAGCTTCAATATTATTTTACTTTTCAGTTTCAGAGCCTGTGTGTCTACAATAATATTTGCCTAGTGAGATTGAACATTAATTTATTTTTTGTCATTAGAAAAAGAAATAATATATTTCAGTATTTGAAACATGAGCAACTACTCTTTGAATAAATAATTTTAAAATTATTACCAAAGATTAGTCAAATCATGTATGAAAATTGCTTATTGTAATGTACTTTTGTATTATGTAAGAATTGTTTCCATTTAAATTTGTTTTTTAAAATTTTAAAAAATTGTTCTGAGAGGTTTATTGCTACAGAACTAATAAGCACAAATTTGATTGCACATTATATATATATGAGCTTGTGAGACTAATTTTATTATCTTATGGTAACATATCTTGACATAGAATTTTTAAAACCTTATCAAAGTATTAACATGTTATCTTTGTTGTTGCATCTATTGTAGTTGAGATTTATGTACAATTAACTGTTTTCATATTACTAGCAACAAAACAATATTGAAAAAATATGGCACTAATTATATTTTATATAAGTTTCCCATCTTAAAAAACCTGTGGAACTTTGTTGAAAATAACATCATTATTGTAGGCAAGATTATGCTGGTGCTTCCAAGATCCTTTAGTGTAATCTAGGCCAGAGAAGTGGAAGTAAAAGTGCTGTATTGTCTGAGATGAAACTGGAAAATAAAGTTATAACTAAAGATATTTAAATTTGACTTAAGGAAGTAACTAAACATGAAATTTCAGTGAACAAATTGCTCAGTTGATTAAGGCTTCAGGACATTTAGAGCAGTTACAAAAATTGCATTTAAATCCAATGTATGTTTGCAAAAAATATTTGTAACACCTCTTAAGGAAATTTTCACTAATAAAATTTATAATGGAACTGTATTTTTGTTGAGCAATGATTTGTGTTCTAATTATTTTGATTGGTTTAAATTGATTTCATCCTTATAAATGCATAAATCAGAAGTAGAAGTTTGAGTAACTTAGCTTATGAGAAAAATGATGAAATGCACTTTAACATTATTAGGTCGCATTGACCTACATCATGTTAAATTGTATTATGTATTTTGCTTGCTCACTGAAATTTTTCTAATGAAAACAGACTAAAGTGTATATGACTTCTAGGGCTGCTAGAATTACACTTGAATATGAATTGCTGGCCCTTTTTCTGTTTCAAGAAAATCAGATGGTAGTGGATAACATTTTTGCTTCAATATGAATGATTTCTTATTGTTCACATTACTGACAATTGTTTTTAATTCATGTCATCAAGCAAAGTTCCACAGATCGTTGCACCATTTACTTCCTTGTAAACTTGCAGGGAATTTTATTAAATCAGTGCCTATTCTGATCCAAGGAATCATTAATATCTCAGGATTTTGTGAATAACCCTGCCTTGTTGGTCTTCTTCAGAAGTATCATAATAGGGGACAAAACTACTCCAATGATTTTAAATATAAATAAGCAAATGAAGTTTGATGTTTATAATAAATAGGGAGAATGTTTTATTACTTTATATGTGATGTTTTTAAGAATAATTCTAGCTTTACAGTGTTGTGACTGAAATTATCAAATCACATTATGTGATAGCATGCTGTTCAATTGAAAGTTACTGTGTAGATGTATTTAATTTTTTGATGGAGATTGTCTACTTGTTAATGCATGTGTACAGAAATTACTCATGTGTGCACAAGAATGCTCACACCATTTCAGGTTTCCAGATAAAGTGCTACTCAAAAATAAAAATAAAAAAACTAGTCAAACACGTACAAATTAAAAGTATGTAAATTGCTCAAGTAAAATTGCATGCCATAAGCATAAATTATGTAGAACTACACTGAAAGTATATTTTAAATACTTTGTACATATGAAATAGTGGTTAAAATCAATTTCATTTCATTGATGTCATTGCATGGACATTTGCAAATCATTTTTTTATTGATGATCCTGTACTTTTATATACTTTTGTAGATTCCATGTAATTGCCATTATGTCTTTATAATCTTTGTGTGAGTGTATGTATGTATGAGTGCATGCTTGAGAACATTGCACACATGACCATAATGATCACATGCAATAAAACATCTGGAATGTAATTAGTATTAATTTTCATGATTTTAAATTAAAACTCTTACAAAGGATAAACTTGGCGTTTCTTTTATCCTTTTCTGCTAATTCTTTCAGACTGAGGACACGTGTATAGGTACTATCACAACACATTACTGGCAGGCGTAGTGATACAGCAGACTAGTCGCATTTTTGAAATAATTTAAGTAGTGAAAAATCCTATTCATGATAAGAAATGTAACCAAGTTAGAGGGAAAATTTTGCTTATTACTAAATTCACATCTGCATGGCAAACAAATAGACATTTAATAGCAGCATTACTGAAGCTGAAGCATTGCAGTTCTTGAAATGTACTCAATCCATTGGTTCCTAAATATCGAGATTCTTAGTTCCTGAAAAATAATTACATGACATTTTACATTTACTATGAAATAAATTTGATCCTTCTACCAAAGACTGATATTTAGCAAACCTATACATCTTCCACTTGTACAAACCTCAAAGGACTGATAGAAAACTTGTCAGTATGCCTATACAATCCTCTATCTTGTTACATTTTGTTTTATTGCAAAGCTTCACAAATTATTTGATTTACATAGAATTTGCACCAGATTCATTGCAAAGTGTGTTAAATCTGTAACAGGAAGTGTATCAGATACTCAATATAGTAATTGATTTTTCACTCATCTGGTTTACAAAAGGTTATGAGAATTATCTCTAATTCTGATATTACATTAAACTCACCAACTTAATTACTCTTGCATTCATACATTTTTTTAATTATCTGAGTAAAAGTTTATTTTGTTTTTGTACAAACATTCTTTTACAGTGATATGCTATATAGTTCACAGAATGACCTATCTAAAGGCAGGTCGACTCCAAAACTTGAATAGAAAATCAAACAAATCTACCCCCTTTACGTAATTTTAGGAACTACGTTACTGCACAACCATTTCAATCCACTCGATATTTATGTGACTTAACTAGCAACAAGTTCAGTTTATTGCACTTTGCTAAATAACATATCCTTATCCAAAAGTAATGAGCTTCACTCAATAAAACAGCATATAGGTTCTAGCTTTTTTATTTGCATTGAGTAACAGACTAATTCTGATACAGATAACTGTACATAAAATACTTTCAAATCTGTATACAAAATTATACATGGTAGATTGAAGTTATTGGAATTACATGATATAAATATGTGCAGAAAATATTTCTACACTACAGTAAATGTAACAATATGCTACATAATGATTTAATTTAATTTGACAGCCTTTTCTGAGAAGTGTATTTCCATATTGATGAGTTATTGTTTTGGTGTACCATTGCAAAAGATTCATCAGTAAAATCAATGCTGACTAAAAACAACCCAGCCCTTTTAAACCATCTGTTGGTTAGGAGGGCATCACATGATATGATTTTCAATCTTATAATATCTTCGTTTTTTTTTTGTAGCCACCCTTCAAACTACAATTCAAGATATCATTGTAGGATTAGTAAGAATTGCAAAACAAATATAATTTATTTTGATCACAAATCTTTCTCTTCATTAGTTTGCACTCCATGTTTGAACATACAGATCCCAAACAAAAGTGTACAACTATGAGGAGCCAATAAAGAACAAAAAATTACTGTGTATTAATATTCATTATGTTCACAAACAGATGGTACAATGAACAAATGAAAAGCAATCGAAATGAGAATTTTGTTTGCTTAATAGATAATCAATTCATTTTTAAATTACAATGTGTTATATGTTTACATTATATTCATGCATATTTTAAATGCACAATATAGTTTGCAATTTCCAACTTAATTTCTTGATATTCAGTGTAAACAATTCACCAAGAATGCACACAGTGAATTGAAGCATACGCATAAGTTTAACCGTGTAATACATGTACACATAATTAATTGGGCAAGCTAACTTCTTGAGAATAAAAAATTAAAATATTCCACTAAAGATTGAAATTAGGTGAATAAGAATACCACAGAATTCGTTCACTGATCGTGGCAGCGCTTCAGTAAATGTAACTTCACAATACAAAAGAGTACATATCTATTGTGAAATTCCTATTTGAGTATGAACATAAAAATATTCAGAGCTATAGGAACAGTAAAGGTTCACAGCTGCATTTCATTTATTGTCCACATATCATAGTCACAACTTTCTATGTCTCACATATGAGCAATGTTCATTGTATTAAAAGCTTTATCAGATCTTTGAACAAAATCACAGACAACTAAATATAGAAAAATGTGTATAGAACAAATATCTTCAATCAAATTGGTAATTCACATAAGAAATACAATAGCTTTCTCTTAATAAATATTAAGTAATTCTAAAGAGACTTCTTTCCTAAATAGATGCTCTAAGTATCACAGAGTTCAAAAGGATCAGCTTGATAATAAAAGTGTGCTAACCTTTCCATAAAAAAAAAGAGGAATACAAAACACCTAACCTTATACAATCATTTGCACCCTTTGCTTTCATTGATTTCAAGAAATAACAGGAGCCTGAAAACCAAAAATATTAACATTGAGTACCTCCACTTCCTGCAGGTCCTCTCTCTGATGCTTCATGAGACTGATTCAGGAAGGCAACATTGGAAGCCTTTATACGTGCTGCAGCATTAGCAGCCATAGAGGGGCACGGAGAGATGCATGGTGTGGAGCAGTGGCTATTGCTCAAATCACATTGGTCTAGCAACTTCAGCAATTCCTCAGCTGTCGGTCCACCAGACATCTGTGTGGCTGGTCAGGCCAAACACAAATATTTCATTCCAGGAATTTGAGAGCACTGAAGATGAGCCCAGCAACCACTAATTTATCCTGACATTCATTATCATTAATTCCAAATAGACTGGAAGTAATTATTTAAAAAATTGTTCACGTCCTTGTCATTCTACAAGGACAATTATTGGTACACTAACATTGACACAATTGATACATTAAACTATAACAGAATTCTTGAAAATAAATTAATGGTTACTTCGGCAAGCCTTTTTCTTTATTTTAATGCCATATGATATGTATTCATGTAAATGCAAAGTTACTACAACTCAAAAAATATGGGGGAAGAAACTTAAACATCATGAGACTAATACACTAACAATTTCTTTGAATTTGAGAAAAAGAAAACGTAATTCAATATTAACTCTTGTAGTTTTCTCATTACACAGGAAACAGTATAGTATAAGAATGTAATTTCTTATACTTTATTCTTTAAATAAAAATAAAGAATTAAGTTAAATTCCTTTACATACAATTCTCTTATTACATCTCTCTTCATATTAATTTATTTTCACTTAAAATAAAAGGGTGTAACGTATGAATAAATGTTAAAAAACACACCTGGTTCTCCTTTTATGGCCAAATCAAGAGCAGTTGTGAGATCCCACATCTGAATGGCACCATTGCTATGGCCAGTAAATATGAAACGCCTGGGGCGAGAACCCATACGACTCGATCCTTCACACTCATGCACACAAAATGATGTGATTGTAGTGTTATCCACTGCTTTAATAACACAAACTCTGCAAATATTTTTTAAAAAATTTGGCTTAACATTTTAAATACATTCAATACTAATTACATATCTATTGAAACAATGGATAGATCATATTACCTTTTGCCATTTGATGCAAGGCGAACAAAAAGTTGATCTGTTTCAGGAACAACTTTTTGTACAAAAACCTGTTCATCATCTTGTTCCCCATATGGACCTGAAAAAAGATAAGTTGAGATTAAATTGTTTCAGTTGATGAAATCCAGTGAATAAATGTTAACATCCATTAACTATTTTATTTACATGATCTCGTTTGAGATGATGTGTAGTGACATCTTACCGCAATCATTTCCAGCAGTATAGCTTATATATGGCTCCACTTCATCCAGAGAGACAATTTTGAAAGATGCAACAGGTGTGGATCCTGGTTGCGTGGATATCATGCCACGAAACCTTGTCACACTCCAAGTACGAACATGGTTATACTCGCTGCATACTGACACCAAGAATTTCTCTGACAAAGTAACCTACACAAGGAAAGATTAGTCAAATTAATTTTTGGAAGACTCAACATTTTCATCAACATCAAAAATTAAAACAACTTAAGATAAAATTTACCTTTGTCACAGGACTCTGATGTACAGTAAACGTTTGAAAAAGTTGAGGGCCATGACCAACTGTTTCTGGGTGCTGCACAATAACTCTAACAGTTCCCGAACTTGTGCCATAAGCAATTTCAATCCAGTTTCCACACAAACCTTTGAAAAAGATAAGCCACGTGTTTGGAATTCAACAGGAAATTAAAATGTAATTTCATGGAAGCAAATAATACAACTGTTTGAAGTTAATATTGTGCAATAGGCAATGCCTGATAGACAATAAAGCGAGTTTCAAATATATAAATGCTTTACTCAATTTCAGTGTTCAACAGCATTTACAAAAAACAAAAACACTGGAAATTACATGCCAAGTGCAATTTTCTATATTTTGGTTGCTTGTTTACAAATGTCACAAAATTGGTTTAACAAGAGTGAAGCTAGGCATGCCACAGTTAATAAACTACTACTTAATAACTACCTTCACAATTAATCAGCTCTTTATTCTCCTTCCTCACTCATTTCAGAACAATTTGCATACAAAGTACATAGATTACTAGAAACCAAATTCTTTTCTCATTTACCAACAGCAATATATCCTTGTATCACAAAACATTTCATACTTTTTAGAAATATTATTCAAATACAATTAGCTATTATAAGTAAATATTGAGATAAGGTATTCCTTTAGTCTTTAAAGCAACTACATTACATGGCTCTGTTTTGAACTGAACATGTTGAGAAATTTTAAAAAACCACATTCCCTGGGAAAATAAAGATAATTTTAGTATTTTCAGTAAGAATATATAGTTCTTTCCAGTAATAAATAAGCAGTCATAAGTGAATAATTGTCCATTATTTATCTTATATTACTTTGGTAAACAAAATCACAAATAATTTATGCACTGATGTTGAATGAATGCAATATCTGTACTTTATATATTGTTAGTCATTAGTAAGAAAAAACAAGAATATTGAGTTGCAGTGTAGAAGAACTGTAGACCCATACCTTCCCTTCATAAATGTTTCTTTTATTTTTTGCTGGGTCAAAACATTTTAGAGCAAGCTAAATATTTGGGAGTCGTTCTGTTTTGAGTGGTCCAGAATTAAATAAATTGGTCACCTCACCATCTCAGAAAAAATTCATGTTTTGGTTGGTTTAAAAAATATTTTTTATGTTTATAATGTGTAGTTCATATTGGCAGCCATTTTTGTTTTAATCCATGCACCAATTTCTTGTGCTTGTACACATTTACATTTTGTAAATTATTCGGTGCTAGGTTGTTGAAGATTTTTAAACTAAAATTCACTGGATTCTGTGATCTCAGGTCTAAAATTGAAAGTAATATTTACCCAAAATGTTATTTGGTTAATATTTGCAACCAAATTTATCAATTGCTAATGAACAAATTTCTATTTTATCAGTCATCCTTAGTTTTTCTGAGCTTTCATGAAATAGTTCACATAACAATGTTCTTTCCTTACTTAAAACATTGATGATAAGTACCAGTTAACAATTACACCATCCTAGAAATAGGAATTTTGGATTATTTCTAAATGTTCAACTGCATCTCTCTTGGGGAGGGGAGGGGGGAGGGGGCAGATAAAAATGTAATTTTTGCACATAATTGCTATGATACCAAACTGCAGTACACATATCAAATTTGAGATTTAATTGAGAGTTTAAAAAAATGTCAACTTATATGAAAAATTATTCATTTCAACATTTGGGAGAAATGGTGACAAGTAGTTAACATATTATTTTCCAGCCATTTTGAACTCTTGCTGTGTACTGTTTGGTACTATCATGGTTTCTGATAGTATCAAAAAGCAATGAAAAGCTTTAGTGCCTTCAAGTTTCTGACAAGATTCTTTCCTATAAAATATTAGAAATATGTTTTTGAATTTCCTCAGTTTTTCAAAGGCATTCTAGAATATATTATTTATACAGGGTGGTCGTTTTAACTTGAGACAAGTGAATATCTCGAGAAATATGCATCCTACGAAAAAAGTGTTCGAGATAAAAAGTTAATATTATCGTGGGGGACATCAGTCAGTGCTAAAAGTAGCCACCCCCCGCCCCCCCTTTGGGGGGGTCGGGGGGGTCACTTTCATATCTTAAATGGGAACCCCCATTTTTTATTGCAGATTTAGATTCCTCATAAAAAAAGAAGTAACTTTTATTTGGGACATTTTTTCCAAATTATTGATAGATGGCGCTGTAATCGCAGCAAATGCCATGAGTTACCGATTCTGTTGGAAGATGTACCACTTGCAATACGACAGAACATGTGGTTTCAACATGATGGTTGTCCGGCACATTACGCCGCAATAGCCCGAGAAGTATTAAATCGCGAATTCAGTGGTCGTTGGATCGGTAGAGGGGGTCCAGTAAATTGGCCTCCTAGATCACCAGATCTTACGTCGCCGGATTTTTTTCTGTGGGGTTACCTTAAAGACAAAGTGTATGCAGAAGTACCTACAACTCGACAAAACATGATAGAACGTATCAGAAATGCTTGCTTAAAAATTACACCGGATATGCTTTCGAGTTGTGTAGCTGCATTTGAAGCTCGAATTAATAAATGTATCGAAATGGAAGGCGGACATTTTGAGCATTTGTTGTGAACTACAAAAGAGGCAAGGGGCTTCCCGAAGTTAAGCACCCCAATGGTGAGAGGCAAGGGGACTCACCTTAAACCAGCACCCCGATGGTGAGAGGCAAGGGGACTCACCTAAAACAAGCACCCCGATGGTGAGAGGCAAGGGGACTCACCTAAAACAAGCACCCCGATGGGAACAGTAACTACTACGTCCACGTCGTTGTTCCTGGGTAACGCTAAAAGTAGTTAAGAGCTTTGAATAACATAACAGGTTATTATTTGTTTGTTTTGCAAAAGCGAAATCTAATAATTTCCAATTTTTCGTATTCCAGTCTATTTTTTGTTATTACAACGCCATCTATCAACAATTCGAGAAAATATCCTTAATAAAAGTTACTTCTTTTTTCATGAGGAATACAAGTCTGCATTAAAAAATGGGGGTTCCCATTTAAGATTCCAAAGTTGCCCGCCGCTCCACCCCCAGGGAGTGGAGGTGGGGGGTCATGTTTTGAGTCATACGATAAGTTTTTGAAAAATATTAAACACATGTTTTGCAGTTTTTCGATCCAATGTGAATTTCGCAAGATATGAGACCGTTTCCTTCATTTTTCTAGGGAATCGGGATAAATAGTTTTTTCCGATTTTAGCGCCATCTATTAATAATTTGGAAAAAATGTCCCAAATTAAAGTTACTTCTTTTTTTATGAGGAATCTAAATCCGCAATAAAAAATGGGGGTTCCCATTTAAGATATGAAAGTGACCCCCCCGACCCCCCAAAGGGGGGGCGGGGGGTGGCTACTTTTAGCACTGACTGATGTCCCCCACGATAATATTAACTTTTTATCTCGAACACTTTTTTCGTAGGATGCATATTTCTCGAGATATTCACTTGTCTCAAGTTAAAACGACCACCCTGTATACTAGAATATATTTAATATTTTCTTCATAAAATTTTAAGGTGGGTTTTAAAGTTTTGATTGTTGTACACTAGTCCTATTCTATAGTAGAATTACAGACAGCTTGGTACTACCCTTACAATATCACAGGAATTTTTGGTATGACTTGACGGAAAAAAAAGAAAGAAGTAAAAAAGACATACAATAACCTGTCCTAGCATATCCAGATAAAGATCTTTTTGTTTGTGTATTTGCTTGGAGAAATTGTATTTTTTTATACCACATTAAGCAGACCATAATGTTAGTTCATATGAAACTTTGTTATGTAAATAATCTTTCAAAACTTGTGTTTCTGAACACATATTTTGATGGTTGTTTCATTTTATCATCAGTATGATCAGGTATGTTACATTTTATCATCAGTAAATAATTTTATCAACCAATATTTCAAAAACATATTCACGTAGTTTTGCACCTATCATCATTTCAGTTCAATCTTGTATCACCCAGTGGTTGCCAGAAGTGTTTCTGGCACAAATTTTGATCTTCCAATTTTAATGGTAGTCTTTACTCTTCATTCCTAAAATAATCAGCTTATATTTCACAGAATTATCTCGTTTTAGAATCTTGGCAACATTTTCCGTAAGTGAAACAATCCTTTGAACCAGGCATCTGATTGTCAACTTCATACAATCTTGTTACTTCTTGTTTTGTTTCTTTATTTACCAGCTTTGATGCTTTCCTTTTTTGTAATTCAGGAAAAATACCGTTTTATTTCACTATATCTAGTAAATTTTACCATACAATCTGTCACTTCAATTTCATTCTTTAGTTCCAGAACTATGTAAACTGTTAATTCAAGAACTGAAATAAACTGATAATTTTAATTTTATACTGATGATTTTATTATTCTTAGACACAGAACATTTACTTTTTATTTTTTTGGTGAAGTCATTTTTGTTGTCAAAATAAATCATTTATATATAAGCAGATTTAGGTTGCCATGTCTATATGACTTTTTCATTTACAAAAAGATTGAATGGTAAAATTACATAACCAGCAAATTTTGTTTACTTATAATAAAATATTATTAATTATTGTAAAGTAATGTGTATTTGAGTTCCAAACAGCGGGAAAGTAGTACAATTACTTCTTGTCGATTCTTCTCTCCAATAACAACTTTTTTTCTTCCTTTTTTTTCTTCTTTCTTTTCCCCCCTAGCAATAATGTTTTAGTGTACAAATTTCAAAATTTTACCTGGACCCCCAAAAAGATATTACACTTGCAAATTTTTGAACAATTCAAAATTCCAAGTTTTAGGAGGGTGTAATTTTAAGAGGTATGCTAAGTATCATTGATATTTTATATAACGTAACAAAACACGTGTAAAAGCACAGGAGAAAATATGGCTGTGACTGTTCCTTCTTTGAAATATTACTCTGAATTTCAAAATTATTTCATTTACAAACAACAGTTTTGGGTCGCAAATATTTCCTGAATAAAACACTTTAGGTACATAAATATCACTTTAATCTGTAGAATTGTTTACTTTATCAATGCATTTTAGTTCAAAAATCTACAACAACAAATCACTGAGTAAATTACAAAACTATAAATGAATTCATACACAAAAACTGGAAAGCAACTTAAAACGAAAATGAATGCCATTTGTGAACCATACAATGATTTTTTTAAACGGGTTTAAACATTGAAAACAAAGGAAATTACTTTTTTGAGATAGACGAGCAACCAGTGCTGAATCACTTTAAATGGATGGACCCTTTTCTACGGAACTCTAAGGAAATTAAAATGAAATTTTTCTGTTACGCTCAACTTGACTTTCCATTATTTTCTTTTTAAAAGCAACAAAAATAGAATTTTACTTAATTTACTTCAGAATTGAAGCCTGTTCAATTAATAAGGTATGTATAACAATTTCAGAACTATTTTACTTCCCAGAAGTAACATTCCAGATTGTGAAAATCTATTGAAACAGCCAAAGATTAACTGAATTTTTACTACTCAAAATGACAATACCAAAAATGCACTGAATAAATTAAGTTCAAAATTAATTTTAAGAATTTAAAATTATATTTTATTCAGATATCTCAAAACTCATTTTACATGCTGCTCTCCAAGAGGGAAATACATCATCAAATATCTACAATCTACAATATGGTAAAGTTAACCCATTATCATAAATGATTACTACTATTATCAAATTTTGAGAGAAATTTATTAGAGCCTACAAAATCTGATTAATTACTGGCAAGGATATTGCAATGATCAGTCTTTTAAATTTCCAAGTATATCTGAAACATCAGGAAAATTCTCTGCTTCAAAAGTTGCTGTAAGCAGTACTTGAGATTTCAACCACTGTAGTCAACTCACATTTTGAACTAATTTCATATGAAGTTTCTAACTAAGAAATTATTTCTAAATTTATCTCCTTGGACCTGAAATATTCATGTGAGAAATGTGCACAAATTATTCTGACAACAGGATTCACAGATGAAAGAAACACAAAAACACAATAATTGAATATGTTTTAAATTACAATTCTTAGGGCAATATCCTTTCATTCCAATCATTAATCACAGGCAATAGCCTTTCTTTCCAAATATTTAAAACAATTTTTTTAAATTTTCACATTCAAACCTTTTCACCATTTACATTCAATTTATCATGTTTGGTTCATCAGGCGACAAAATCTAGACAATGGAGAACATTGATTTAATTTGCCAGTTCTCCAAGGAAATGCAGTCAGAATGCAAACGGATGTTTAAACAAAATTATACTACGATTTTCAATTAGTAAAATAATAATAATAATAATAATAATAATAATAATAATAATAATAATAATAATAATAAAGTGTGCAATTAACTATTTTGAACTCAAATTTCTTTAGCTTGAAGCAGGAAGGGAAAATTTTTTTTTTTTATTCTGTTTTCTCAAAATTTCATGGGGAAAGAAAAACTTATACGAAAATCAAAATACTAAATACAAATGAACATGTAAAAATGAACTCCAACATGTAAAGGAAAGGAAATGCACAATGATCAAGGTACACAAGAAAAAATATTTTAACAAGAATAAGCATTTCAAAAGCTAGTTAAATGATGCATGCTACAAAAAGCAAGAAATGTGTATCAAAACTTCTTCACAAAGGCCTTTTTAGTTAATAACATACTAACAATAGACTTAGTTCTTTGAAAGACTTGACTATTCTTTCAATTCGAATGCACACAGTTATATATGAAAATGCTACGAATAATGATAAAAATATTTCTGTCACATTTTATGAATTAATAAATGCCTTCTTTTTATTTGCATTATTTCAAAAAGTCTAAATTAAAGTTCACTGCAGCAAAACTATTCAGTCTGCTGCAATGGCACATGTCAAAAAGCAATGTGAGCAACATGCATGTGACAGGAAGGTAATGAGATACAGCCAAGTGGTTAAGCTGAGTATGTGCCCAGAACCTCAAAAATTGAGAAATTATGTGTTACTACTGTGATTTTACTATGCAAAGTGCATACTTTCCAATACAAATAATTTTCAACATTACACTACATTAGCAATAAGCAATGTTTATTTTCTTATTTAGAAATTAGTTGTACCATGATATAATATATACTTTATTTGTATTCAAAATTTCATGACAATTATATACTTGGAAAAACTTCAGAATAAGAGGCTGTCTCAAAATTTAATTTTCTTTTTCTATATCAGATAAAAATCACCCAAAGATTTGAAAATGTATATTAAAAAGCAAATAACTTTTATGAGGTGTTATTTTAAATATGTATTAAATCCTGATTAACATTTAGGAATAAATTGTGAATAATGAAATCAAGAACTTGAAGTCAAGAATGACACTTAACAAATCATTCGTAATATATATGTATATATGGCCATATGGAAGTATAGCTGTGACACTAGGAACAAAGCTGCTCTCACGCTCAACTGCCTTGGCCACCATGTGCCAAATCAAAGGACAATCAGATCAATCATTACCTTCCCTCCCCCTCTCAGGTGCTAGCATGAAACACAAGGATGCTATGTAAAATGCTACAATGTTTGGAAGTCATAAAAGATGCACAATTAAACCTAATGTTCATAAAATTAACTCTGAACAAATATTTGAGCATAGAAAATATTAGGTTTATCTATCACTAAGAGTATACACACAGACATACATTTATTTTATAAATTCATAATACAAAATAAAAGAAGTTTCATTGTGCATCCATGATATCTACAAAGTGAATGCATCTAATTCTCATGAACGCTCTATAAAGATATGAATTGCAGGTTTGAACAAGTTCAGAGCGTAAGAATTATCTAAACTTGTACTTTTTACCATCCATCTCATCATATTAAAACCAGCAACAAAAAAAAAAAAAAGGTCTACAAAATATACAGATATTTATTATGACATTCTCATAATAAAATGTACGCACATGTCAACATACTTATCTCATGAATCCTTAAAATTTAGCCAAAATTCAATATGGCAATGATCAGCGAAACAAATTCCATGAGAAAAAAATGTCTATTTCTTAGAATTCCTAAACTTCCCTATAGTAGTATTTAAAGTAATGAAAGAGAGAATTCTAATATTCAGTAGCCACATAATATGTTGGGGCAGTTATATTCTTTGTTCTTACCTGATACCATGCAAATTCTCTGCCATGACACTGTAACTGTAACTTCACAGTGCCTCTTTAAAGTATAAACCTTTATAAAGCACAGCTAACTAATAATTTTTTTCTCCTAAAAGTACACAATCTGTACTGCCCCAACTTCAGTGTTGTCAATTAGCTATATGTCCAGAAATTACAGTTTCAAAATCTATTACATGCATGTAATCTCCAGAGTAAGATTCTGCTGAACTATGAAAAAGATGAGGGAACATGTAAGTGAAAAGTAATGAAGTAATGGTGACGTTAAATACACAATTTACTTACATGTTGTTAACAGTGTTCTCAATACTTAATTTTCTATCAAACAAAACACCACAAGAAAACTAAACAAATGAATTGGGAGTCACTTGCATACCTTTGGAGTAAATAGTGCTAAATCTTTAGTATTCTTATTCTCCCTCAACAGTAAATAAAGCTATTACTTTCCTTATATTCCTAATTGAAAGCCAAAAGAGTACCTCACATTCCTTCACAAAAAATTATATTTCATTCTAAACTCCCATTCATTTAAAGAATTCCCCAACGAATACTGAAGATGGACAAAGAAATATTAAGTTTTCAATGGGTCAAGACAAGTGCAAAGTTTCATTAATTTAACTAACTAATCTATCAAAAATTTGTCTTCACCTCTTGGTATGGATTCATCTTATACTACACTTTCTATAAAAACTTTTCGGGAGTCA
Organism: Gryllus longicercus; assembly: GCA_038098605.1. Taxonomy (NCBI): domain Eukaryota; kingdom Metazoa; phylum Arthropoda; class Insecta; order Orthoptera; family Gryllidae; genus Gryllus; species Gryllus longicercus. Next base: position 121,423 of record JAZDUA010000310.1, on the reverse strand, counting down.
AATTCAAAGATGTTGAATCACAATCAACATAAATTAAATATCCATTTATTGCATACTGATTTTTCATACATTTCCCAAAAAGAGCTAATTCATATATAGTGAACTACAGATGATTTACACATTCCAAAGTTTTGGTCATGTCAACTTGCAATGTGACTTAGCTTTGGAATTCTACATTCATGTTTCATTGACAGATATAAAATTAAAGTCTTGCATTAATAACAAATAAAAACACAATATTCACAAAATGCTGTACAGGTAGTTTTTCTTTCTTATAGATTTCCTTTATTATAAATTTCCTCATCAAATTACTCTGTGAAACTAGTTATAACACACATTTTTTACAATGTGGGGAGGGCTACAGAAATTTGATCATAGGCAAAGAATTTTTTTTTCACACCTATTTGTCAAAAGATTGACCCCTGCCAAACAAAATAAATTCAGGGACGCTTGTGCAGTATTGCTATACTCTGAAAATCTTCCCATCTCCAAACTCACTCCTACCACCTGGCCCCTTACCACAAAAACATTCCAATCACCCAATTGCATGCCACTACAACTACTGAATTGTACTGCCAGATGTCTTTTCAATAACACCAAATTCTGTGAGGTGTTCAGATTGGATGTTTTTTTATTGCTTTAAAACAGTCTTATCCGCAAGATCTTTTTTGGTAGCACAATAAAATATAAGTAATAAAAAGAAAAAAATTAGAAAAGCACAGAGTGAGAGCGAGAAACAGAGAGAGAGAGAAAAGAGGGCGAGAGAGAGAAAGGGCGAGAAAGAGAAAAAGAGGGCAAGAAAGAGAAAAAGAGGGCGAGAAAGAGAAAAAGAGGGCGAGAAAGAGAGAGAAAAAGGGCGAGAAAGAGAAAAAGAGGGTGAGAAAGAGAGAGAAAAGGGCGAGAAAGAGAGAAAAAGAGGGCGAGAAAGAGAGAGAAAAAGGGCGAGAAAGAGAGAGGAGAGCGAGAGAGAGAAAAGGAGAGCGAGAGAGAGAAAAGGAGAGCGAGAGAGAGGAAAAAGAGGGCGAAAGAGAGGAAAAAGAGGGCGAGAGAGAGGAAAAAGAGGGCGAGAGAGAGGAAAAAGAGGGCGAGAGAGAGAGGAAAAAGAGGGCGAGAGAGAGGGGAAAAAGAGGGCGAGAGAGAGGAAAAAGAGGGCGAGAGAGAGAGGAAAAAGAGGGCGAGAGAGAGAGGAAAAAGAGGGCGAGAGAGAGGAAAAAGAGGGCGAGAGAGAGAGGAAAAAGAGGGCGAGAGAGAGAGGAAAAAGAGGGCGAGAGAGAGAGGAAAAAGAGGGCGAGAGAGAGAGGAAAAAGAGGGCGAGAGAGAGGAAAAAGAGGGCGAGAGAGAGAGGAAAAAGAGGGAGAGAGAGGAAAAAGAGGGCGAGAGAGAGAGGAAAAAGAGGGCGAGAGAGAGAGGAAAAAGAGGGCGAGAGAGAGAAAGAGGGCGAGAGAGAGAGAAAAAAGAGGGCGAGAGAGAGAGGAAAAAGAGGGCGAGAGAGAGAAAGAGGGCGAGAGAGAGAAAGAGGGCGAGAGAGAGAAAGAGGGCGAGAGAGAGAAAGAGGGCGAGAGAGAGAGAAAGAGGGCGAGAGAGAGAGAAAGAGGGCGAGAGAGAGAGAGAAAGAGGGCGAGAGAGAGAGAAAGAGGGCGAGAGAGAGAGAAAGAGGGCGAGAGAGAGAGAGAAAGAGGGCGAGAGAGAGAGAGAAAGAGGGCGAGAGAGAGAGAGAAAGAGGGCGAGAGAGAGAGAGAAAGAGGGCGAGAGAGAGAGAGAAAGAGGGCGAGAGAGAGAGAGAAAGAGGGCGAGAGAGAGAGAGAAAGAGGGCGAGAGAGAGAAAGAGGGCGAGAGAGAGAGAAAGAGGGCGAGAGAGAGAGAAAGAGGGCGAGAGAGAGAGAAAGAGGGCGAGAGAGAGAGAAAGAGGGCGAGAGAGAGGGCGAGAGAGAGAAAGAGGGCGAGAGAGAGAGAAAGAGGGCGAGAGAGAGAGAGAAAGAGGGCGAGAGAGAGAGAGAAAGAGGGCGAGAGAGAGAGAGAAAGAGGGCGAGAGAGAGAGAGAAAGAGGGCGAGAGAGAGAGAGAAAGAGGGCGAGAGAGAGAGAGAAAGAGGGCGAGAGAGAAAGAGGGCGAGAGAGAGAGAAAGAGGGCGAGAGAGAGAAAGAGGGCGAGAGAGAGAAAGAGGGCGAGAGAGAGAAAGAGGGCGAGAGAGAGAAAGAGGGCGAGAGAGAAAAAGAGGGCGAGAGAGAAAAAGAGGGCGAGAGAGAAAAAGAGGGCGAGAGAGAAAAAGAGGGCGAGAGAGAAAAAGAGGGCGAGAGAGAAAAAGAGGGCGAGAGAGAAAAAGAGGGCGAGAGAGAAAAAGAGGGCGAGAGAGAAAAAGAGGGCGAGAGAGAAAAAGAGGGCGAGAGAGAAAAAGAGGGCGAGAGAAAGAGGGCGAGAGAGAAAAAGAGGGCGAGAGAAAGAGGGCGAGAGAGAGAAAAAGAGGGCGAGAGAGAGAAAAAGAGGGCGAGAGAGAGAAAAAGAGGGCGAGAGAGAGAAAAAGAGGGCGAGAGAGAGAGAAAAGAGGGCGAGAAAGAGAGAGAAAAAGAGGGCGAGAGAAAGAGGGCGAGAGAGAGAAAGAGGGCGAGAGAGAAAAAGAGGGCGAGAGAGAAAAAGAGGGCGAGAGAGAAAAAGAGGGCGAGAGAGAAAAAGAGGGCGAGAGAGAAAAAGAGGGCGAGAGAGAAAACGAGGGTGAGAGAGAAAACGAGGGCGAGAGAGAGAAAAAGAGGGCGAGAGAGAAAAAGAGGGCGAGAGAGAAAAAGAGCTAGGGAGAAAAAGAGCGAGGGAGAAAAGAGAGCGAGAGAGAAAAGAGAGCGAGAGAGAAAAGAGCGAGAGAGAAAAAGAGAACGAGAGAGAAAGAGAGCGAGAGAAAAAAGAGAGCGAGAGAGAGAAAAGAGCGAGAGAGAGAAAAGAGCGAGAGAGAAAAAAGAGAGCGAGAGATGAAAAGAGAGCGAGAGAGGAAAAGAGAGCGAGAGAGGAAAAGAGATCGAGGAGGAAAAGAGATCGAGGAGGAAAAGAACGAGAGAGAAAACGAGAGCGAGAGAGAAAACGAGAGCGAGAGAGAAAACGAGAGCGAGAGAGAAAACGAGAGCGAGAGAGAAAACGAGAGCGAGAGAGAAAACGAGAGCGAGAGAGAAAACGAGAGCGAGAGAGAAAACGAGAGCGAGAGAGAAAACGAGAGCGAGAGAGAAAACGAGAGCGAGAGAGAAAAAGAGAGCGAGAAGGGAGAGAAAAAGAGAGCGAGAAGGGAGAGAAAAGAGAGCGAGAGAGAAAATAGAGTGAGAGAGAAAAAAGAGGAGAAAAAGAGAGCGAGGGCGAGAAAAAGAGCGAGATAGAGGAAAAGAGTGTGCGAGAGACGGAAAAAGAAAGCGAGAGACGGAAAAAGAAAGCGAGAGACGGAAAAAGAAAGCGAGAGACGGAAAAAGAAAGCGAGAGACGGAAAAGCGAGAGACGGAAAAAGAAAGCGAGAGACAGAAAAAGAAAGCGAGAGGGAGAAAGAGCGAGGGAGAGAGAAAGAGCGAGGGAGAGAGAAAGAGCGAGGGAGAGAGAAAGAGCGAGGGAGAGAGAAAGAGCGAGGGAGAGAGAAAGAGCGAGGGAGAGAGAAAGAGCGAGGGAGAGAAAGAGCGGGAGAGAAAGTGGAGAGAAAAAGAGGAGAGAGAGAGAGAGAGAGAGAAAGAGGAGTGAGAAAGAAAGAGAGAAAGAGGAGAGGGAGAAAGAGGAGTGAGAAAGAAAGAGAGAAAGAGGAGAGAGAGAAAGGGGAGAGAAGAGACAGAGAGGAGAGAAATAGGAGAGAGAGAAATAGAGGAGAGAAAGAGAGGAGAGAGAAAGAGAGGAGAGAGCAGAGAGAGAGCAGAGAGAGAAAGAGAGGAGAGAGCAGAGAGAGAGAAAGAGAGGAGAGAGCAGAGAGAGAGAAAGAGAGGAGAGAGCAGAGAGAGAGAAAGAGAGGAGAGAGCAGAGAGAGAAAGAGAGGAGAGAGCAGAGAGAGAAAGAGAGGAGAGAGCAGAGAGAGAAAGAGAGGAGAGAGCAGAGAGAGAAAGAGAGGAGAGAGCAGAGAGCAGAGAGAGGAGAGAGCAGAGAGAGGAGAGAGCAGAGAGAGAGAGAAAGAGAGAGAGAAAGAAAGAAAGAAAAAGAAAGAAAGAAGGAAGGTGAGAGTGTTTATCTCGGTGCAATTTCGGACACTACACACAGATCAGAAATGAATGTTCTTTGTTCATAACGTAACTCTAAATTAGACCTTGAGAAAAGGGGAAGTACTTAAATTATTCTGCAAAGAAAAAATATAAACAATACATTTAAAACTTTTACTAAGATAGAAGAAGAGTAAAGTAAAGAATTCACCATATGGAATTTAATAACTTATGAATATAACGCAAAAAAAACTGAGAAAGAATACACAAATTGGTACTTCAAAGAAAGAAACAATTAAACAAAAAAGGAAAATATTGACATGTATAATGATAGCGTATAAAACTTCATATTTTCACAACAAGAAAAAAAAAATTTGTGTTGTTAAAAAGCTGGAAATCAATCAAATACGATTCACAAATTTTATTTTCTTTAATTTCATCTCCTTAAAAATAGCTCTTAGTTTCTAAATCGAAGAAATTAGAAAAGAAAGTACAAATTTGTTTCAACTTATGTTAATTTTTTATGTACACAATAGCGTTATATAATACCTCATTTCTAAAAATAACAATTTTTTTAAAGTACAAGTGTAATAGAAATGACAAGGTTTGATGAACAAACATTCTCAATGACAGGTTCAAAATTTGCCTTAAAAATTTTCATTGGAAACTATGGTTTGTTCCTCAATGATATTCCAATAATATACTTAGTTATTCAAAAAAATTTTGTTGAGATGAATAGATTCAGGAGAGTTCACAGAAAGCATTATAATAAATCCTCAAAGTATCCCCTCTAATAAGCCTAGGAGATGACAATGATGTGGAAGGTATCTCGATCATTCATCCCATCATGTGTGAATGTCATGTTGAAATATCTTGCTTCAAAGTATTAGTCGAGACCTGAACTGACCAAACCATCTCCCAGGCAATGATTCCTTGGATTAGGAATAAAATCACATTGTGAAATATCTAGTTAAACAGGTATACCAATACTTAATATTCCCAGTATTGGACATGCCTCCACAGTGTCTACTGTATGTGATCTATCATTGCCTTGGAAAGTAAAGATGTCTTTGAGAAGTTCTACACATTGTTTCTCTAATACCACATCATGAATGTCTCTGCAGCAAGGTTCTGTTGTTCACTGTTGTCACCATTCTCCCATTTGACATATGCCCAGTGTAAGTCACTTCTCGCTTCACATATTGCTGAAATGCTGCTGCCCATTGCTCAAGGAAGAGCATTATTCCTCATGGCTTCCACAAGACCACCTCTGGCATTTCTACCACAGAGAATGGAATATTGATATAATACTGTTGTTCTTGGTGTCATACATCCTGTCTACACAACCCCTTATTTACTACTGAACTACCTATCCCTGGGCACGATAATTGTAAAACTATGCTGCCATTGAAGATCATGGACTTCAAGTGTCCCTTTAAGTTTCTATTTCACACTTAAGAAAACAAAGCGAGCCTGATAATAATGGGTCCACTCTCACATTTTGCTGTGACAAAGTGCAAATTAACAATGTTTACTAAAAATAAAAATTGAGCAAAAAATAATGTTGTCTAGTTTTAAAAGCCTCGGAAAATTTTCCCTGACTCAACAATTCTTCTACAAATTTCCTGATTTTTCCAGAAAGATGAAATAACCTGAATTTATCCAGTTTTTCATGTTTTCCAAAAAGGGCCCATCTTCTTTTAATGTGATAAGACATATCCCTGGGTTTGCCCTGTAAACTTTCAATTCTCTGATTTGCCTCATAACTTCCAGATTTACTTGTTTTTCACAAATCATTCAGATAAATTATCCACATGGAAAAATGGCTTCAGATTTCCATTAACTAAAATTTTGAATACAAATCAATGCTTGAATGCACGAGTGCAACAGTTTCGTAATAAACAGAAATCAAGATATTTGCGATATCGTAAGAAAATTCTTATTAAAGGAAGAGGATGCATTATAATAAGTGGAACTTTGTAAATATATAGTCATAAATTCTATGCTTTAATAAACCCAAGCACCTAGTTTTTCCAATACTGTTGCACACAGACTTTTATAAAAATGCCTATTACTTAACTACAAAATTTTTGGAGTAGTAGTAATGATTTCACTTGAATAAACTTCAATATTCACATGGTTACAAGTCCACGCAAAATTTTAAGGAGAAATGACCACAATTTGAAACAGAAGTATGATCTCAAACATTTTTAATTGCCATAAAAGACAAAGTACAATTTTGTAAAGCTATTTGGAATTGTTTGCCTCCTCTCCATTAATATCAAAACACCCTGATTTGTCACCCATTCTCTTAGTCGAGGAACTCACTTTCCATCCTAAGCGATTCGAACAAGCAAACTAGATTGATTGACTGATTCATGTTTCTTGGCATGCCAACTGCTACGTTATTAGTCGTGAAGTGTTTTTTATAGTGGGGGCGAGGGGGAGAGATTCCCCTCTGCTTGATGGCGAAATCCGGCACCAACCTATACTTCAGTCTTTATAACATGGCCAATGACATTAGGTCATTTTTACACCTCCTATGTTATAAAATGAATAATTATTTTTTAATTAATTCATGAACATCCTTCTCAACAGGGCTCATGGCCTCAGACATGTACTTACCACTGTTAAAAAGATTCATTTTACAAGGCAGGTGATGCAAAAATCTAATTTGACCAGCCACGTTAAAAAAAACTAAATATACATCAGCTTGTGGGATTTTCCCCAACCAGATATCTCCCACCAGCAGGAAACGGCCCCAGCTGGGACAAGCTCCCATTAGTCCACTGACATGTGTGGTTGAGTAGGGCATGTAAGTGTAAATGTGTGTCAGTGACGGGTGAAAGTAGGACAAGAAAGAAGATGGAAAGATCGGCATGATCAGTGGCCCATTTTTTAGGGTACTGCTCTGGCATTCCCTTGGTGTTGATTCGAGAAACCATGGAAAACTACCTGTTCACAGCAGCCAACCATTAGAATTCTCCACTGGCAGTGGCTGAAGTCGACTTAGCTATCTAGCTAGTGTCTGAATTCTTGCCAGTCAGCACCCAAACCCTAGGACCCTCCAGTCAGAGGCATTGCAGTGACATCAACTGATGCTCTGAGTCACCCAACCTGGTAATCAAACTAGTATTGAAGATGCAATTTACATTCCGTAGAAACTTTACAGCAGGGCCATCTGCTAAAAGAGTTAGCGAATGCTCTTCAGATCAGATTCACACATGTGGAATGATCCGCAATCCATAACAGATTCCCACAAAAGAGAAGCATGAGCAAGCAAACCATGGAAATGCTGTGACATAGGCAAATAGCATTGCTTTGTTTCTTAACAGATAATTATTAAAATCATCTGTCATTACCTTAAATGGAAATTAATTCCTCTGCATGATAAGATACCCATAATGTCACTGTTTGAAGTAATCTCTATACATACATCTAGTCACAGGATGATATAAGTTTAACGGTAATCCTTTCTGCTTTCACAGTTCCAAAATAGCTTCAGGTGACCACTTAATATTTATGAAATATTACAAAACATTGACCACTTAGCCAGGTGGCCATTGAAAAGAGAGACATATGTTTTGGAGAATTAATTCCAAGATAGAATGACCATTAAAAGAAGTGACTGCTTAATCAAGGTGGCCACTTGAGCAGGTTTGTACTTATCTAACAAGTTTCTTTACAAATGCCATGAATTAAGAGTAAAGTTCAAATCGTACCTAAAATTGATAAAAATCATCTAATTTTGTAATATTACAAGAATGTGAAAATATAAAGTCTATATCAAAAGAGTGTCTTGTAAGTTTCAAGTATAGAAAAACCATGCCTAGCTTTAAAGATTACTCACAAATCAAGTCATTTTAAGTGTTATAAAATGCAAGACATTTATTCTTAAGTACAAACGGTAAAAGGAACTGTGGAAATAAAATGGTCTTTTTAATGATGTCTAAGTTCTTCAAAGTTCTTTCCCAGTTAACTACAGACATCGAAAAAATGTTTTTTTATACCATAACTAACTGAAGCTGTTGTCTAGAGCCCAGTGTTTATTCAATAATCTTGTATTAAAAGACCTCATCCCCTAATAATGTTGACAGACTCAAAATTTGAAAAGCACATACAATACAAAAGAAAATATTTCAATTCTTTATTGTCTTCAGATTGACTTTTACCTAGAAACATTGAAAAGAATATTGTACATAATATCATTGGCACCATGGTGAACAAAATCCTAAAGGAATCAAATAAGAAATATTATCCATTTTACTAAATAATAACTACAAAAGAAAGTGAAGCAACTTACTGGTTTTTGGAGTAAGGTACACAGATATGGCAGTAATAGGATCATTTGAAGGATCACGATATAATTCAGTTACTAACAAATCATTATCTTTCATTCTCAAAGGAAATTTCTGCATATCTGAAAAAATAATAATAAATAAATAAATAAATAAATAAATAAATAAATTTTAAAAAAATGAAATAAAAACACATTTAAGTATTGAAGTAAATACTGAAAAAACATCAGCAGGGTTATTAATAATATTGATATTTCAGAATTTTTGGTTTTAAATACATTTGTATGATTTTTGAAATTTTTTAACTGCTTACCTATGTAATAAATTGAGCCATTATTGCAACCCAACAACAGGAAAGATCCTGCAGTATCAAAAGAAGCAATTGGAACCACATCCTGTATTTGCCAGTGTTGAGTCATTGCATGCCACACACCTATTTTACCAGTAGGTGACAATGCCACAAGCTGGCTCCCAATAAAAAACAAATACTCTACTCTGACATGAAGATTAAATGTTCCTGGAACACAAGGATTACATGAACAAGCAGAATGACACGAATCTACCTAATGTGACATTTTAAATAGTACTTCAATCTCATTTCTGGTCTTCATAGCACAAACTGAATAAACAGAGGAAAAAGAAGAGAAATCAAAAAAAATATTTTCCTATTAAATAAAGCAAATGAAATACCTGATACATATGATGTTCAACTTTCTAAAATTTGCAGATATATTGATTGCATTGTTTTAAAACCACAAAGCCAACCTGGATGGCAGAGGTGGATTGAGTCTGTGCATCTGCGCCTCAGTTCGAAGGGTCAAGGGTTCAAGTCCCGCCATGTGCATGGTTGTTTGTCCCTTGTCTTTCATGTAGGTGTGATGTCACAGAAGGCCTTGAGAGCCTGCTGACCAAGGAGTTCGTATGTGTGTCAGTGTGTAGTGTAAAGGTTAATGTGTCACCAAGAGGGACACATTAGTGAGTACCAGGCGCAGATAGTCTAAATCAGCATCCTCTGAAGTTGGAAAAAGCCCCAAGAAGAAAGAAAAAAAAATTGTTTTGAAACCGCACTTTGATAACTACCTATATTAGTTCGAGTTCCATCTTCAGACACTCCCCATAAGCGAACTTGACTACCGTATGAAATTGCAACCATCTTCGATGAGGCTTCTCCACCACCACCTTGTCCTATTTTAGCATTGATAGCAATACGCTCAATGCAGCTCTCTATGTGAGGACTAGTGAATGCATGCTGCCAGCCACTTGAATCTTTCAGTCTGAAATGTCAACATTAATTATGCAGAGAAGTTTATTTTACTCACAAATATACAAAACCAAACCTACCTATAACAGGAGACAAAATGAGCGTATGCTACAGCAATCCAGTTATGGTGTGCTTTAATTATCTGGACACGTAAGGGATCAGTCCAACTGGAACCTGCAAATATATAATTTACAAATACAAAACACATAAAACTTGAATACCAAAATGAAGGGAATACACATGAATAATGAAACAGTAATTTGTAAATATTTCGTTCATAATTACTCAAGTAGTTTATTGATTACCCCTTCAAACAACAGTTCAAAAGAGTTTTATATTAACCGTGCAACTTTTCTTGAACGATGACCTTGCTTCCCTCTCTCTTGTACAATAAACAGTTGAAAACAGCAGCTTGCAACAAGCACTGATGACAACATTCTAAACACATCTTCACTGGTGCGAAATATAAACTATTCCGTCACAGGAGATACTTTAAACTACTGAGATAGTTTTAATTCAAATTATTGAGAAAATTGCAAAGGCATGACTGATTCTCCAGAGACTGGAGAATCTTTGGAGATTGCTTCATAAAATCTAGTGGCCAATTTCATAACTAATACCCCTTCTCAACCAGCATTTCAACAATCCATCGTTCAAGAAACGTTACACGAGTAATAATTAGACAAGTTAAAGGAACACACCACATGGGTGCAATACAGAGACAAAAGAAAAATATACTTATTAGAAGGTAAGGTGAACATGCCTTGATGTGTTCCAAACACCAATCCTACATCATTTCTAAATAATTTGTTCAGATCTGCAGATGAATTTCGAGTGTGACGTAAGTCTAATGAAGCGGCTCTTGAATGCCCAACGGCAGAGCGCCCTGCCATGTTACGAATGTCTGTTGAACTTCGAGACGCAACTGTTGCACAACCATTTGAAGCTACGCGCAAATCCAAGGATGAATTGCGGGAATGGCCTGGTGCTCCTGGGTGCTGGAGGGTCGATTGTGGATGTGCTCCATGAGTATGAGGTCCAGGAAGAAGAGGAGAATTCACATGAGCAGAAGGAAGTATACAGTTGCTTCCAGCAGATGAGACTGAAGGGCCAGGGATAGGAAGAAGGGGTCCAGACATAGGGGGACCTGGAGCTGGGATACTCGGTGGAGGAGGACATGGTGCACTGGAACCAACTGAAGGGCCAGCATTATTTGCATTGCAGTTCACTTCGGGAGGAATTCTCACAATGGAACCTGGTCGAGCAGTGTGTACCGCAGCATTATTCTCCCCAGCAGAGGAAGAAGATGAAGATGATGATGCCGTGCTAGGCTCTTGAAGAGGAATACCTAAAAATAAGTTTTGCTAATTAACAATTGCAATACTCAATAAAATTCAACAAAGCAACGTAAGAGCAAATTTTTACTCAATGTGATATTTTGATACTGAAGCCTCAATTTTAATCCAATATAATTACAACTGTATCAAATTCAAGGATCTATCTTCACAAAAATGTATGTCAATATATCATACAGTAGAAAACACAATGTTTTAAAGTGATTTCTTTATAATGCTGGCACAATCATACGTACATGAAGGAGGGAGATAACCATAGAAAAGAACATCACCACATGATGACTGACTGAGATCTTCACAAAGAACCAATCTTTTCACTAATGGGGTGATTCCATAGAACTCGGCTTCATGTCGAAACGCTCGTATATCAACACTCAAGTCTATGTCACGAGTACGCAAGTAGTTCAATATTGTAGCAAAAAGTTTCGGATCACGATCTATAAATATTGCACCCGTTTCATCTCTTAAACTTGATATTCTTCCACTCAGTAACGCCGTGAAAAAAGAGTCAGGAACCCACATCAACGTGTGTCGCGATGTCGAAAACCTGCAAATATTTTATTAAGAACATATATTCGAGCTTATTGAACAGCAAAACAATGTTAGACATTGTAGGTTCCATAGAGGTACCTCGTTCCACCAACATTGAGATGAACAATATCTCCATTGTGAGGAGGCCATCCTGCCATTCTTAATTTAGCAGTAGTTTTAGCTGCTTTTGTTTCAAATTAACACCCGTCTCGGATATATCGTAACACAAATAAACTCTCAGTACCCGAAAAGAGATTTCCACAATCTCATTTTGACTGATTTTGACACTGCACTAAAAACAGTTATGCATGTTGTTACAATATCGATTCTCTTTTTCGAGATATCGCAACTAAAAAGTCGAGATTGTTAGATTGATGTATTTTACTGCCCATTCAAAATTCGGGAAACGTGTTCTCGTTTCAGGTATTCTGATTATTAACAACCTCGATTCATATAATACTCGAGAATGTGCATAAGGTAATATTTAGCTCCCTATTAAGAATTCTTACGTTTTTGTGTTTAAATCGATTGCAAGGTTTACGGTACATTGTTTGCTCACATTGCAGTTGCCATGACAACATATACAAGTATTACCACGGTGCGACAAGAGTGCGAGACCCGCTGAGACGTATTAATACATATTACGTATTTAATTCATAATACGCAAAAAAATTATCCGATCATGTTTATTCAGAATTTGCAGATAAAAGATGGCGAATACACGAAGACAATATATACAATGGTATTTGTCAATAAACATTGTTTCAAAATGTTTATTTCTTTAATTAAAAGATGATGAAGACTGGATAATTGAATATAAGAAACAATAGCTACTGTACAGTACTTGGGCCAAATATCTATTTATTTTCAGTTTTAATTCTTATTGAAATGGTTAAATGATTTAAATAATTCATGTTGTTCATTTTTTTCTCAGAAAAAAAATTCTTTTAATATCTGATTTTAGATACGGGATCAAAGATATAATGATGCAATACAAGTATTGGGTAATGTGCTAGAAACAAATGCAAATGTAAGTTTGATAAATATAAAAATCTACATTCTTTGAATAACTTATTTCTGAGTTGCATCCAGTCACTTTTCTTTTCAGTCACGAGCTGGTCTCTCCCTTCTTGCATATTGTTACTTTTATGTGCAAGATTTTGTAAATGCAGCAAATTGTTATGAACAGTTAACCTTACTGCATCCTGAAGAACCAGAATATAGGTTGTACTATGCCCAGTCATTATATCAGGCATGTCTTTATGAAGAAGCTATGAAAGTTACTTCACAAATTGATGATCCAAATTTTCTTCCAAAGGTAAAATTCAATCTTTAAATATTATTTGCAAATCAAGTAAAGAAACTGGCCTCAATGTAATCTCAATTTTACATACATCTTTTTTTTAAAAATATTTTATTGTTATGTATTTAATCAATATAATTTTGTAAATATATTGTTATCTAAAACATTTGTATAGAAAATACAATTAATTGTAATAGGAAACAATTAATTTTGTGAAATTTATATTTCACAAAATTTGCTCAATCTTAGAAAACTAGAAATTACATTTAAAGAAAGTTTTAAGTCATCCATTCAGTGAATGCAGAAGGATTTATAAGGATCTACTAATGACATCTTATTAATTATTATTGAGTATCTGTAGTGACCTGCATTATAATTGAGTATCTATAGTGTTATTGACATGACATGTCTTTAAAATCAGACCATTAATATTATTTGCAAGAAGAAGAAAAATATAGATATAAATTAGATCTTCTCCAAGAGAAATGAGGCTGCATGTCCTTTATAATGTCTACTACATACATTTACTCATTAGCAAACTGCATCAAAATCACCTCTAAATCTATCATGTTTTGAACCTGCAAATATGCAATGATAATTAAAGTCTACATCCCATTATTTTTTGACCCATCCTTTTTCAAATTACTTTGGTGCAGACTAGTATTTTCAGATTATTTATTACAATTTCTTGATAGTTGTTAGTATAAAGGAATTGACTCTATTTTCTTTTTTGTGTTTCATTTGTGATTGAGTTAGTTATCTTCTCTTTTTTATTCTTATAATAATTTTCTCAAGTTCCTTCGAACACAGGCTTAAATTCCTAGTATTAAGTGTAATGGCCAAGAATTTTTAAAACTTTTTTTTGGAGTAGGGGGGGTCGTGAATTGGCCAGCTAAATCTATACGGATATACACCTGCACTTCCCGAGGCTCAGTTACATTATTAATCTCATGGCAAGTGTATGTGTCCTTTTGGAGGGATCAGCATTCTACACTGAATCAAATTTTTAGTCCCCAAGGTTGCTAGTCCTGAAGGTATGGAATGTGGAATGATGATAATGAAGGATGAATACACAAACACACCCATGTCTAAGGCGGGACTCGATCACTATGGCCCTACTGTCTTGGCGATCTCAGCTATCCGGATCGGCCTTTAAAACTCCTATAATAATTATTATTTTAATTATTAAGAGACAAGAGAATCTTTATTACTTTTTCCATTTTTAAAATTTTCATTTTGCAGGTTAATAAGTTGAAAGCTGCTATAAAATTTGGTGAAGAGGACTTGGCAGGTACTAAGAGTTTGGTTGACAGTGGTCCACCTGATGATCCAGACACTGAGATAAACCTTGGTTGTTTGTTACATAAGGTCAAAATAAACCTTTTAAAATTATTTTTGTATTCTTGGATTGACTTTCAAAAAATACTTCAATTTCATGTCATTGAATTGCTTATAGGAAGGAAGATATGAAGATGCCTTACAGAAGTTTACAACAGCTTTGCAAATAACAGGATACAATCCCCATCTTTCATATAATATAGCTCTGTGTTATTATAAACTTAAAGAATATGCTCCAGCTCTAAAGCATATATGTAATTACAAATACATACTGCTAACTCTGACATAAGGATTTTGACAAATAATTTTAACTAAATCTGTTAATTACTCATTTAGCGGACATTATTGAACGTGGCATTCGAGATCATCCGGAATTAAGTGTTGGAATGACAACTGAAGGAATTGAAGTAAGAAGTGTTGGCAATACTCTAACTTTACACGAAACAGCCTTGATTGAAGCTTTCAATTTAAGGGCAGCCATTGAATATCAACTGAAAAACTGTAAGATTATTTTTTTAAGTATGTTCCATAAATAGACACTATGCACTTTCTCAATAATTCAAGTTCTTTAGTGATCAAATTTAAATATTCAGAGGTACTCAGGAGGGGAGGGGGCAGATGGGGCAATTTGCCTCAGGCCCCAACTTCATTGTCTCACCCCCTCCCCCTGCCTTTATTCTTCCTTCTTTTTTTCCATTCAAAACAAATAAAAAATGTATTAACACATTTTACAACAAATTGTAATTTAACTTGTAACAACAAGTTAAAAGTGTATTCTAATTCAAATTAAACACTATAAATTATTTATGTCACATTGGGAAATTAATTCTAATTACATATTGGAAAGGGAAGAGAAGAATTTTGGTGTGCAATAAGGAGCCTCCGAGAATCTACTGTTCCAGGCTTCTTGTTTTCCCTAGACACCCCTATGATATATTAACATTTACTTTATATTTTATTCCATTGACATTGAAATCACTGTAGGGCAATGTAGGCTTCTTCAGCCGGAGTCAGTAAGTACTGGGCTGACTGGGAGATGCTGCGTCCTAGACAGGTGCCAATTTTTTGGCTGCCTTTGGCCCCTGTGCCTAGAATGTGGCATCTCGTAAACAGTCAAGTAGTCAATGTTATCAGTCACCATCACATGGAAACCTTACATAAAGTATTTCTTTAAGATGAGATTCCAGTCGAAAAATGAGAAAAATACAGAATTTTGTTTTTAATCTTAAAATAATCTCTAGACTTCAGAACATTTTGATGCATTTTTCAATGATTTTTTTTTTTTTTTTTTTTTTTAATTTATTTATTGCATATTGAATGTGCATCAGCACAGATGCGTTGATGTTTCAGAAGTTCCATGGGTTCACATAAACATAGTTCTGAAAGTTTTGACTCGAAGGCTGTGGTTTTCACAGTTTTATATTATATTGTTTATCTGTGCGATTTGGTAGGTATGTTGTTCCATGTTTTTAATTGTAATTGTTATTTTCTCTCTTGGTATAAATGGTGAAATAGCCTGGTGTGTGAAAGAAATGTCAACTAGTTCAACTCAAATGACTAAACCGATAAGTGTTTTAAATAGCTTGTGAATAAAGAAAATAAATTCAATCGTAAAGACTATTGTTGTTAAAAATGTATGTAATGTGGAAAATACGTTTAGTAATGAAAATCTTAACTTCAGAATTGATCCAGTCAACCCCTCCTCCTCCCTAAAGAGATCTCAGCTGAGAAAATTACCAAAAAAGGTCTAAAAGAGAGACTTAAAATAGATTCTAGATATCAGCAATAATGAGAATTCACAACACGGAGAAGGTTGTTATTACATAAAATAATACTGGTTTAAGAATATACTGGATAATTCCTAGTTGAAACTTCAGAAGTGTTTTTCTCAAAACACAATTTTTCGTTACAAATGCCCCGTTTTCTTGTAAACTATTAAACCTATTTATTGATTCCTTTACAGATAACTCAACTAGACAATGTGAATCTGTGGATCTACACTTGTGAAGTTAGCATTATTTGTTTCAATTTTAAAATCTTATTTGTTATTATATTTTTGGGGGAAAAATTGAGGTTAGAGAAAAAAAATTATATTTGTTTCCTGCCAAGCAATTCTTTTCAATGTAGATCAGTACAACAACAATAGTACTGATAAAGTACAATAAGAATTTCAAATCGGTATTTCCAATAGTTTCTGAGATAATGGGTCATCAATGTTAAGAATTTAATATGGTAACAGAGGAGGGAGAATCTCACCTTAATGTAAAATATTAATGATTTCTAAATTTCTTTCAGTATTTTTTTAAATTGTATTGCAAATATTAAATACTCTCAAAGTGAATATTCTTTGTGGTTTTGTTTTGTTTGGTTGTTGTGCCCTAACAAAAGATATTGTGAAATATTTGATTTTAAGTTGAAGCAGCCCGTGAGGCATTGACAGATATGCCACCTCGCTCTGAGGAAGAGCTAGACGCAGTCACACTTCACAATCAAGCCCTCATGAATATGGACTGCAAGCCTACCGAGGGCTTTGAGAAGCTACAGTTCTTGCTTCAACAGAATCCATTCCCTCCTGAGACTTTTGGCAATCTCCTACTTCTATATTGTAAATATGAATATTATGATTTAGCAGCTGATGTATTAGCAGAAAATGCTCACCTGACTTATAAATATTTAACCCCAGTAAGTGACCAAGAATAAATTATTTCCTACTCTGTTTCCTTCACTTCAGTGATAATACCTTTCCGCTCTTGCAGTACTTGTACAGCTTTTTAGATGCACTTATAACCCAACAAACATCTCCTGAAGAAGCATACCGAAAATTTGATGAAGTAGCTTCCAAACACACAGAAACTTTGCGTAAACTAACCAAACAAGTTCAAGAAGCAAGGCAAAACCATGATGATGAATCAGTTAAGCGAGCTGTTGCTGAATATGAAGAGGCACTTGACAGGTAATTGAAACTGACTACTTACTTCCAGGAAATTAATTTAATCTTGTTTATTACTAATGTACTATACATAAAAAAATAGAACTTATATTTGTCTCTCTCTTCAATGATGTACTATTTTATATTTTAGTCTTTTTATTACTTTTTTGTTTCAGATACATCCCTGTTCTAATGGCACAAGCCAAAATTTATTGGGATTTAGAAAATTATGCTCAAGTTGAAAAAATATTCAGAAAATCAGTGGAATTTTGTAATGAAAATGACACTTGGAAACTTAATGTGGCTCATGTTTTGTTTATGCAAGAAAATAAATTCAAAGAAGCTACAGGATTTTATGAGCCTATTGTTAAAAAAAATTATGATAATGTATAACCATTATTATTTTAGTATATAAGTTGTTTTTTTTTTATTGTTGGAAAAAATAAATATACAAAGAGTTTGCATTTGTTTCAGATATTAAATGTCAGTGCAATAGTGCTAGCAAATCTGTGTGTGTCTTACATAATGACATCCCAAAATGAAGAAGCTGAAGAAATGATGCGGAAAATTGAAAAAGAAGAAGAGCAGTTAGCCTTTGATGAGCCAGATAAGAAAGTTTTTCATCTCTGTATAGTAAACCTTGTTATAGGGTAGGTCAATCATGAAAATTAATTCTCACCCTATATGTTTTCTACAGAATAGTTTATAATTTTTTTAACCTTCAACTTTATTTACAGTACATTATATTGTGCTAAAGGTAATTACGAATTTGGAATTTCGAGAGTCATTAAAAGTTTAGAACCATACAACAAGAAATTAGGCACAGATACTTGGTCAGTATGATAGTATTTTCTATAAATTTCTTATCATGTTCTACCATTTTTTTCTTCTTTCTTTTATCTATTCTTAATATTAGCAATTGTATTTGTTCAAAAAAATTTTGTTTGTTTGTTTGTTTTATCTAGGTTTTATGCTAAACGATGTTTTCTTTCTCTTATTGAAAATCTCGCAAAACATGTAATTGTGGTAAGGGACTCAGTCTTTGCAGAATGCATTCAGTTTTTAGAAAACTGTGAAGGTAATGTACATTTACACTTTCAATTTTTACTAAGATGTAATTTACACTTTAAACTTCTAGTACAAAATTTTATTTTTCTTAGTTCATGGGCGAGATGTGAAGACAGTTATTGAACAACCCCTTGAAGAATCACACCTTCACCAAGGAATGAACACTGTGACATACGAAGCCAGACACTTGAAGGCTCTTCTCTTACGATTGCAGATGTACTGAGTGTTTCTGCTCAAAGCATGCACAAATTATTATAGGCGTGATAAGCATTTGTAAATAAGTATGTTAATTTAATCATTTTTTAGGAGATATTATTATCATTGCACAGTAACAAGACTTGAAAGAGAAATGGTTAAGATTAATCATGATACAGATATGAATCCTACATATTCAGTCATGCTACTTTATTATCACTCAAAAATACATATTAAAGAATGTCCTACATAAATCTTCAACAAAGCTGATTGACCAATAATTAAGATTCATTACATCATAATTATTCTTAAAATATTAGTGAAAAATTATAGCATAAGGTTCCAAGTTTTATTGTAAATATATATTTTCATATTTAATTGTACATATCTTCAAATTCCTAAAAAAATATACTGTCTCTTTCAAAAAAGTATTTTTTGATAAATTTCCTTAATTGCAATTCAACACATCATATTGTATGATGAAAAAAATAATGCGATTATTTCATAAGAAAATAAACATATAATTAAGGTTTTTGAATGTAGTATTTTCATACTCTCTGAGCTAACACATTTCTCCAAAGAAGTCAGAATGCTTTGCCATGAAATGAAGAGTCCTAGATTGAAATCTTAGCACCCATATCTTTGTGCAAAACACTCCCCAAAACAATAAATGAAAAGTTTATAAATAACTTACGACTTTTTATCAATTTCTGCATACATGATGGAGTTCAAGTACCATGTATCTTTTAACTCATAGTTGGAGTTGAAAAATAGGGATTGGGAGGGGAAATGTGTGACTTATGGGAGAAAAGAGGTAAATCAATCAGGCAATACATTCTCACTAGTTTAAAAGATGCTATTATTGCACCAATCTAAGATGAGAGATTATCACATGGACAAGTGGGTGATTGTTATTGGAATCCCACTGCCCCCACTAATCATGATTTCTCATACATCTGCCAGAATCAAGGTCAAAAAGGGAATTACAGTCTTTGGAGATAACAAGGGAGAGAGCCTGTATTTTGAAAGAATAATTAGAATAATTAGGTCTGAAGATCCATTGTGTTACTTGTAATAATCCAATATGACTCAGATTGGTCACCCCTGTTTTAGTATGATGGCAGAACCAGAGAGTCATGACTCCTTCCCCAAAAACCTTTTTGGAAAAAAAAAAGTAGAAAATTTTGTTTAAGAAAAGCAAAAGTAATAACACATAAATTAGAATTAGATTTACAGATTCACAATTTTTGTAATGTCACTTTTAAAAGCTGATCTTTTAAAGAACTGATTTTTTAGAATATATATTGTTTAGGGTAAAAATCTTTATCTTCAATTTTTTGTTTGTTTTGAATTGTAAAATTTTTGCAATTTTCAAAAATGCATTGTGTGCTGGAAATGAGCCTATCACAATATTTTTTTTACTGTCTTTTGGTAGACACAAGAACAAAGTTTAAAGAAACATTTGGAGCCCTTTTTGAGAAAATAATTGTTCAAAAAAAGTTGTTTGAGATGAGATATGTTTCATTCAGTATTACATGCAAACTGCTCCTATTTTCAAAAAATTGTACATGAATTTATCTGTATTTAAAAAAGATTTCATTCAAAAAAATCTTTATCTTCAATATTGTAGGGGGAAAAAATTTTAATTTAGCAATGGTTGAATAATCAAGGATTTCAATGAAAATGGGATCTCCATCATTCATTTGTTTCCTTTACACTATTCAAAAACACAGTCTAACAAAAAAATTTGGAGCCATTTGTTTAGAAAATATAGAAAACGTTGCAGCTTCATGAAAAGTATCCCCAAAAAATGAAAATATCTGTATGAAACCAAGAGGACCTCGAGTTCAATTAAATTGATTAGAGAATATCAATCGGACAAATGGTTTAGGCACCAGTGTTGACCCGACCCCAAACAGACATTTTGCTGTGAATAAATCTTTACTTTCTTGTACATGTGCAGTAATATACATAATATAATGATGTAGAAAATCGATTTCAATGAAAATACATATTTTGGGTTCCCCTGACACCTAAAATGAGTTGTATTTTTCATTCCTGCCTGCCTGCATTCCTCCTGCTTGTCTGTCTCCAGCTGTCTACCTGCCTCCTTCCTGGCTGCCTGTCTCCAGTTCGTCCGCCTGCCTTTAGCCTGCTAGCCTGCCTCCAGTTCGTCTGCCTGCCTATAGCCTGCTCGCCTGTCTCCAGCCTGCTCGCCTGCCTGCCTCCAGCCTGCCTGTCTGCATCCAGCCTGCCTCCCTGCGTTCATTGCATTCTTTCTTTGTTTCTTCCTTTCTAAGTTTGTGAGGCAAAAATGAAAAACTAGTCCAAACCAAAGAAATTAGAAAACTAGTTTGAGAAACAGTGCCTGTGCTAGGCAATTTTGGGCCTGAGGCAATGCTGCAACGTAGCCCCTCTCCTCCTCCCCCCTGAAAAAATAAAAATGTAAAACTTGTATCAAGAATCTACAAGTCTATGAGTAAATTTACTTCAACAAATAACCAAAATTATATTTAAGCTAGAAAAGTTTTTGGAAATTTATTTTCAATAATAATTTTAAGTAAAAGTATCTATTGATCACATAATTTCACAGTGATCTTAAAGCTAAAAAAAATTGTGTTTAGATAGTACTTAATAAAATCACTTGTTAACCCAAGAAATAATATGAAAGTCATTAGAATGTATTTTAATATTAATGTCATTTAATTCATTTCATAGAGTCCTACTTTATAAGTAATGATTATAATTAAATATTTCAGGGGAAAAAAAAAGAATTGAAAATTTTATGAAATGTCAGACTAGTGAACCCCGACTTTAAAAAACCACTAAAACAATTTTTTCGAGTTCTAATTTATTTTTCAATTTTTTACTATATTTTCTCCATCAGTCCCATCATCGGGCCCCTTGACTTGTGGGGCCCCGGGCGATCGACCGGTCTGCTCATGCCTAGCGTCGGTACGGATGAGAAAGTTTGTACCATTCTGTAACACCACTAGTTCGGTATCAAGAACACACAAAACATGAATTCTGACTGCACAACGTGTTGGAGTAAGTAATTTACTACATGTATAGGAACAAGATTTATCCACTTTTTAGTTAGCAGGGCCCAGCATTAAGATTCGTTTGTTTTGTTAAGAAAATGAGCCGTTTTTCGGCGATTACAATACTTCCTCTTCTTACGAAGGGGCGAGAAAGTATAAAATCAGTTGAGCTCTTTGAATCGTCATCCTGTTTGATGCAACCCGCAAGATATATATGCATTACGCATTCCGAGTTGCAGCTACCCCTGCGGTCGTTATGCCCATTATTAGCCGGGTCACCGAGGAGGAAAATAAGAGAAAGAATGAAAATGAGAAGAAAAATGACACAGAGGAAACTGAAACGAAATAAGAGACTAAGAGGGAAGGACAAGAACGTGGTGCTATAAAAGTATAAGTTTGTTTATTTTCATTTGAGTTGGCGTTGCCTTTTTGGTTTCGCGGGAACCCCATCCCGGCTACCATTTATCGGCACATAAAGACTCTGACCGGGTCTTCTCGGGATCATTACATCTCTCCTGGAAACAATTGCCAGTGAAAAGCTCACTCGTGCTCCCCGAACGCTCCGAGGTGCTCTTGGTCCTGTACCTAGGTCTGTGGTAGCACTATCCGCATTTAGATTAGCTTCAACCGTTGCTCTGGATGTAGGAAGCTAGTTCCTCAATTACACATAGATTGCAGACAGATCTTACAAACAGATACTGTCAGGATTCTGAAAGGATTAGTGTGTTGATGTGATATGTGAGGGATTGAGAATGCTTCAATGCCATAAACACAAACACAAAACACCATAACTTACGTGGGTTTCGAACCCACAGTCTTAGTGTTCATGTACGTACATTCACCCACTTCCTCCAAGACCCTGTGCCAACAGTTTTGCTGTCTTAACCTTCCGATCTATAATGGCAGCAAATAACACTAATTCTTGTTATTGTTATTATTATTATTATTATTATTATTATGGAACGGAATTTATTTTATTGAAAAAAACAACAACAAAATATGTACATACGTGATAAAATATGTACATACGTGATATGTTGCAATATAATATGCATTATATTTATATTAGCATTTATTTAAATTACGTAAGAAAAATATAAAATACGTAAAATAAAATTTCATTGTAGAGTTCAAAATTCCTCCATACCAGCATTTTCAAACTTACGGACACAAATCGTCGCCGATCAGATCTTACAATGGATTCGGAGCGGCTGAAAGAATGCTAGACCTTTTCAAGAAGTCATCTATATCAGTGGCGTGTCATTCGGACACGCAAGGTCCGCAATGCGGGCGGTTCAACGTAAAAGGTGGCCCATCTTAAGGGATATTTTTACTATGTAAGACTCTAACACGACTCGTGTTTGCTATACACTTCTCTGCCAATCACTCTCTTATAATGCTGTTTCCATTATTACTTTTTACTTTCTCGAATACATGGAGTAATATATGCAGTATGGAGGAACTAATGTAATGCGGCAGAAAATTAATTTCGAGATTTTTGTACGGAAATACACGTTATAGAATCCCCTGAATCTGAAAATGTTGTTTTAAATCCCCTCCCGTCTGTGAACAACATTAGCCCTTTAACGTTTTGCAGGATTGATTTCCAAAATGAATATTCCCCGATCGATATGGTCTGACTCTTATGGACAGCTATTTTTTCACTTGGAAATATTCCTTCCCATGGTTTAGGCGCTAGTGTTGTTCACATACACCATACAAACTGACGGACGTACAAACGTACAGACAGACAAACGATCGGGCGGACGTTTTGAAAAAAAAAAGAAAAAAAAAAAAAGAAAAAAAAAATCACTTTTTTGGTATTAAGAGACCCCAAAACCTGTACTTCAGTTGAAATCTCGAAATCGATTTTCCCGCAGGATTAAATATCTTTCTACATAATACATGTACTACTCCGTATGTACATACGTATACGAGAAAGTAAAAACGCTAAGAATTTCCAGCGGTCATAGTGCCATTTGGGAACGGATCTCAAACGATGCGCAGGAATTTCGAATTGACAATATGTATTTTTTTACCCATTTTCAAAAAACAGACCAGCACAACTTTTTTTCACCGTTATTTGCTACCTCCTCCAAAATATTAGAGAAACTAGTGTCGGTGACACAGACTTATTCACATTAGTTTTCTATTTTCCTTCTGAGCTAACTATTCGGTCATGCCTCTTACTCTTGCCAGTTGCCATCTATCACCGCTCAAGTACATTTTTTGACATTTTCTCACTTTTTCGGTTTCCTAATAATAGAACCGAAATATTACCTTAAACATATTAAATAAAAATAAAACGTTATCGTAAGGGCAAATTTTCATCCAAAACTTTAGAGCCTTTTTTTTAAAAAAATGGCGTTTAAGCATTATTGTAAATGCGAAATTTCAAGCTCTTTTTTACAGTACATTTTTGAGTTTTCAAAAAGCTTCATTCGGAGTCACTTTTACTCTAAATGCATTTGTTTTAAAAATCGCAGAAATTTGCATATAAATGCCGTGAGAGATATTTCAAAAAATGTGCATTTGTGTAATTTTTGAAAAAATAAAAGAAACGCCAAAAATGAAATTAATGTCATAATAAATAGTGCAATTAGGACTTTCCGTTGCCAAACTTTGAAAAAAATGTTATGCTGTTTTTGAGAAAATGGCGTTTCAGTGTTTCTGAAAATGAGGAATTTTGGCCAATTTTCACAAAAATGTGTTGGGTTTTCGACAAATTTTTTATGACATTATTTAAAGCACATATACTCATAAATGCAGTTATGTAAACCAATCGCCACTAATGTAAATATTAACGACGTGAGAGTCTAGTCAAAAAATTACATTTTTAATTTTTGAAACAAAAAAGAGTATTTGGCATGTCCGAATCCCAGATCACAGAAAATAGAAAACTAATACGTAAAAGTCTGTGCCATGCTGCAGTACCAGTATTTTTCGCTTAGAGCAAATGTTTAAAAAGCGGCCCAGGTCCCGTTTTCGGCGAAATTGTTTTATATTTTCGAAAATTGCAAAGAAAAAATGAACATTAAAAACTAAAATATTGTCAACCGAATATTTTTCTTGATGAAATCTTTACTTTAGCACTATATTTTTAAATAATACAAAAGAAAATCTCTTCATTTTTGAAAATTGTAAATGCAAATGTTTAATATTTTTAAACGTTGGGATTGTTGAGTTCTGAGGTGGGGCCGATAGTATAGAGGTAACGAGTCTGGCTTGTTTATTCTACGGACTTGAGTTCGAATCCCAGCACCGAGAAAATTGTTGCTGGATGGAAATATTTTTGGTGAATCATATAGTATTATAATATTATGTTGTCGTTAAAAATAATGCGACAAAATAAGCGCTGTTATAGTACCGCATGTTTTAGGAAACAAAACAATGTTCAGATTACTGTAATTGAAGTATAAAGAAAGGGCCTTCTTTAATCTACTTCACCAGGCTTCATCTTTTCTCTAAGCACTCCCTAAGATTACAGCTTCAAGGAAAGCTTCCAATTGAAAATGTTTGCGCAACAACTATTTAATTTCGTTGTTTTATTATGAAAATAAGTGAACGGATTTTAACCATGCTCTTCTGCAAAAATAATAGTGGTAACATTACAATTTCCTATTCATTGCAAAAAAAATGAATTCAGCCTCCCCCCGTCCACGACTTTACAAAAAGGATCCGACTTTCCTCCTAAGAAGGCGACGACGTCAGCCTACACACCTCAGTTCCGGGTGGAACATTCCGCACTGAATTGCGCGAACCGGCAACAGTTTGTATGTACGCAACAGCATCGGAAATCAGCACGCGCCAGCGGAAGGAAAGCCCCGAATGAAGTGATGGATGAAGCGAGAGTAGTGGATCTCCATTGTTACGCCATCCCTCTTATGGGCCGCTCCTCCGCCGCGTATGATGTCCTCTCGGGCCAGTTGCAGGTCGGCGCGGCGGACAGCCGGTTAACCGCCGGGCGGGCGGGTGGGAGGGAGGGAGCCAGTGAAAGTTTCGCGCATCGGACACTGGCAACGCAGCCGCTCACAGAGGCCCGCGCCAGAGATGGCTCTCGTCGGCCGTCTGGCTCTAACCTACCGCACCGCCCGACGAGGAAGCTGCGTCAGCTTCGCTGCCTCGCTTTGCCTGCTGGTGGCCGCGTACCCCTACGTCCGGGTCGTCGCCGCCGCCGCAGTCACGACGCCTGCCACTAACACATCGCAGGCGCCCAAACAGACAGGTACTATACTGTGCAATTCATCTCGTTTCAGTAGATTGACACCTCTCCCCGAATGATTGTTGCATCAAGATAAAAAAGTGCAGTGATCCCTTAACTAAAATTATTGATTCATGATTTAAAAAGTTGTGGTACGTTTGATAGGAAACTGGAGCAGGTCGATTTTAGATCAGGATCGCAAGAGCAAGAGATCCGTGCAAGAGCTGTTGAGTTATATAATTCATGTCAGTACTGTAAACATCAATATCGGAATGTATGAAGCAGTACAATATTCGAAGTTTATTTACCTTCATTCTATCTTTGTGAGCCTAAGAAGAAATAAGACTAATATGTTATTTTTTTACCATGAGAAATAAGATATACATGAGCCTTGTGTGTAAATACAAGGGGGGAAGTTCCGCACGTAGCATTTAAATTGATGTTTCGGACAATATTAGCTTAATCTTGTACTCGTATATGGTTCTTTATTGTTTCATGAACGAGCAGCGAGACAGAATATTCTTTCATGAGAAAAGTGCTCATGCAACCTGTCATACATCCGTGTATATAGAATTTTTACACTCAGGGGCATTAGACTAGGCCACCAACCATTTATTCCATGAAGTTAGACTACAATTCATTCATTACGAAATTATCGGCGTTTTCTCTATTATTGTGATCGACGATAGATGTGTATGTATTTTCTTATTATTTGCTCCATTACTAGCTCCTTAATACACATGATCTCAACATGCTTCTAGAGTCAAGTTATTAATTTATTTCAGCGCGCCTTACATAATAATGATAAACTTTTAGTAGTGCTAAGGTTGCGTTGCACAGCGGAGCCGCCACAAGGACTCCCACGCGGAAGTGATACTTTCTCCCGTGACACTTGCGAGCCGCCTGATAACTCTCGCTCCGGTGTCTCCGATAACATCGATATGCAATCTTCAGAAGAAATTCGCGAAGACACGCGTTCCGCCTTCCGCATGCCCTGCATGCGGTTTCAGGGAAGCTTCTTTCACAATTTTGTGTATTCTGAAATATCATAAGCTTTTTTCGGAATGGATCATTCTTTTCTTGATTTCTCTTAGAACGTATGGCGAAAAAGCATCGTATGCAACCACAAACAAAAATTCAATCGAAAAATTATTCGCCTTTTCTGCACTGGACATTTTGTTTTTCCCAGCCCTGTTTTTTCTTTTGTAGTAAAATATCTCAATAAAGTATCTCAAAAAATGTTGGTGAAAAACTATTAATCGGAGAAGTTTACCGTCTTTCAATATTTTTTTTTTATTCCGACAAAAACGCCAATTTCGAACCTTATAAACCCTCAGTTCGAACAAACTCGAACTTCATAAAAATCTCTTTGTAAAATATTAGTATAAGTGCTACTTTCTCCTAAAAAAATATATTTTCAAAAGAACGAGTCGATCAAATTTATTCGAATTGCTCCAACAGATTAAAATTGTATCGTTTTATCTTTCACAAATGATTAACAATGTGGAAATTAAGGTGCAAATAATGGTTGTTTTCCACTTTGACACTTTTTGTTTCAAACAACTGATATCACTTGCAAATAGAGCGTCATCAATCATGTTTTCAGGGTGTAAAGCAGATAGAAGGACCCTAAAAACTCCTTTCTTGGCGATTTGATAATTTTACGACTACATTATTTATTGAAATTTAATAAATGCAGTTGAATTGTTATAATATTACCATTACAATACAGTATATTAATTATGATGCACCCATTTACTCATGGTCGAGTATTTCATAAGTCAGAGAAGTGCGGATGGAAAGACACCCTCTGGTGATATCCATGCTTGCAAGGTTTGAGATTTATGAAATTGACTCACATAATGACTTTTCCAATCAAAAACAACTTAACGTTTCTGGCAATGCAATTTGATCAATTTCTCTAATCATCTCAAATAATATTACAATCCTACTCTTCCAAAAATCGTTTGTGAGTTTTCTAAGAAAAAAAGAAAGACATAATACTGCAATAATGTTTGTTGTAAGGGCACTGAACAGCTGAAACTTAATTTCTTCGCAAATTGTTAAATAATGAAAATGATGTTACACAAGATCCAATTATTTACCACAGCAGAAAACTGTTGATTCAAAACCATCGAATTAAAATGTATTGAGATAGAAGGAGTCAATGGGCATATTATTTGATATAAAATGTAATAGCAATTCTGAAGGATTATTCGGAGTTTTTGTCTCACTGCAGGCGCTATTGCAACAATCTATATGTTAGCCACACAATTTGTCCGCATTCGACATGTACGATTAACAAAAGGCCATTCAGGATCAAAATGGCGACAGGATAGCCGCGCGTTTGACACCCTAAATGTTACGAACGTATTTTATTCAGCTCTGTAGAATCGTATCAATGAATGATATCTTGAATATTCTCAACGGCCTAACATAATTGTACATCATAAGAATGATTTCAGATTACATCAAAGGTGGTATTTTGGTTTACAGTAATGATGGGTTACCGGAGACGTTGCACAAAGTTTCTTGTCTCTTGCTATGGAACGCGGTTATGTGACTTATGAGAGCGAGCCAAGATTTTCACGCTTGCAATCGACATGGCTTTCTCAAACGTGAAGGAACACGTCAAGGAGTAAATAGTCGCAAATGCTTCTGAAGTTGGTTAGTGAGTGACCTGCTTTCAGCGGCTGGCTCATAAATGCCAAGTTGTAAAACCAAAACAACTCTTTACCTGGGGAAATAGAGAAACAGGAATCAGCTCATGTAAAGAGAGTAATTGAGGTAACTTATGCTCCTAGCTGATAATAGAAAAATCGACTAACACGTGCTTCTGCAGTAACCCCATACGATCGATAAGACGACAAAATCCGAATGCAGAGGGACATATGGGGGACCGAACTTGGATTAGAGGCGACTCACTCCCGTCAAGTCTCAAGTCCATGGTGTTCCACACGATTCACATTTGAGCAAAACCCCTGAACACGAGTACAAATCTACCTCATTAAGCCTTGACACTGTCGATCATGGGATGGCTTGTCAGCATCAAAACGTTTGTCTATTAGCAGTAGCGAGAGACAATAGACCTCATTACCTTAGAACTAGGACTTTGCAGGTGTCCCGAGGATGACTTGCGATTTTAGTTCAATGCGGTTGGGCTGCTTGGAATAATTGTGGCCGAGTGATTGGGCAACCACCAATGTGGATGTAGAAAGACTTGACATTCCCCCACATAGCAACAAAGAGTCGACTCATAAAAGGAGATATTGGCACATACAATACCCAATGAATTATGAGAATGTCCGCCCCACGAGGATGAAGTCTACTATCACACAACTGCTAATAGACTTTGATGACCTAAAAATTTTGATGATGACAGACTCTCACATGATTGATAGCGTCAGGACTTAAAGAGACAAGGCACAAACACGTGTTTGGAATCACCTTAACCCTTTCCACATAAACGGCAGTCCAATTTGTCGTGTTTGCTCCTAGAAAGTAGCCAATATAGATGAAAGGGCAAATTTATGTGGAGTGTTGTGTTCAGCACTAACCACTGTCGAGAACAGTGCACTTGCACCTCAATAAGCGAGACTGGGAGTAAAAGAAGGCAAAGGAATATCACATTAGAAGTAGGGGTGGTGAGAAGGAACATGCTATATTCACTCCCTCGAATGCCTAACGAGATTCCGTCAAAATGAAACCCAGGAAGATGGTTTTGGTGGGTGAAAATTCCATCTCAAATAGAATCGGCGTCACTGTCTAGAAGATATTCACTTTTTTGAAATACGAGAGAAAATGAGCAGTATCTATTCATTGAGAAGAAATTCAATGATAAGCGTTTTGTAAAGCATAAACTTTACAAAATTGGATATTCTTCAAACTCTCAACAAAAAGAAAACTCCAGATTGTGTTAAAATGCAATTGGAAGAAATAAATATTGTTCATATTACTATATATATATATATATATATATATATATATATATATATATATATATATATATATATATAGTAAATTAATTCATCTAACACATTGATTAGATTTAGATTTATTTGGTCAAAAAACAGTAATAATGTCATATAAAATTTCTCGAAACCTAACAGTTTTCTGTGAAAATGGGCCAAAATTCCGCATTTTCAGAATCGCTCGTACGCCATTTTCTCAAAAATGGCATCACATTTTTTACTTCAAAGTTTTGCAACTGAAAGTGCTAATTTCACTATTTACTATGACATTGAGTTCATTTTTGGCGTTTCTTTGGTTTTTTCAAAAATCACACAAATGCACTTTTTTTTAACATCTCGCACAGCGCTAATATGCACATTTTCTGCGATTTGTAAAACTATTGCATTTATGAGTAAAAATGGTTCAAATGACTCCCAGTGAAGTTTTTTGAAAACTCAAAAATGTACTGTAAAAAAGAGCTTGAAATTTCGCATTTACAATAACACTAAAACGCCACTGTCTAAAGAAATGGCTCTAAATGTTTCGATGAAAATTTGCCATTTAGGACAACGCTTTACTTTTATTTAATATGTTTAAGGTAATATTTCGGTTCTATTATTAGAAATCCAAAAAAGTGAGAAAATGTCAAAAAATGTACTTAGGGCGGCGATAAATGGCAACTGGCAAGAGTAAGTGGCATGACCGAATAGTTAGCTCAGGACAAGTGATATAGAAAACTAATATGAGAAAGTCTGTGCCAGCGTCACTAGTTTCTCTAATATTTTGTACGAAGATGGCAAATAACGGTGAAAAAAGTTGTGCGGTCCCTTTTTCAGCGCACTCTCTGTATTTTCTAAAATCGAAAAAAATCCTTATTGTCAATTCGAAATTCCTGCGTATCGTTTGACATCCGTTCCCAAATTGCACCATGGCGGCTGGAAATTCTTAGTTTTTTACGATCTCGTATACTTACGTACATACGGAGTAGTATACGTATTATATAGAAAGATATCTAATGCAGCGGGTTTAGATTTAGATTTATTTACTCGAAAAAAATAGTAAAAACTGTATATGACGTATGGAGGAGATCATCTGTGCACGTTTTCTTGAATTCCAGAAACCCTTCCCATCATTTTAGCTATAAATAGTTCAAATATGAGTAAAAGTTAAAGATAAATAAAATTAAATTTAAAAATCGTGAGATTAGCAATATTTGAATAAACTAGACATTTTCATTCCCGAGTTATAGAAAACTTATTTACAACGGTAAACGAATTGCAGATATGATTTTTCTGCATAGCTAACAAAAGAGTAACTCACCCTTACCTCTACTCCTACCACTACAAGCAAAAGGAGAGTTCAACAAAACGTGCGCATAGCGAAGCTACATTTACGTCCAAAAGCAAAACAAGGGACCACCTCAACATTTGCCATTTTACTTTCTCGCGCTTCTGAAGGAATTTCTTAAGAAGAGAAAGTTATGTAACGCTGCGCGAATTTTCAGCAGAAAAATTCTTACAGGGCCCTGGTAACGAAAAAGTAGATACATCCAGTTGCTAAATTTACAAAGTCATCGCATGCGTTGTGTAGCCAGAATCCTAGCTTCGTGGGTCCTTGATACCGAAAAATCGATTGAAGACAAAAGTGTGTCGTCTGAACAACGCTAGCGGCTAAACCGTTCAGCTGATTTTTTTTCCAAAATTGATATTCCCCAATCGATCTGGCTGATGTCTGCTTGCTGTATCTTTAGACCCACCTGCTATCTTGAGTTTAATGGCATATCTAGTATTTACCATTGGTAAAAGCTAAAACAATCCTTCACTTTCTTTCTGGACAATCAATGGATTTTTTCTCTTCTTAATTTTTATGTAAACAAACAAGTAAAGTGATACACATTAAATGCTTCTGTCCTCAACTACTGAAATGAATTTGGGAACTGCCAATCCTACACAAATCCTGACTTCCCTCAATTACTTGCAGTCATAGAAATGCATACACAAAACTTTAATACAAGAATTGAAATAGTAATATTTTTGAGTGTCAAAACTAATCATTTGGGACATTTTCACTTTTACAATCTTAATTCTTTTTAGGAATAAATAATAGGTACTTCTATTATAAGCCAAATTCCAATGTTACACAAAACTGAAATATAATGAAAGAAATTAATTAGGAAGAATTAAATTGGCAAGTATCGTCAAAGAAGATTTCTTGTATTAAGTCAGAAATATCAAACTGGTATATTTTTAATCAAATAAGGTAATTGTAACATTTTGAAAGTTAATCTTGACCAATTGTGTAAGAATATTGCAAGAGTATTTAAATAACAACTTCTGAAGCAAGTAATTTTGCTGTGATAATTTCTTCTTGGAAGTCCACTGGTCACTTGAATCTCATTTCCCTCAGTTTTCTTTATGTTCCCTGCTGTTTCTCAATTTCTCTGACCTCCAGCATTTACATAGTTGTACAAAATTGTAATTAATACCTCAAAGAGAAAAGTAAAACAATAAGAATATGTTTGGCCTAAAATTTTTCAACTCTTAATTTTTCCCAGTCCTACTACAAACCAAAAAAAAAAAGTCAAAAGTTCAATCAGATATTTTTCCTGACAAAAAAAATTATTCGTAGTTGAAAATCTCTCTCTCTTTCTTTACACTTAAATTTTTCACGTTCAAAATTTAAAGAAAAAAAACTTATATTCAGAAAAATATTTTTGAAATGTAAAATTATTTGCTAGGGCTGATGGATCTCTGAAAAAATTATCCAAATGTAGAAAGTTTAGTTTAAATGTTCAAAAATTTAGTTTATTTTATAAAATGATTGGTGGTATTAGCCAAAAAGATGACCAATTATTACCTAATCATATTTTATTAACCGAGTAAAAATATGTGTACCAGTAAAATAATATTTTGAAATTTTTGGTTTGTAACACCATATTTGAATTAAAAACATGAACATTGAAAATGGTGGATCCAATCTGGAATAGGAATAGCGCCGAAGAACCACTTTGAAGTCCAAAGGCGAACACTTCAAACATAGGATATCACTTTACAAACAGCAGATGTAAATTTATCCAATGAAAGAAAAACAACAAGTAAACAATGAAAACACATTTCACTAAAAATATTTATGTAAAAATATTAATTGGGTGTTTTATAAAAACAATAATTTTGCTCATTCTGAAATAATTACTTCCTGAAAAGATGTAGTAATCTTTTAACACTAAGAGCGTCCAGCATACGAGTATCCCCTTCTAACATCCAGCAGTCGTGTTGACTCAGAACGTGAAATATTTCTAGAGAAGTGATATTGCAAAAATATTTATCTATATCTCTATAACACTATTAAGAATAGTTTAATTTAGAGTATAATAACTAAGAACTAATTTCTACAATTTGCATGTTATAATTTCACTGATACACAAAAGGAAATGGGGAGGACATTGACAACTATAGACCAAGAAGTTGAATGTCCAACATTTGCAAATAGTGTTCGAAAATAATGGCAAAAAAATTGCAAGAATACTTGACAAATAGCAATCACCAAAGCAGGCTGGATTTTGGTCAGGCTACAGCACCATTGACCAACTACAAACACTTAATGAAATTTTACAAACAAAACATAAGAATTTAATTTAACATTACTCTTAGCCTTCATCAACTTTTTAAAAGCCTTTGAATAACAAGAAAATACATAAAAATACTACCCAAAATTTAGAATAAAACTGAAGCACTGGAAAGAAAAGACAAAGAGGGCGAACAAGTCAAGCTAAAATATGGGCCAAGATAAGGGGACCCCGAATCACCCAAATTGTTCCTATGTCTTTTAGAAGAGTGTTTTCAAAAAATGGAAAATAACAACAATGCAGGTATTAATATTAACGGACAAAGACTAACCAACCTGTGTTTTGCAGATGATGTGATACTGTTCACATCTACTGCAAAAGCATTAGAGAAAATGATGCAATATCTCAGTAATGAATGTACAATGGTAGAACTACAGATGAATCAAAAAACAAAAATTATGACTAACAGAAAACCAAAATGCAATTGTAATAAACAGTAAAATAATGGAGTATGTTGATGAATACATACATTTAGGTCAAATAGTACCCTTTGTTAACAAATCAGAAAAAAAAATAAAAATAAGCATTTCCCAAGCGTGGAAAAGTTTTGAAGTCTTGCCTTTGAGTTATTAGATAAAAAATCAACATCAAAATCAAATTAATAATAATTGACATTTTTGAATTGCCAGTCTTAATTTACAAATCGCAAATTTTATCATTAACATAATCACAAAAAAGTATGCTACGAAGATGCTAAAACAAGATGGAAAGGAAAATATTATGAATTTCACTAAGAGATGTGTGGAAATAAGGGAGAAAACAGAAATAAAAGATGCGGCACAATCCAAAAGTGGAGATGGGGTGGTCATCTTATGAGACATTATCAACAGAGATGGGCATACACCTTGTCAACCTGGGACCCCAAAACTGGATGGAGTAAAATGGGAAGACAAAGATGATGGACAGATGACCTGCAAAAAATAACAAACAACAGTTGGACAAGATTAGCACTAGACAGAACACGGAGAGAAATTGAAGCTAAACTATATGGAGAACAGAAGATAACTGACAAAGACATGTAGGCAAAGGACAAGAAGAAGTGTGTATTACGAAAGGAAAAAAGTATTTTAAAGTTACATTAAATAGGGTAACAATGGAGACAAAACAAAGTGAAAAGACAAACACTATAGAGACAAATAGTATCGTATATTAGATTTTTATGATTATGTTTATTACTATGATTCTATGTTGTTATTATTATGTAATGGCTTATGTTTTGTTCTTATGATTTTGTCTTATATAAAAATGTATGCAAACCTCACATTCCCTGTAAAGGAGGCCTTCACCCTCAATGGGATCCTAAAGGATAAAATAAAAGTAACTATGCCATTGTTTCATTATACAGAGTGTATTAAAAGTTCTGCTATGGTCAAATATCTTAGAAAAAAATATTTGTGAGTGAAAAAAAAATAAATATGTATTTAGTAATTTTCAAAAATCTATTCATACCAAACATGACCCCCCACCCCCGGGATGGGGTAGGGAAAAACTTCGAAATATTAAATTGAAATCCACATTTTTTTATTGCAGATTTAGATCCTATTACACAAAATACGTAATTGTCTAAAACATTTTTTCAATTCTTGGCAGATGGTGCTATAATTAAAAAAATATGATTTATCCTGATACCCCAAGAAACTTATGGAAATGGTCCAAAATCTCAAGAAATACACATTGAATTGGAATTCATTTTAAATTAATTTATTTAAAATAATTAATATTCAAGCATATTAATTTACAATAACATTGCTTTAATATGTGACAAAAATACCTTTCCTTTATACTGCATGTCCCTAATATTGTCTTGCAATTGACACTATTTGAAAATTCATTTACACATTTTTGTTTCAGATTGATCTGAAAGGGTGTTACATTAGAATTTTGAAAAGCATTAATGATGTGTTTCAAAAGAAACTTCACGGCTCTTGTATTTACTTTTGATATTACCCACTTTACCCCTTACAGTTATACTTGTCTAAATGAAGGACCCAAAACACTGATGAGTTGTTCAGACTGTTGTTTGAAACACACTTTCTACAATGTTCTGCCATCTGTTCAACATATACTTCAAAACCTGAAGCTTGGTTCATAGCTATGTTTTCCAGCTGTTTCTTCCGATTGCCTTCCACAATACTTTCCCAATATATCCATTATATCGAAAACCATAATCATTTTGGTGATCATCCATCATAAAACCCAATTATAAGCTGCATTCATGCCTTAAACTGTGTAGTTTGAAGGAAAGGCCCATTAACTGGGTATATAGTTTGGAAGGGAAAATACCTACTCATTAGCTCTGTTCCTTCAACTCCAAATGACTACTTTGTAAACAAAACACCTCCTACTAAAGTAAACTATTTTTTTCAATTAAACAGTGAAAATTGAGCAGGTTAATTTCTTCTTAAATCTCATTAATTCAAAAATTATTAAATGGGACCATGATCGTGAATAAACTATGAATCTGGCCATATCATCACCTTTTGAGTCTGAAACGCCATCCTGTTTTTGAAAGTTCTCTTTTAAACTCTAATGTTTCACTTTGCCTTACTAATTGGAAGTTATATTTATTCAAGAGCCCTTCCATCATGTAAAAATAATTTGCTTTTAGAATCTTAGAACCATTTCTAGATTCCTCAATTCATATGTATTGAACAAGAAGGCCTGAAAACTTGGAGGAAGGTATGTAATATGAATCAAAATATGTATAAAATCATAGAAGATAAATTTGAAAATGTTAAGATTTTGAAGAAAAATAAATGCTAAATCAAGAGCATTGAAACACCCATGGCGACCAATACACTATCCATCCCATACACACAGCCCTTCGAAATACATTGTTATAAAACTTAATTTTACATGGCACTATTATTTAAATATTATTTAGGTAATGAAATCACAGGTCAGTTCTGAAATCCAGGCAGGTTATTCAAAATGACTTCTTGGAGGGCATTAGGCCTATAATACTGTGCTTCAAATATTTTTTCCTGGATGCCTTAACATTCCTTATTAGCATCTTGTCTCACAATTGACAATGAATCATTTTCAGTTTAGACACTTTTACTTCACATACGTTATTAAAAATCAATATTTTAAAATATTTCTGCAAGTAACATCCTATTTTAAGTAATAAAATATAAAACGAAGTAGTAACAGGTTATTTCTTCTACTCGTGCCACTACTTTGAAGAGTCCTTAAAAATTCAATTTCCTACTGATGGAAAAATGTACAAAGATATAATGGAAATAGAAACTACTTAAATATTAAATGGATAATTGGTAAATTGACAGACATAATGAATATGTCTTTACCCATGGTTTTATGTAAAATATCAGTTCAAAAATGTTTCACCAACTAAACCACTTGAAATTTCCGCAATATATCGCACTTTCTGACAGACAATTTTAAAGAACCATCACCTACCCTCCTACTATTCACAGCGTCAATATTTCACTTTCATTCTGCCGTGTGTTTCTGTCTTGTGTTGAATGTCCATTTTTTTTTTTATGTAATCAGCCACTTTCCTGTTTAATTCCTGCAGTATGATTTCTCCATTTCCCAGAAATATGTCACCCTAACAGATTTCAAAAATCTAATTACAATAAATGTGATACATTTTTAAAAAATTTTATCTTAATCATTAATTAACATTTCCGCAAAAATAACTTCAATTAAATTTATTAATAATTCACAACTCTTGATTTCAGAAGAGAATTCAAATGGATTAATATGTCCATTATCACAAGTGAACCGCCCCATCTTCACCCTACCCTGCAAAACAGATGCAGACTGCAAAATACTGGGTGAACAATGCTGCAAAGTTGATGGAAAACATCGGTGCCTGAAGGGAGTGCCAAAACCTAAACCTGTTCCTACTCACACACGTAAGCCTAAAAGAAATTGGTTAGCAAGTGGCGATGAAAGTAGTTGAATAATATATGTTAAAGATGCTAGTACAGAACTACAATAATAGTATTTCAGTAGAATAATGTTAATTATTAACAAATTTTAACACAAAAACCAAATTTGTTTGTTGCATGACAAATAGTATATCATGAACATTTGCAATATTAGTCTTAGTTTATAATTCATGTACAATTAAATTGCTTCTTGATTTAAAAAAAAATACCAAAATTGTATAAATTAATTTTGCAATATCAATATAATCTTAAAATGTAGATTAACACCAATCAAACATTTCTAAACATAAGGAATTCATACTACTACACTAAGAATAAAAAAGCTGATTTAAAATGTTCTTGGTAGTTTACCAACACTGATCCAATTACCTGCCTTGGACAGTGTAAACATGTTACACAAAAATAGTAATTACACCAAATTCATTAAAATAATTTTCCTTTTTGTAACTGTTGGGTATTTGAAAAAAAGTTTCATTTATTTACTCTGAGTAAGCCAATCTTTTAGACCGACAGAACTTACAATGCTGACATTACATTAAGACAAATTGGAACATATTTGTTTTATATCATTTCAAAACAAATTGAATTTTCTAGACAAATATTTACACTAGCTCTGAGCCATTACTACCTTGTGACAGATGGTACCAAATGGCTTCCGGTCATTTTCATTTCGAACACGCTTCGTTAATTAACAGGTTATGCATTTTTAAATTCCATCAAATTTGAAATTAAACTTGAGATCTGGGCAGAGCTTTCCTACATTACGCATTAACCAACCAGCGGATGCGTAAATTTTACAATACAGATATTTTAGATTTGCTGTTGACTCATTGTTGCCAAACTGCGTTCTTGATGATCCTTGCACATATCTTTAGTAATGCATTCCTGCAGTGCTATTTAGTTTGAACGGGATTTTCAGTTTCTGTAACGCTCTATTCAAGATAAGTCTATAGTTATAAACTTTACACTGCATGCCTGCTGTTATTCTGAGATTGTTAAAATTTGACCTAATCAAACATTTGTATATAATGTCCAGAGAAAGAATTCATATGAGAAATTCAGCATTTTCTTCAAGTGTGTCTTCTGGCTGTGCAGATCATGAATTGGACAGTGATAGTGACCAGTGTTGATATTGACAAGTATCAGCATGAAACTGGATCAGAACAAGATCTTTCCGATACTAAATACAAACGTTTAACAACATATATTTATTAGTAAATACTGCTTAGAATAATGCTTAGAATGGTGTGACACATTGTGAAGAGCAATTCCAAATACACAAGCTCCATAATATAGTGAAAGTACTACTTGATTTGATGAGAGCGAGAGAGAGATATTGTGATTCTCCCTCTCCTCTACAATTTCTTTTTCATTCAAGTCTCTTTGAATAA
This sequence comes from Gryllus longicercus, assembly GCA_038098605.1. NCBI lineage: Eukaryota > Metazoa > Arthropoda > Insecta > Orthoptera > Gryllidae > Gryllus > Gryllus longicercus. The sequence goes on along the minus strand of JAZDUA010000310.1, from coordinate 82,875 downwards.
AGTAAAATTTACGACACACACCTCCTAGAGAGAAAATTGTGTATTCCTTGAAAGGTTAAGAAAGATCCTTTCCATACGTAGGAGGTAGTTCCTACACAATAGTACTGTATTAAATATACTTTATATTAATAGCCATCACTGCAAGTAGATGCTTCCTACAAAATAATGTGATAATATACTTTCATAGTAATAGCCTTCATTTTCTAAATAACATATAGCTCAAATGAATTCAAAGTGGCAGATTACTGTAAGTACTACAAAATAACATCCTTCACAGTGTTGTAAATATCAACCATATTTGTGTTTATTATATTTCCTAGCTTTCTTAGGAACATACACAAGAGAATGCCCAGCAAATCCAATACCAGAAACTTTGCCAATCAAAAATTGCACTCATGATCGAGAATGTTGGCCAAGAATATGTTGCCCTGATGGCCATGACAACTATTGTCGAACACCTTTACCGAAATGGGAAGAAACACCACGTCTTGAACGTAAGTCCTTTCCTCTTCCTATTTTTCTTCTCTTTTAACTTCCTCCACATTTAATAATACTGTATCTTCTATGTATGTTCCTGTATTTGAGAATAGTGAAGATTTATCAATATCCCAGATGTGTTGCCATTGAAAATACATACTCATAAAAAAATTCAAAATTAGAGGAATGGATTTATTTTCCAGCTTTGAAAGGCATGGTTGCATACTTGCAATGTACTCCACCGCCACCACCTCTCTTTGACCTATTTCCAAAACCATGTCGAAATATTCTCGACTGTTTTCCTAATATTTGTTGTCAAGAGCAGGAGAAAAAGGTGTGTCGCCCAGCCAAAAAGTCCATGTTAGCACTTTTAGCACAAGTTACACAGGTTAGTATGATGACAATAACAAAAATATCAAAAACAGGAAAAGTATGTTGAAATATTAAAATTTATTTCCAGAGAATTGGATCCGGTTAAACAAATGCAACATAATAATTTAGATATTTGAAGATTCCTGACGCTTAAGCAGCAGCAGTGAACACCAATGAAAAATCAGTCGAGCTAGAAACAAAAATGTATCTTAATATCACAGTTACAGAACATTTTATTATAATAGGAACTGAATGTTTATACTATGTATTACCTTTTTAAATCCAATATCATGAGAATACTCTCTGAAACATTGGCGGCAGATGTTCAAGCCATACTTTCGGATCAATCCATGGCCATTAGCACATGCTCGGCTGCAACGAGAATTTACCATCTAATTAAAATAACAGCTGGGCAATGTTTTCAAACACTTTAAATATACTACATGAACTAAAAAGTTTAAACAAATTTGTCTAAACATTTGTAAAATGTACATTTTGTAAATATCTCTTAAAGATTAAATCCAATTATGCAAATAAACTATATTTATCCATTTAACTGATTCACAACCTTGTACACTGTACATTCGTTAGTAGTTAAGTATGTACATTAGTTAGTAATTAAATAATTTATACTTTTATTCAACTTTTATGCCCATGTCAAAAAACCTAACTTGCCAACATTAATTGAAGGTAAACCAGAAGTCAGATCAGGATATCCAAGTTTTAGGTTTACGAACTTTAACTTCTGAGGCAAAATCCATATTGTACTAAGCTTCTAAAACATGACCAAGGGGAAACTACCTTTTAAATTCCTAAATATGTAACAGGTTTATTCAAAACAATTTACATTCTACACTGAAGAATCTTGCAAAACAAACATTCTGGAACTATTTGGTTGCACAAGTATCACAGCTCACCAATCTTAAGTACTTATCTTCTACACAATGAGAACTTTATGCTTGTGCAAGACAAATCGACATTATCAACTTAACTTTAGAAAAAATGAAACACTAATGATGAAAAAGTAGATGAGTACTATCATTTTGGAGGTTAATCTCAACACTAATAAGATGTAACTCGTCCTTTAACACTGTCAAGTCCACAGTAAAAATATTCCAAGCATAAAAGGTAAATAAATTACATTCTTATATTAAATGCAACAAAGCTGCCATTCTTAATTGAAGAATACTGAACACGTTCTAATAATAAGTGCAAGACACTTTTGCAACTCTAACCACTTACAAAAGGCAGCCATGCAATTGCAGAAAACAGGTTGGGAAATATCACCCACAGTTATTCCCACATCCCACAAAGCAGAAGCATGAGAATACTGAAAGGCATATACATCACAAACCTCCAAGCTCCAGCATGCAGAGGTAAAAGTATCAGAATGAAACCAATATTGCTGCCGTAGAATATTGCAAGGACCAAGGAAAAACGTTTAAATTTATATTATAAATACGCAACAGCGAATACGCGAAAGCGAACAGAACATTTCTCAATATTAATAAACGTTCACACCAAAGCAAAATATGGATTTATTGCAAAAAACACATACAAATACTTAAATTTGGCAGATTTCATAAATTCAAATTCTACAGAAAGACCATTACAACATTGTTAAATGTTCCGATCAAACTGCCACTCTCATTCTAGGATTTTGGATCTTCAAAAAATCGATGCTAAAACAAACATTTTAAAGAGTATCAATTTCTAAAAAGGTATACAAATAATACCAATTATCCAATATTCATGAACACAAAATGTTGCCATTTAGGACTTTATACTGAAAATGTAATTAAATGCGTTTTCGCAAGATGTTGATAATCAAGTTACATTGCAGAATGATGCCACCGACCCGGAAATGCCCTTCTCTTAATCAACCCATCATTCTGACACTAGTTCACGTGAGATTATTTTGGCTAATATCGTGCAGTTGAACCAACATGTGCATTAATAAACTAAGACGGTTCGCCCTAGTATGCACTGAAGTACATAGGTCCATTGGTGTGTCAATTTATCAAATGGTTAGGAAAATTTCTCATTCAATTGCATACAAGATGCGAGTACGGCATGTACTTACGCACGTGGTTTTGATTTCCTTAAAAAATACTTACCATGACCTGGAACCTTGTCCGTATTTCCTTGGGTGAGAATACCAAATATTTTGGAAACCCATTTTGTCTGCGAAGTTTTACGTTAATTTGCTATTAGGCAAGTACAATAATCCTCCGATATACTTTCACTAACCACACACTCCTACACAAGTACCCAAAATGGTCGATCGATTATGAAGTGATCACGTGATCGCATCACATCACGTCAAAGAGAAAGCAAATCAAGGGGTTGAGAGAATTATAAGGAGCCAAGGAGTTTTTTGTGACCAATTTACGAAAAAAAAACACGTTTTGCGCATCCAAGAGTAATTACTTGCATTTTGCATTTTATTAATTACTTGCAACTTGCATTTTAAATTTTCGTTATTATTATACTTGGATAATGCAGCAAAAAGTATTGATCTTGTGCCAACTTGAAAGTAAAATTTTAAGTTTATTCATTGAAAGATACAATTTTTGTTGGCCCGGTAATATGCTTATATTAATATTACCTATGCTTATTTTGAACGCCTTCTAGAATGATTGTAAACAGGCGCCAGACAGGATTGCCAGATGTGTTGCGATGTCTTTTCCCAACATTTCTATGAAATTTCCGCAAATAACCTATTCAATGAAACAAAATTCCCCAACTTTAAAACGAAAAATCTCCAAATTATAGACTAACGACATGAGTTGTCTCGGACGATTCCATTCGCTGTCTCCTTAAATCAAAATACTTCAAATCCACCAATCATCGTCTTTTGAGCTGCTCGAAGCCTTATACTGTTACCTTTTTCTTTCTCTATTCCTGTCGTTTATTTTTCTTTTTGATATATAAAATTAAGAGAGAATAATCTTTATTGTATCTTATTTATTCGTAACGTATGAGAAAATAATATGTATCTCGATTCTGGATGGAAATAATTTTCTCCAAAATACTCCCGGCCATGTATTTTCCCAATTCTTCCCCCACAACGAAAACAAAAAACATTTTGGGGACAAAATTCCCTAATGTGGCAATCTTGGCGCCACTTGGCATTTGATGCCAACCATACACGGATTCAATATTTGGTTTCGTTCGCAATGAAAGTATTATTCCAGTTATTAGAGAAAATTATCACGCCGAAAACATATTAGCCCATGTTGAGGCGCAAAATACTCGGAAAAAAAGATGGGAGAGCTATTGGTAGAAACTGAAAAGAAAATCACCTCTTCTATCAGTAGTTTTTGTCAGACGAGAGTGTTCTCTGTCCAAACGAAATTAAATCTTTCTTTACAAATTTCGTCGTTTTTACTTCATGTTTCAACTGCATCCAGTGCCTGGCACACCCGGAATCTAACCTCGAAGGCGTTCAAAACGTTTTTACCCAGCTTTCTGCATTAGCTTGTGATGACAATGCGAACTCGTGGTGCCGCTGTGGTGAATTCTTCGAACCTTGACAATTGTCTACATGGTTCAGTTCGCAACAAGGTTGGGAAACTTGGCGGTCAAAACGGGGTAATGATTTTTGCGCCATCTACAACAGGTCCGACGTGAGCCGAACTAAACGCGTGACGTCATGCAATTCAAAACGCTGGCAATGTAGGATAATATACTCTTTGGGCAGTGTTAGTTTTTCGTTACGTGCAGGCTGCAAGCAGGTAGGTGCTCTTTTTTATCGAATTTTTTCAGCATTTTGTTAGTATGTAGAATGTCGTGCATTGTAAGTAGAGTGAATTGTGTCGCGATATTTATTTGTCATCTCTAAAACTTTGTTTTCAGTATGTTGGAAGATGATATTAAGAAAACTGGTGCTAGACAAGTGCATCGCTAGGATTTTCGCCCTACCAGCAGTGGAGGTATTTCATTTTGGAATCTTGTTGCATAATTGTAATTGATTATTTCATATGTGAACATTTTCACCATGCAAAATAGTCTTAAAAATCCGTAAATCCATGTAGTATAACCTAACCTGTACATACAGCATTGTAGGCTTTCACGGCCGGAGTCAATATTCTTCATGTCTTCCGGGCTGATGGGCCGTGGTCCAATTGGCTTTGAGATGCCTCAAAGCCAATTGGGGTTGATCCCGGGTTTAGGGTGTCGTTCACTGAACCTTCGGTTCACTGATTCGGTTCACTAATCTCGTGATTCACTGCGCAGTTTGAATTGTGGAGGCTTTCTTGAAAAGTGCTTTCTTATAAAAATGAATTGGTAATTATGCGTTGGATAGACTCAAGGTTGTTTATAGTGAACGCGAGGGCCGAAGGCCCGAGCCTCGCCGTGACTTGGATCCGGGCGAGCGAAGCGAGAGGACTTGCCTTTCAAATTTAGTTTGCATTTCTCTGCGGTGAGTGATTGAAGTGAACAACAATATAAATACAAATTTTGTGGCGTGGATTTGTGGTTTTTTTTTGCTATTTCAAGTCCCTTTTTAATTGTTATTTAATTCAGAGTTATGAATTATTGTTATGAAATTATTTTTTTTATTTGAATAAATTACGTTTAAAAATCTACAAATAGGTGAGTTTTTATTATTTTATTGCGCATTCTAGAGCGTATAAAAAAGTGTTAAGTAGATAACATGCTTTTTTTGGTAATTAAATTTTGGCTTTGAGTAGTAATGATAGTTTAAGTAGCATGTGAGTGTTGAATAGAAATTATAATTCTTGCGATAACATAGTGACCATTAGAACATGCGAACAATAAACAAGGATTCAGTTCAGTGAGTCGATTCCCCTCTAGTGAACCGCTTCAGTGGACGACACCCTAAACTCCGGATATACCCCAATTGGACCACGGCCCATCAGCCCGGAAGACATGAAGAATATTAACCTGTACATGTCATTTATTCTGTTCTATTTGTGTAAAAGTATTGTAATTATATTATTTCGTATGGTATTGGACAAGTTTTGTAATATGTCCATTGTATATCCATATATCCATTGTTTGCAATACCCTGATATTCAAAATGTCTGATTTTCAAATATACATAATTCATTATTGTTTGCATTTCTAGAATAGGTACTCGCATTAGTGTATGATGAAAATGTAATTAATTTTATTTGCTTAGGTGTACGAGTTAAGTTTCCATTCTGGAGGTGATCTTCAAGTTGCAGTATGATAACTGGCAAGATATAAACGAATTTGACGTCACTAACATTAGAAGATGGAATTGTATCAACAGTGTTTTCTACAAGCCCAGCTCTCTTGTCTTCTCAAAGAACATTTCAAGAAAATCTTATTACAAAGTGTGCCTGTGAAATCTTTTTTCCCTTGATACTGCAAGTGCTGCTAGTCTCGATATTGTAGACAAATATATTATTTCAGCAATATATATTTCAAATAATAATTGCCTTGTTTAGAAAAACTTGCCTAACAAGCACTGGAAATATATTAATAAATAATCAAAACAATTTTGAATGTGAACAATTAAAAAACTTTTGTTTTGGAATGTGTAATAAATAATATTCTCTAAATGTCTAACGTTTATTTTAAAACTATTAAGATAGGTATAATACTTTTTTGGATATTTCACATACTTCAGTGCTAAAAAAGGTTAATATATTATAGATGATTTTTAATTAAATGTAGCCAAATTTGAATTGGTAAATGAAACATCTGAACAATAAATCCTGTAATAATATTGATAATTATGGTAAAAATCTAATCCAATTTTTCTACATGTACCGTCAAAATTCTGTCATCCGTAACAATTCAGTATTGTTCTACCCATGTGTAGGTTTCAATGAGGATAGTTCGTGTGTGGACTTTGTGGAAATATTGTCATGTTGTGCAGTAACCAATCAGATAGCTATAGAAAATAAAAAAAATCTTGTATTGCAGCCTAAACAGAAGAAATCTGTGCCAATTGTTTATTTTAAAGTTAAGATTGCCTAAAACTAGGGAGAAACTGGCCAAATTAAAATTGTTATATCTTCCACAAATTTTCATTTCATAAAAGATTTTTTTTGCAAACAATGCAAATTCCCTCTTTAATCCCAGAACACTAAGCATATTTACTGGTATGTTATTACTAACTACAAGATGAATCAACTTGCCAAACATAAAACTAGTATAATTTATAAATGTTTCATTTTCCTTGGTTTCAAAGACTTACCCAAAATAGTCACAGTATCAATGATTGATATTGTATCAAAGTTACAATTCTATTTTTGGCTATAAAATGTCACCAAAAATTAAGGCTGGTATGATTTCAATCATGATTTATATCAAATGATAATTTTTAAAAAAATTTGATTTAAGTTATTTTTTCAAATATTACAAATATTAAGTTATAGAGATGAAGACTTATATAAATTACACAGTTTATACAAAGAATATATTTCTTATAAACTTTTTCACATAATTGAAGAATTTCGAGAAAAAAAATACAATGTAATATACTTTAAAATGAGCATGCTTATGAAATGAACAATAAACAATTTGTAGCAGTTATGTACTAATGGACTTGGATGATATAATAGTTTTTATCCAGCATTTCATTGTCTGTGGATAATGGCAAATTTAGGAACAATACACACACCGAGCTAGTTTCAGGAAAAAGGCGTTAAATCTTCAAGCATATTTATAATTGTAGATTTGGAGTAAAATGTTTGCTAATGCCACATAAAGTATAACATCTTAAAGAAGATGAGCATTAATAAAAATGGAATTTTATTGATACTCACTTAAGAAGAAAATTAATATTGTTAAAACTAATAAAAATGGTATTTAATCTTACTAATTTTAATAATATTAACCTTTTCCCTTGTGTATATTGATAAAATACCACTTAAGTGGGAAGGAACAGGACAACTATTAAATAGAATTTAATATTTCAAAAACTGTCTAATATTGTTGTAAGTTTTTTTATGAAATAAGTTGTTTTTAACAGTAAGAGGCTTTTTAATTCAGGTAATATTACAGAAAAGATGGTAAAATTTTTTTTGGACAAAGAATGTCTTTTTTCTGACCCATGCTAACAGGTGTTGCTACAAGCTTATTCGATAACATGAACACATGAGAAGTGATGAAACTATAAGTACTCACATTTAAAGATTTTGTGGGTTAGGGCGGTATTGCACCAGACCCCTCAAATGTATAGTATCTATGTGGAAAAAAACTAAAACAAACAATAAGGAAATGATCAATTTAAAACTTCATGTTTTCACTTTTTTTCTGGTTTTAAAGTAATTAAGGATAAATAAATCACTTCACAATTTTGGTTTTAAGTAAACACATCTAATACAATATTTAAAAATATTATTTAAATCAAGTTAATCTGAATCATAAGAAAAGCAGATAATACTCTTGAATAATCTCTACACGCATCACAATTAATTCGCACAACCTTACTTTGAAAATGCGCGCCAAAACGCAACAGCTGCGCTATCTGCACCAGGTCCGGGACTGAGGAAACAAACTTAGTCCCCCGCCTTTTAACATTGAGTGAACCGGCCCTGGTTCGCAACGAGGAGCTGCCCAGGAGCTGACGCGATATTTCGGTGACGCTCCAAACTAACTGGAAGCAGCTGACAATCAACGTCAAGGAATTTTGTGCGAAAGAAATGAGTGTTTGGTCACAGTATACTGTAAATTGTTATACTGTTATACTGTGATTTGATCAACAGAAAAGAACGTCGCGCGGCTTCTCCGAAGCGCCAAGTTTGAAATGTATACTCCTTACCTCTTACGCCTTCAAATAACAACAAAAAATAGGGCACTATTAAAAAACAAGGTGCCAAATTTGAAGCAATTTGGCGGTCAATGTGCCAACATTTTCATCGAAAAATGTTGAGCCTTTTTGGAAAGAAAAAAAAAGTTGTTTGTTTCTAAATGGATTACGTATACACGGAGAAATATACATAGTACAGAGGAAGTTATGTAATGCTGCAGAAAATCGATTTCGAGATTTCAACGGAAATACACATCTTGATACCGAAAAAGGTTTCTTTTTTAGCGCCTTAACGCTTAACTCTAAATTTTCGAAAATAACAAAAGTATTAATTTTTTTCGACGTCTTCCTGCAACTACAAAATAAAAGACAGTTTTTTCCTCGAAATGAAATTTGTTGTTCATAATGTGTTCTGTCATTAAGGTCATGTACATTTTTTGATAATTTTAGTAATTTTAGTGCAATATCGCGAGCAATTTGAGCATTTAAAAAAAAATACAAAAACAAGATTTTCTCAAAAACCGCACCATATTTTTTCTTTAAATCTTTGGTAGGGATTGTGCTAAATGCTCTCTTTGCTGTCATGAACGCCATGTTGTGCTATTCTTTTGTTTTTTTGAAAAATAGAAATATGTATTTTTTTACTTGTCTCTCACGTCGTTAATATTTACAATAGCGGAAATTTGTTCACTTTATTATATTTATGAGTACATATGCTTTCAATAATTTAATATAAAGCTTTTCGAGAACTCGATCGTTATCTCGGGATTACGCGAACGTGCAACCCACCGGGGCTCATATTTATGGAGGGTAGGATCACGTGATTTTTAATTTATAATTATTATAATAACTATTATTGGCGAGACGTTTACGGGGGAGAATCAGCATTTTCACATTCCGTACTGTTAGGGTGTAGAGGATGAGGTGAAATGATATTGAAGAGAGGCACAAACACAACCATGCTGCGATGGGACTCGAACCCGTAATTCTTCAGTCCAAGACCGTCACGGTACTACTGCCTTTGCAATCACGACTAGCCGGATCTGCCTAGTGTCCGGGGAGGAAACGTGGAAACTTCGTAAATAAGCTCTTAAAACAATTTTAAGCATATTTCGTCAAATAAATTACAGGAAAACCGATCCAGTGGCCGAGATCGCTAAGGCATTAGTGCCGTAGCAATCTTTGTCCGAAGGTACGCGGGTTCGAGTCCCGCCTCGGGTATGGTTGTATTGTGTTCGTCCTCTAACCCCCTATCATCATCATATCGTGTTATCCTCACAGTTACCATACCATTACAAGCAATAGTGGTCGCTAATGATCTAGAAGTTGATGCAACTTTGTTTCAATTGCAGAAGAATAGAAACTCTTCAGAAACATGTTAATTGTTTATTATTTATAAAAGAAATTAATATATTTGTTCAGAAAGAAAAATTAACACAGAAATAAACTAGTAGGTGCGACAGAATGGCACAGACTTTCCCGTATTAGTTTTCCGTTTCCTTTGGTCTTGCCTAGCTATTCAAACTTGCCACATACTCTTGACAGTTGCCATTTATCGATGCCAAAATACAATTTTCTTAATTTTTCGTTTTCCTAACAGTAGAACGGAAATATAATTTTACAAATATTAAAGAATATTAAAACCTCGCCCCAATGGCAATTTTCTTTGAAAAACTTAAAAAAGCAGTTTTTAAGAAAATGGCCCTTAAGCTCTACAGTAAATTCGAAATTTGAGCACTTTTTCACAGAAAATTTTTGAGTTTTCGAAAAACTTTATTTGAAGACTTTATTTACACTTTAACTCACAAATTCAATAGGGTTTATCAATTACTGAAAATGTGCATATTACCGGCGTGAGAAGTCTTTAAAAAATTTAATTTTGTAATTTTTGAAAAAACAAAAAATACATCGTAATGAACTTTGTCATATTAAAAAATGCAATTAGCACTATCTGTTCGAAACTTTTGAAGAAAGAATTTGGAGCCGTTTTTGAGAAAATAGCATTTGGCTGTTGTTGAATATGAGGAATTTTGATCCAGTTTTCAAAGAAAACTGATGAGTTTTTGAGAAACATTACATGACATTATTTTAAGCAAATGTGCTCATAAATACAATAATGTGAACTAATTGAAGCTAATATCAATTTTAACAAGTCAAAAAATTTTCATTTTTGTAATTTTTGAAAAAACAAATGCAAATAGCAATATGGCATTAATGTCAACTTACAGAGCGCATTTAGCACAATCCCTACCAAAAAGTAAAAAGAAAAAAATTGGAGCAATTTTGCAGAAAATCTTGTTTTTGTAATGTTTTAAATAGCACAAACTGCACGTAATATTGGATGAGAACTACTAAAATTTTCAAAAAAATGTATATGACTTAAATGAAAGAAGAAATTATGGCCAACAAATTTTATTTGAAGAATTGTCTCTAATACTGTTGTGGAAGGAAGACTGAAACAATTCAAACTTTTGAAATTTTTGAAAATTCAGAGTTAACTTTGAAAATTGTACCTATGCCACATTTATAAGTGTATTTTACACTATTCTTATAAGAAATTTTGAGAAACAATTTGGATCTATTTCTGAGAAAATTTTGAAAATGTCCCAGGGGCTTCATTCTTCATGTAAAGTACCCCCAAAACTAATAAATAATTTTCAAAATCACAGAGCTTTGACTCAGGCCAAATGGACAGGGGTTTCTTCAATTTGGAAAAAATCTTACTCATGGTTTAGGCGCTTGTGTTGTTCACATAGACCAGATGGACATTTTGAAGAAAAGAAGGGGGGAAAAAACACTTTTTCGGTATCAGGGGACCCCAAAATGAATATTTCCGTTGAAATCTCGAAAAGGATTTTCCTCAGCATTATATAAATTTCCCTATACTATGTATATTACCCCCGTATGTACATACATACATATACGAGAAAGGAAAATGCACCCAATTTACACAATTGAACTGCTTTTTTATTTCTGGGTTAATTTTTCTTACTAAACAAATACATCCTTTTTCTTTTTTTTTTGAAATAATAAACAATTTACCTCTTTTTGGAGTGTTTCTATGATTCTGCAATTCAAATTTTTGCCTAGAAAACATTCTTTCAAACCAACTTTTCAGTGCTTATTGCGGCTCAAGCATTCGGAATATTTCAGTAGTTTATTAGACAAAATACTCCTCGAATTGTTTTAAGAGCTTATTTGCAAAGTTTCGACATTTCCTCCACGGATATTCCAGTATAATATTATTATTGCTTAATTAGTTTCGTAATTCTTACAGAAATAAATATTTAAATCAATTTGGCCAAATAGAGGTAGGTAACAAACAAACACTCTAGGCCTTTGGGGGAGGGGGCATAGGGGCCATCCCCCCTTCCCCGATCAGCCACTGGTTAGCCAGATGTCCAAATGGACTTTTGAGAAGAAAGAAAGAAAAAAGGAAAAGAAACCACTTTTTGTATAGAGGAAGTCAAAATAAAGGAAAATAATGGACTGACTTAGTAATTGACCTGATTAAACATTACAAACAAAACACAATATTTAAGAAAAACTTTATTTTGTCTATGCACAAAGATCTGTTTTCTTCTTAACAAGCAAAATTCTTTTCCAATTATTGTGCATGACTTAAATGTATTTCTTTCGTGGAAGAACAAAATTTTAGCAGTGATTTTTACAGTTTTTTTAGATCAGCGGAGCTAGCAATTGGTGTTAACCCAGGTGGGGGTCCCCCATTCCCCTCCAAACCCCAATAAAATGTATATGAAGAGTAAAATACAAAATCGTTTTTTCAAATCTCATGTTTATCATTAAACTGTAATCAAATTGCTATCATATTCATTTTTCATCAAATTTATTTCAGCAGAGTTCATTTTTGCAATTCAAAAACAGTGCTGTGTGTTGTATTTTTTAAAATATGGACTCATTTAATAATTTTTGCAAATTGATTTTATCGGTCATGTCACCACAAACATGTAAAATTCCAAATCAATTTGCCCATCTTGCCACATAGATCACATATATGTTTTGAATCGTCACAATATTGAGAAAACTTGTTAATTTTTGGAATTTGATATTTATGGAAAATGTCTTTCACCCCAAATTCCGAGTGGGTATTTTACCCACTCGGAATTTTTCATGTAGGTATAGGTACCCACCATACCCACATTTTCCTCTGGGCCTGGCAATCATTACATTATCTCTCATTGTATTACTTGGTTTCATATCATTTTTTGATCTCATTAAAATCAGATACATTCAACCAAGTGAAGATGCAATGTAAATGTAAGTTAACACCAAAAAAAAAGAGCCCCCAAATAAGTTAAGTTTACAAGCATGTAAGTAAATTAGCAGTTAATGTACAAATCACTCTATAATTTAAAAAAATGTAAATGTTTTATTGATTTATCATTATGAATAACTTGACACTATTTTCAGAGTGTAGTTAATGATTGTATACAATTTGTCTGGGTTTTGAAGATACTATCATTTTTTCTTATATAAACATGCCAATCTTGGATCCTTTTCCAGCCAAGCTTCAAGAGCTGCATATTTTTGAGGGACTAGATCTCTATGGCGCTTTAATCTAATTTCCAGAGTATGTAAATAGAATCTCAGTTGGTTGCATTGTTCAAAATATTCCTCTTCTTCTTCTTTAGTGAGATTATCTCGCTGTTGTTCATACCAATAATGTTTCATACGCAATGTGTTGCATGTCTGGAACACAAAGAATGAAAGATGAAGCATTTATGTACATTATCACACATTTAATAAATTTTGCAATTGATGGCACAATATAACCTTAATGAATTGAAAAAGTTTATAACTTCAAAGTTTTAGTATATTCCTGTTCATTCAAGGGTCAAAATTTTCATAATCCGATGTTAAAACTAGGAGTATTACAACAGCAGATGTTTTCTTGCATTAATTGAAACTTTTGCAAATTTTCAATAATTCAGAGAATGCAATTCAAATTGGTATTTTGTGGTTGCTTGAAGTATTTTTAATGCATTTTTATAAGCATACCAGTACTTCACACTATTCAATAAAAAACATTAAAGAAAAAATTTGGAGCTGCTCTTGAGAAAATCTTATTTTTAAAATTTTCTCTATTTCATGCAACATTACATGAAAACTACTCATATTCTGAAATAATTGTACCTGACCTCATTTAAATATCAAATTTTGATGAACAGATTTCATTCAACAGAAACATCTTCATATTCAATATAATAGACATAGGATGATGCCAAAGAATTTAATATGTGGAATCGGATTACACAACATGCTAGACGTAGTAATTTTCTACATATATGAACTAGAATTATTCACTTTTTCTGTATTCAAGACCTACAATATAAATTTTGTTGCTGTAAAATCAGCATTTTTTGCTGCAGTATTACAGAACGTTCTTTACATATGTAGTATGGGAGAAAGTAATCGTATAAATTGGTTTTTGGGGTGAGATATCAAACAGTAACTTGGCTTCTATTATTCAAATTCCTGCAAGAACAAACTTCATAAATCAAAGTTCAGGCTACGAAACCACAAATCCAAATTCCTTCCTGAAGAACTCTATAAATTAAACTGATAATACTTTATGTCACAAGTGACAAAATTAGTTTTTTTGTTATTAAAGAAAACTGATATTGACAGTCTGTTGAATGTACATTCTTGTCAAAGTATCCTTTGATATATGAACAATCAAACATGATATCACTGTATTTATTCATTCTTCTAAAAAGTTAATAAGTCACAACCCTTGTGTCCACATCATCAGTTGTACTTAAAAATAATACAGTTGATTTAAATGGAAACGATTCATGTTTTATTTTCTTTCATATCTACTCTAAAAATAAATACTCATGAGCATAATAACTAGTGCAAATTGTTCTCTCTCGCATTCACAAACAAATTTTTGTTTTGACATTAAATAAATAAATAAATAAAAAATGCTCAGAGTGTGAATTATTTGTCAAACTTACAATATCAAACTCACAGACACATGGATGAATAGAGAAATGAAATGAATAACAAAAAAAAATAAAATGCTGTGAAATTTTGTTTCTTGAATAACAACCATTTGAATGAATTCCTGAATTCAATACCATAAAATTTAAAAAATTAATAATAGATAAAACAATATGATACCTATTGCATCATTACAGAATTCCCCTTAAAAAATATATTAAATATCATCTGACAAAGACTTACCCTCTCAAATGCTTCTTGCATATTATTAGCTCTGTTTACAAATATATTTTTATGATCATTAAGACACATATCCCGAACTGTTGTTGCATCTTTCAGTGAAAGAGACTTGGTGTGAGTTAAACCCAAAAATGCTAGATATGGTGCCAAATAGTCAACCTCTGCTTCATGCTCCTTAACAATTTGTTCCTTTATTTTTTGGTCCTGGAAAAAATAATGACAATATTCCTCCCAATACATATTTTCCCTCAATGTTTTTATAAAATGAATGTATTTGCAATGTTGAACATTATTATTACTATTATGTATATTAATATTTACTTTTTTCATCAGAAGAAAATAAAGAAAACAAGAAATGATGAGAGAAATTATCCAAAAACAAAACTGACATGTGATCCATTCACATACACTGCATAAAGTTCCCATTTAAAAATATACTAAACTCACTGTGAATCAATCAAAATAAGCAGTAACCAATACTAATTATACTTGCAATGGTAACGAGCCTGTTTCATGGGAATATAAGCAAGTGATTACAAGTATAAAGTTCTCTAACAATTAAATTTAAACTTTCAATTGGTTCTCTTAAATTTAAAGCATAAGAAAGTGTTCTGACATTTACCTTATCCAGCATTTCTCCTTTTGCTTCTTTATTTCTTTCAGTATCATATATACTGACTGCCAGTTTTGGCACTTCTATCTCTGCAATTCTCAGTTTTAAAAGCAAAGAAAGCTGTTCAAGAGATATTTTGAATTACTTTAAATTTGTTTAAGGTTTCCACTTTCACAAATATTCATTAAAGAATATTTAAATTTATTATCTCACCTCATCTTCCAAAGCACGAAGTTCAAAAAATGCTTGCTCTTCAGCTAGTAATTGTTCTTTAAGCAATTCAAATAGCTCATATGATTTGAGATTTGGGTACGTCGGGTCAACCTATTTGAAAAGTAAAATATAATATTATAATAATAACATTTTGCATAGTAACTAAAGATAAATATCTTCTTTTTAACAGAACTTACTATAATTCTCAGGACTGTCAATTAGATAATTATCAAAAATGGTAAACATAGTAACAAAAACAGTTGAAATTACAATGTATAAACAATACAAAATACTTACATTAAAACCAACAGTCATCTCATTCTCAAATTGTAGTTTGTCTCCTAATTTTTCAGGAGGTGGTTTTATAAATTCCCGAGTTGATGCTATTACTTTGGTGTCTCCATAGTGAAATTTCAGGAAAATTCTATTTTCTGGAGGAATGTAAGTTCTTTCTGCAATATCTTCTTCATTGTTTTTATCAGGATTTTTGTGAAATTTTTCAATTAAAGACTAAAACATTTTATCATTATCATGATTTATTTTATATGAATATAAGGTAACCCTTCCAAATACAATTTGATATCATGTAAAACATAATGAAGTTCAAGAAATCATTACCAAAACATTTCTCTTGTCTTCTGATATTTCACCCTCAAGCCTTGGTTCAAAGATTGCGTGCCGGTAGTAGAGAAAGTCAATACGATCTATGTAGTGTAATGTGAGAAAAAGAGGGTCCATTATAAGTTCTGATAGACCATCAGCTCGTGCTTCATAAAAAAAATTCAGCTTCCTTTTGTCTTCTACTGCAGTGTGACCCATGTAATATTGGTGTTCTAAAAGTAAGTTGTTGCATTTTCAAAACTTATATGAAACTTATTTTATACAAGCAATTTATTTATATTATTTTTATACCTTTAAGACCTTCTTCTCTCCCTCTGGAATACTTTTCTGTGACTAAATTGGTTTCAAAATTTTTTATCACATCTGTGAGTAAGTCAGATCTGTTTTGATATGTCTCATAAACCATTTCTTTAACTTTATAGTTCTTGTCAGAGAATGAAACTATGTACATTGTTAAACCATCATTTTTAACATATGGTGCATAATAATCTACCTTAGATTTATAATACACAACTTCCTTGTGACCGCCTGGATATCTCCTTCTATAAACTACAATAATATAACAAAATGAATTTGACATTACATAGGAACCTACAACATTCCCATAAAATATGTATGTAATATATTTTTAATAGAAAATTAGCAGCTTATTATGTTACTAGTTTGTGCCTTATGTTTCAAGAGATATAATTTAAGATTTGAATAAAAATTTTAACATTTTCTAACCTGCTTCAGGAATTTCTAATCGAGCTACCCAAGATGCAGGCATATCCAAATGCTTTTCTATCAAATATTTGGCTAACTCCTTTCTTTCTGGGTCTGCTTTTTCTTCATCCTCTTCTTCTTCTTCTCTCTCTCTGTCCTCATCTGCCTGACTTCTCATATACCAAGGTTCTGCCATTAATAACCAGTTCCAACAAGTAGGGTCTTTCAAATCAAATTTCAAGTTCTGGTAAATGAAATACAAATAAAAATCAAGTTCAGAAAGTAAAACAAAATTTTATTAACACAATTTACACATAAGTAATGATAATGCAAGTGTAATGTATATGTAATCATTTTTTCATGGAATATTTTTGTAATCTGAAACGAGATAACATCTAATTTGAAAGTTACAAGATCTGTTACTTTCTCATGCAAAAATTGGGGAGGAGCATTATGACAGAAAAATTAACATCTGAAGTATCTTCGAGTTGCATAATTATCATCTAATATACAAGGGAAAAATTATATGAATAGTGTACAATGGAAGTAATTTTATTTACATCATCTCTCTCAGCTTTCCCATCTCTTCCATTCGATCTCACCCCACTAGTTCTCCTCCTCTCATCTGCCACCTCCCTTGCTCTCTTTGCTTTCTCTGACAGGCCTATCAAGAGAAAATCCAGTCCCTAGTACTACAAAGGTAAGTGGCCTCTTACAAAAGAATCTACAGACATGAGTACATTATTTCTTACACTTGTAATTTCTTATGATTATATTGATATATTTATTTAAGACAGAATATCTGTTGCTGCTGAACAGTTCACAACAGCTCTTAGGCAACTTTCCAGGATTCTGTTGGCCCAGAATGTGACATGATTCATATTGTGTCCCATGCATGGCTTTTAACTTTGAAAATTTATTCACTTGCAAGATTGAAGAAGATAGGTGTGATATAAATCAAATAAATGTTCAAAGTAAATAAAAATTGTAGAATTCATTGACAACATTATCCCTGGAGCTACGTACAGGCCACACCCCCCTTTCCATGGGGCTGCCCTCTGTTCTGGTAGCTCTCTATCCCCCTGTGCCTCTCTGCTGTCTCTCTGCACTCCTTCACCAAAATTGAATGGACGCAAATGATGTTGCTGAAAGGAGTGAGTAGGAACTAACTTTTTAATTTCAATGTTGCATCACTCAAAACCTTATAGCCCTATTGAAGTGAATGAAAATGCTTATAGTAGAAAATTGTAAGCATTGTGATAAAAATTTAGACCACTTTTCACCAATGTCCTCATCATTTCTGAGATATCTGTGACAACAGTGAAACTGTATGCTCGTAATTCTGCTTAAAGAGGAGGGAAAAAGGGATGGTGATTAATGTTTTGAAATCTCATGGAGACAGTGATTTTCCTCTCATAAAGATCTATCAGAATACAAAATGTCATGAAAATCAGATTATTGGAGAAGAAAACATCCATTTTTATGTATATAGATACATGTGAATTTATACATAATGAACTACATTTAGATGACACAATCTTCTGGTTACAAATAACTTGAAAAGAATAATATAAGAGATAACAACAATCAATAAGACTTAAATTAATCAGGGCTTTTTTCTTTTCTTTTGTGTGTGTGTAGTTATGTGAGATATTATATACCATTTTCCATATATTAGATACATGAAAAAATAAGGATGGTAAAATTTCCGGCAGAGGTCATTTAAATATTAGCATATTTAATATACTTTATGATATTGTTGCAAAAATAATAAGGTGGATTAAGTCAGTTCTACTTGTAATTAAAACTAGTTGTATTTCAAAATTGCTACACACCCTGCAGCCTTCACTACAGTCTTGCATATTAACCCAGTAATTAGTATTATTCCAGAGGCTTTCCAATCCCAAAAAATTAGCATCTACTGGAGAAAATGATCTTCCTGTTGGAGGGTCAATGAAGAAAGCTTCTTCTATTCCCAGAGTTCCTGGTCGAATTAGAACCCAACTATGCACTCTCACTCCAAATAACTCATCAGTTGGCAGTTCAGCAACTCTCTCCTGTTAATTAAACACCAAAGTTGTGTTGAATTGACAAAAAAAGATATGAAGAGTTGCAAATAAAATAATATTTGAAACTTAATTGAGAAATATTGTTTACTTTTGGTATCATTAAATAAACATCCTATTGAATTTTACATTTTTGAAACATTTCTAACAATATTTACATAATGAAATCTGTCACTAAAATGAATAAATAATAATTATCATCATCATCTTACTGTCAGAATTTGCTTCATGTTATCCTCAGCTTCCTTTTCCTCTTCCTTCAATTTAGCTTCTAAATCAGCCCTTTCTTGCATCGCTTTTAAATACTGACTGTCAAACTCCTTAGTAAGTTTCATTTCATATTTTCTTGGAGCAGGTGGAGGTGGTGGTACTATAACCTATCACAAGAATTATAAAATTTTAAAATCAGGTAATGTTGAATGAAAAAACAATTGAATCCCTCAAATACTTCCGAACAATTACCGGTTTGTATTTTTTTAACTCAGGGTTATCTATGTTGGATTGATCAGCTCTGCACAATGCTTTAGTTGCATAACCAGACACAACATATGCATCATATCCAATTCCAGTGAGGAAAGAACAAAGGACTGTGCTGCATTCGAAGCAATTTCCTTGCTGGCGTTGAAGAACAGATGTTGGTGACATTATTTTCACAGGCTGTAAAATCAAATATAAATTGAAATGATTGTAAAAAATTATTTTTAAATATTTTTACAGCATGTCAACCAATAATGTGTAGTTGCTTTAATCATAAAAAGAATTGTAGAGATACCCAAGATTTGGTAGTCTTTTTGAATTGTAAATGATTTTTACAGAGTAGTACAGTGTAGTAATATTAAAATAATAGATCTTATAAATGTATGACAGTATATTTAAAGTAAGAGAAGATGCATCTTTTTATAATCATAAAAAAATTGAACATAAAAAAGTATGGATATGGTAGTGCTAGAGATACTAGAAAGTTAACAGGAATTACAAATTGAATGTTATCAGCTAATCAACATTTTATCTTTTCTTGAAATTTATTTAATAAAAAAAAATTGTAAAACCCTATCATAATATTTAAGCCTAATTTATAATTTCAAATTTGAGACCATCTATTTGTCTTAAATGTTGCTACAACTAAATATTTTAATAATTATTTTCTGGTATCTTTATTTCATAGTGGATTATGAATTTTCCAAACAATGAATTTTTATAGCATGTTATTTCATTCAAGGATGTAACTAAATTATTATAATATACATTAAATTACTAAAATAATGTGTAATATAGATTTGTATACCAAATCTGTTTTATAAAATATGTTTGCAATACATTAATGCATCATGTTTGTTTTTAGGCAAAAAGGGAATGGGAAATACTTAAGATTACAAATTTCTTTTGTTTAATATTTTAAGACAGAAATCAGCTAATAATTTGCAAAGTTTTTAATAAATACTACAAAAATTTCAAAATTTATATTTCACTTATTTCCATTGATTGAAGAACGATTTCAGTTAGTTAAAATGAAACTTGGAAGTTCTATGAAGTGACACTGAGGTTGGAATATGAGAATCATGAGAAAATAATGATAAATAAGTGAAGAACTGGAACGATGGATATACAAACTAATATACACTTATGTGATATTTCATCCTCAACTGAGAATATTCTATTACAATTTTGATACTATAGGAGGTTATGTATAATTTGTGCATTGTGAATTGTATACTTGATGCTAGTATACTCTATGAAAATTGTTACTTGGTAACAAATATAAAGCAATTTCAACATTAGTAGGATAGTTTATATTTAAATAATGCCCAAAGGGTTAATTTATTAATTTTCTTGAGAGTTAGATGGTCAATCTTGGCTGAGAGTCAGGAGGAGAGTATTGATCCAGGTTGCTTGTAAGTGCATAATATTGGTGAATACCTTTATCATCATTTCATTAACTGAAATCGTTTTTGTTGATGTTAATTTCTTTACAAAAATAAAGATTTGTATTCAAAATCAAACTTTTTTTATTGAAATTCTTTCATATAATTATGTAAACGTCGTTTTAAAATATGCCAACTTTTTAATATGTTTGTTTAAGTAAAATCAAAACAATAAAACAAAAATTATTTACAGGAATAGGCAAAACAAGAAAACGTATTTCGTGTTTGGTTAAACATTGGTTTCGAATTATGCGCCATTTTTATGATATGGCACGTTCTGTTTCCCGCTGCATGTTCGTAGTACATCTCTAAATATTCCAGAGATGGCAGCATCACAGAGAAACGGAATCGTGCCATTTCAATTCAGTGAGGTTTTTTTGTGACGGTTGTATCTCTCTTCTTCACCGCAAGATAGCAGCGCTATATTCAAATGGTTACATACGTACGATGACGTCATTACATTTCCACGTGTGTTGATGAAACCGATCAAAACAACATAATTTTGAACGTGCACCTTACGACTTACGAGCGCACGTCTTGAAAACGTACAGTTAATGTGACTTAAGGGATGGAAAACAAAATCAATTTCCCCCCCCCTCACGAATAGGTATGAGAATGAAAAACAATGAAATGACGAAGCCACGGAAAAATCCAAAGGTAACATCTGACAGCTTTTGCAAAGTGCCGGTGGTTGTGCGAAGACGAACGATGGCGGGGGAGGAGAGGGGGGGGGGGGCAAGGACTGGAACGAATGCTTCACGACTCAACGCCTCATGGTCATTCAGGGAGGACGTAGGACTTTGGACGTTCTGTTCTGACAATGAGATGCCTCTCAGATGAGAGCTTAGGTTCGGAGCGACTCGGCCCTCGCTCTCCGGCGCAGGGCGGCGTGGGGCAGTGCGGGCGCGGCACGTGTGAGAGCCGCCGTCCGCCTGCTCTTTCGCGAGCCGCCCGCCCACGCACAAAGGCGCCAGCCGCCCGTCGCAGGGCCGCGATGGGCCTGCCGTCGGCCTGTGTACGTGTCTGTGCGCGCGCGCGAGTGTGCTGCGCGGGCGATGCGCAGCGGGCAAACGGTGAATCGGAACGTGTTCCCCGTTTCATTCATACACAACCGCAACAGCTGGTCGGGAATTAATGGAAACTCGACCTCGTAGAACGTAGACAGCGCTCTGACGGGGCAGATTATTGTAATCGACGTAAGCGGTACATAAACAGCCCTCGTTATTGCTAACAGGCGCGGCACGTCGGACGCGAGGCTGTGAGTTTCTCGAAGCGAGCCGAGCGCGAACCGGACAAGTCGTCAGTTCGAGCCCCACTTGTAGACTTCATTTCTACTACTAGTCTTTCGTAAAGCTAATTGTCATGATTTTTCCGGCATCAGGCTTCCGATAAATAAAAGACGAACAAAGGAAACCAATAACGGAGGAAACGGACAAAGGAAGCCGACCAATCAGGCGGAGGAGCAGAAGGAGCCGAGGCGCGGCAGCGGGGGAGTGGCGGCGAGCAGCGGGCGGCGCGTGTGCGTGCGCGACCGCGCCGAGGGGCGGTGAGGGGAGACGGCGACGGGTGCGGCGCGGCGCGGAGCAGCGCGGAGCAGCGCGGCGCGGGCGGACGGGCAGGCGGGTGCGCATCGGGGCGAAAACAAAGGCGGTTGGGCAAGCGGGCTGCGTCCGCGGGCGGGCGAACGGGCGCGGGGGTGATGAGGTGGGCGAAGCGCCTTCGCGCAGGCACAATGGCGGAGGCGCGAGGTCGGGCTGGGAGCGCAGGTAGCCACGCCGCCGCGGGCGCATACAAGGCGCCGCCGATGACGGAGCGCTCGCACGCGCTCAAAAAAACTCGCCCCCCGCGGCAAAACAATAAAAGGCAACGCGAGGGATCGCGAAGGCTGCTGCACATACGCCTCGCGTGCTGGGTTCGGTCTCCGAAGGGGCGCGGGAGCGGCGAGCGGGGAAGGGAAGGGCGAGAGGCAGGGCGACATGGCGCGGTTCGCGCATGATTTACGCGGCGAGAGGCCGTCGCGACGGCGGCGTCGGCTGCGTCGGCGGCGCCGCGGCGCTGCGCTGCGTCGCGCGGGGCGGCTGGCAGGCGAGCGGACGGGCGGTCGGGCGGCCGCGCCGCTGGGAGCTGTTTTCGTGCCGGGCGAGCCGCGTCGCGACGAGATGCGTCACACGCCCCCGCCGCCCGCCCACCCGCCCCCGCGCCGCCCTCGCCGCCCCCGCGCCGCCCCCCGGCCGCGCCGCCGCCCACGGCCCGCTGATTAGCGAGCGAGAGAGAGCGCCACATCGACCAGCTGCCGCGGGAGGCGGAGGGCGCCGCGCGGCCGCCTCGCCGCGCCGCCCCGCGCTGCCCCGCGTCGCCCGCGCCGCCCGCGCAACCCCACGCCGCGCCGCGCCGCGCCGGGCGACGCCGCGGCGGCGGCGGGGGCGGCGGCGGGACGCGCGGGGCGGGGGCGAGGGCGCCGCGGACGCGGGCGCGGCGCGGCGCGGCGCAGCGCGCGGTGGGCGGGGGCGAAGCGAGCGACGCGGACGGCAAGCGGGCACGGGGGCGGGGCGGGGCGAAGGCGGGGGCGTGCGGGGCGGCGGCTACGCGGCGCGGAGCTGGCGCTGCCGCCGCCGCCGACACGCTACGCTACTCGCATTGTTCGGGGGGGTCTGCGCCTGCTGGCGCCGCCGCGTCCTGCCGCCGCCGCCGCCGCCGCCAAGCGCGCGCGTGCGGACGAGGGACGAGGAGCCGGGCGAGAGGGCGAAGGCAAGGGCTAGCCGGGCGCCGAGAGCATACGCGGCTCCACGACACGCTTCCTCGTGCGCTCAAAACGAGTTACAGAAGTTTTGTATGTGGCGCGCATCAGCTGTTCGCGGGCGACGCCGAATGCCTGTGCTCCGTGCGTTGCACCCGCTGGCAAACGCAAACACCTGCTCTCTCTCGCTCCGCCTTGTGCTTTGTGCCGGCTGCGCATACGCATTTGCGCGCCGCGCCGTACAAAACCTCCCCAACAAGCCGCGTCCGATCTCGAGCAGTCGCGGCGCGTGCGTGGCCCGCTCGGCTTCGCTCGCCCACTGCCCTCGTCCGCCGCGCCGCCCGAGCGCTCTTCTTCGCTGATAAACTTCGATCAGCGCGCGCCAAAATAACGCGCGTCCCCTCCCTGCCGGCGCTTCTTTGTCGCGGCGTTCGCCCGCCCGCCCGCTCGCCCGCCCGCGCGCTTCGCTGCGTCGCGCCCTCGCGCCCGCGCTCGCCCGCGCCCGCCTTGCGAGTCGAAACGCGCTAAATATACCGCTCCGTTTTGTAAAACATGAGGCCGATGACAAAGCTCTCGACTCGCCCGGTCGCCCCGCCGCCCACACGTCGTCGGCCTCCCGCCCCCGCAGTCGTGCCCTCCGCCGCGCCGTCGTGGGTTCTATCCCTGGACGTTCTCAAAACTGAAATTGGGATATAGATTCACGCAGCGCGAATGGAAATGAATGATACAACAAGCAAATTCTGATTATGCAGACAGTTGCCAGTGTTTTATCTTTACTTTTGTGATTTTTTTCTATCGCTATTTGACAAATTACATTCTCAACAAATGCGGCTCAGCCGCAATTTAATGTTGTCCAGATCGAAGCGACGGCGATTTAACCAGAACGCTTTCCTCAGAAATTTTGCAGGGGCTCACCCGCCTCACGTCATTGCTGTCTTACACTATTACCGAGTTCCTAAGTTTCCATTTCATGAAAAGATTGAACCACGCAATTCAGTTAATAAGACATATGGCATTGAACCGAAAATTTGAACCCCTTGAAATAAATGTTGCTTAATTTGCTTAAGTGAAGTGATTTCAAGAATAATGATGGGATGCCAAAGATTAAAATCTATATAACTTGTCTTCAAACGTCTCCCTTGCCTTAAGTAATTGGAAAATAACCCACGACAAAAAGACTAGATAAACATCTCTTTCATTTAGCTGAAAAATTCGCCACTCATCGTAGCTACCACCACAGAAGAGGAGGAATGATGCATCTGCAAATCAAACCGAAAAACTTCAAAGAAGCACTGCTATGGAATTGAAAGAGCAGATTCTTCGAACGATACCCCAGGTTCGTAACCAATAAAATGCTCATGTCAAGCAGACTGAGGGAGCGGTTAACATGATTTAAAACAAGAATAAAGAAGTTCAACTTCTGGAAAAGTCATATTGTCCCGGAACTATTGTGGCAGATAATGGAAACCATGTGCATTTTGACGGAAATCACGTGCTATTTTAAGTTAACATGGTGGATATTGAAAGTAACTAAAAATGAAGTATGAAAATTTGCGTATTCTTGTTGCATTTCATGACATTGTTTTCTTCTTCTAAGCCCTTCTTTTTTATGATCTGTCCATGAAACAGTTTACCAAATGAATCCCATAATGTTCTCTTTCTTTCATCTGTCACATTACCATCGTTACTCTCTCTCTCTCTCTCTCTCTCTCTCTCTCTCTCTCTCTCTCTCTCTCTCTCTCTCTCTCTCTCACACACACACACACACACACACACACACACACACACACACACACTCCAACTTTTCCCCTGTATTTCATTTTTTATTAATGCTTTTACACACAATTTCGTCCAAAATATGACCCATTAAATTCGCTCTCCTGTTCTTTATTACAGTATTCTTTTGAATGCTGTTTAATTACAAATATTTTCGGTCATTTGTAGTACTTTTAACATTTTTCTTCACAATCACATTTCTCTACAATCTATGAATATCGCTTCTTTCTAACTACTCGCATCCTTTCAGTACAACACTTCAGACAAAAATTTTACAAAATTTTTGTCGTATTAATCAGACTACTATTCGCCATGAGGAACTCCCTTACGAATCTTACTATGCATAGTCAGCAGGAAGAAAATTTGCTTATTATATTATTAAAATCTCGCTTCTCACGCGTCCTTACGACTCAAGAAATGCATAATCATGACGAAGATTTGCTTATAGCTGTAGAAGTTGTAGGTAATTGATTGTTTCGAGTGCCCATGGAGGCTTTACCTGTCCGTCCCTTTGTCACTCTTGTCTGTTTTTACTTTATCTTCTCCCGTCCATCCCTCAATCACGAGGATTCTCATTACAACATATCTCAGTTGTTGAAAATAGAAAATTATTTGCACAAGTATATTATTCAAGAAACATGTGTCAAAAGACATTTAAAACCATTAATGAAACTAGTAAGCTTGCTTATTTCACCCAGCGTCTCTAAAACCGCACGAAAAGCGCACTTATTGTCGGTGGCACGTCGCATTGGCAGAACCACCTGTACGCGTCGAACTCAGAGGACAATGCGGCAGCACGAATCCGCGCCACCCTCGCCCTCACCCTCCAGCCCCGGCCGCGCCGCCGCCTCCCTCGTCCCGAGAGAGTCAGCGCCTAGTTCCACAGCGCGGGGTCTGCGCCGCTCGCGCCCGCGCCCGCCGGGCCCTTTGTTCGGAGGCTTCCATCGCGGCATGTCGACGATCGCTCGCGGATAAGATACGAGTAATCGAATGGGGCACGATAACGCGAGAACGGTCGCCACAATCGCAATTTACCCGCCATCAAATAATGTAATGAAATTTAAATACAATGTCATCCGTGACACTCCTCCCAGTGACAATGGAAGAGGACAGTGAAATACAAATAACTAGCGCCTAAAATGCTACTGAACAACAGCGCAAAAAATTGGATTCCCAAAAAGTACCACCACACACACTGCTCAAGAACAAACAAATTCAATATTTTAAACCAAATTGTCTTCATGAACACTTCATTAACGTAGTTTAATGTATAAGGGTACACACGTCTTTACATATCGAGAATATCAAAAAAGTTTATATTCTTACGCAACACGTGAACAGCAATACTTAATGTCGGCAGGTCTCTTCCTTGGGGCTTTACTGTCTCATGCACTCAGCAGTGTTGTAAGCAGTGATGCAATAAGTATGAGAATTCAGTCGGTACGCGCATTATGAGAGAAGACGGAATACAAGTATTACGATCAGATATTTGCAATTTTTGTTCAAATCGAAACTGTTTCATTGTTTTAGGATTTTCCCGGAGTTCCTGGGTATCCAACAAAGCTATAGACATTTTTCACATGGCCGGAGGTGGCGAAGTTTTCTTGCAATTTCTGCATGCATTGAAAGTTTGTAATATGTAATATAGTCTGAAAGCTTTTGGCCATTTATCTATAAATTAACATTCGTTTTTTCAATTTTCATCCAAATAGCATGACAGTAAGTGACATGTCAGAAAACGATGTATCTACAGAATCTTTAAATATCGTTCTGCATTCCCAAAATAAGACCATAATATCATTTCCATTTAATGAACAGTAATAAATACATGTCTTCAATCTATTGATTGAGGAAAGTAGTGTTTTGTTTATTTCAAAATTGCAGATTCAAGAATTCTTAATTAGAGATAGTACTCGATCGAAGAAGATAGTTATGCTCCAATGATTCTTCAACATCGCCAATATAAACTCCAGAATATTGATGAGTAGATTCGATTAATGAATTAGTTGCACGATGTCCGAGACAAGGGGGATACCGTCCATTCGAGAAATCAATTACTCAAATATTTGTTTGTTCAAGACGATCTCTGATCTCTTGAGACAGTAACATCTTTCCGCATTTATGTATCCAAATGAAGAAAAGAGATAGCATTTGCATATTAGATGTTGTGCTTTTTTTGTTTCAATATGCGAGAGATATTGCGATTAGATATTGTAGAACATTTCTTACGTCATTCGATAAAACGTATATTCTGTTAATAAGAATCTGAGCCTATATTTAATTTTTTAAATAGGGTATTGGAGTGCAATTTACGAGGCTTTTATATCTTCTGCAATGTTAATACAGCCACGAGTTACCCTATCATCATAAGTCAGTTATTTACAGGAGTTAGATCAGTTACATAATAGTGACGTGACAGGCATGCATATGGAGTGCTGCGACAGGGACGCCGAGAGTGAAAGTGTGGTGAATGTGGTAGTGATAAAGTAAATGTAAATAGTAGTTGTAGTCACAGAGTAAGATGCAAGTAGTGCGTATAAATTGATAGATAGATTAGTGATTCCGGGCGCGTCAACTGCAAAGTTCATTAGTCTCGGAAGTATGGTGCATGTTTTTTTAAACGCGGGAGGTGGCAGTGATCTCCCGCAGGATGGCGAGATTCGGCACCGATCTAAACGAGAGGCTTACGGGGAGAGGGACCTGGTGGGCGGTACCTCAAACCGTGCAGTGCCTCAACCAGGCATCTCCCGTCAGCAGGGCACCGCCTCAACCCGGCAAATTATACGTTACTGGTCACCTGGCACGTGTGGTAGTTTAGTGCAAGTATGTGTGTGTTTAAGTAAGGGGTGAGGATAGGACAACGAAGAGGAAAGAAAGATCGCGCACGATCCGTGGCTAGTTTGTAAGGTACTGCTCCAGCATTCGCCTGGTGTTGTTCGGAGAAACCACGGAAAACTACCGATCAAAGCAGCCGGCCGCTAGAATTCTCCTTCAGATAGCGGCTAGATCAACCTAGCTATCTAGCTAGTTGAAAATCTGACACCGTCGGAACTCAAACCCTAGGTTTTCCCGGGCAAGGCATTGCAGTAAAATCAATTGATGACCTGAGCCACTTAAGGTGGTCAGGTGTCACGATGTATTAGTAAAACATGCGTATTATTAAAACTAGGGCTATAATAACACTTATTACGAAGCTGATTAAAGTTGTTAATAGTGGGTCGTGGATTAATTATTAGAACACTTGAGTTCTAATAACTTTTATTATGAAACTGATCTCAATTTAGTAAATTTTTACTTGAGATAATTTTATTCACATGAAATAAATTACCTGGATTTTATTTACTTGTGCACCTTATTGATTTTTAAATTAACATGTAATTTAACAAGTAAAAACAATTTGTTTGTTTGCCATTAAAATTCGTAAATTTGTTCAGGTGTTTTGAGGACGGGAAGAAAATATTTTAGTCGGCAGAGAAGTCCTCCCATTATTCGATTTTCTATCTAGGGAAAAAGCATTCATCTTTCTACTTGTCAATCTACAATTTTTAAACTGGTTGAACTCCTAAATCCTCTCCTCGAATCAAATCTTCTCGTTCAAAATATTTACATTATCCGTAATATGTAATATGTTTGTTAAATGTATGCCATCAATAATACGTCTTAAAATATACAATATCTAAATTTTTAAAATATTCAATGTATTAGAAGACCCTTCCTGAAGTCACATAGTATTTATGAAGTTGATTGTGATGTACTGTAATTTCATATTTTCAGACGCTCTCTTTAATATTCGTTCACAATGCAAACATGAATTTCCTAATGATAGGAACGTCAAATATTAACAATTATTGCTGAAAATAAAAGTTTATTACTGTAGAAAAGTATGTACAAAATGAAAAAAGCAAGTTAACATGAATGTAACAAAACCATAAAAAGAACAAATAAGCCAAAGTATTAGGACTATTTTAATATTCGGTCACTCTTCTTATATTAACAATTGTTACATTGTATTATTATGACGATATTAGTACTAGGTAGGATGACCTTTCTGTGAAATCACTTCTTTTAATCCGTTTGGGATATATGTGCAATATTTTTTTTATGTATGAACTGATTAGATATACCCTTCCGCCAATCTGCTCTTTCATTCCTCTCCTACAGAAATCTTATTTTTTATAATTGGGCTTTCAGTTCACACCATAAATGCTCGTTTGGGTAAAGGTTTAAAGACTGCAGAGGCGTTTCCAAGTCCTTGCGGCAGTTGTAGAGAAGCCAGCTGCGCGCAATATAGGCTTTATGTTTTGGATCATTGACCTGATAAAATTTAAAGGTATCGCGTAATCTGAACTTATGCGTACTTTGGTGCAAACATTCCTTGAGAATGCGGAGATAACCTTCCTTCGTCATCGACTCTTCTACAAACCGCAATTCCCCAACCCCAGACGAAAATATGGACACCCCTACACCACGATACTGCCTTCGCTATTCTATCAATTTCTCTTGTAGAATAACCTTTTTCATGATAGAACACCACAAGTTGTCGCTGGTCAAATGAAGTATTCCGTCATTTTCGGCCTATAGTAGTACCATTCAGCCTACTACCTTTTCGGCCCGTGGTAGAGAAAGAAGTATGAAAGATTCAGTCATTTTCTTCGTACAAAAACATCTCATCAGACCGGTTCCAAACTTTAACATTTAGAGATGTATTTTGTGGAGCAGAAAAATTATTTATTTTTAAAACAATTCATTCAAATATATGAAGGGAAAATTAACTCTTCAACATGATTTATGAATGTTTTGTTCAGTATTTGTTGTCATAAATCGCAGATAGTTTTATAGAAAGTAAAAATAGTTTTAAAAAAATACTCTTTTCTACGTCTTTTCTTCAATGCACATAATATCTTCTTTTTAAAATTTTGTGTAGGAACATTTTTATTAATGTAATTTTATATTATGTAAATGTTTTTTAAAATTATATCATAACCGATTTTACATATTTGTTACATATTCTTACTGTTTTCATTACGTATTTATGAACACATTTTGACGTTTTATGCATAATATTTTCCCGGATTCTAGAGATAAGAAACCTAATAAAAAATACTTCCATAGGTGACCGAGAGGCTTTAGCGATATTTCGAGGAAATTTGCGAATGTGGAAATTTTCGTTCGAGTATATACGTTAAACGTGATGAAATATTATATATATATATATATATATATATATATATATATATATATATATATATATATAAGTCAGCAGTTCCCATGCTCGCTTTAAAATAAATTCCTGTTAACTTCACGATCTTTATATTATCCACTTTTAATGCTCCATTCGTTTTATTTCACGCATGCTTATTAGATGGTATCTCACTGATTCTTTCAAAACCGTCTGTGCCCTGGGGTGATCGGTTGAAGAAATAATGAGAGTGGAAGTGGATATATAGAATCGTAAAACCTGTGACAAAACAACAAGAAGACTCTCGAACTTTTAGAAATCAAAACTGTACTAAATATTAAGAATCGAGCAAAGTGTCTTTCTGATTATAATTAGTTTTAATGCATGTTACCTGTTCGTTAGTTTTAAGATAATCTTGTAGTTGGTTTATTTAAGGTTTCTCCCCTGCTGCTGTAAAAGCCGGAAGTGATGCAGCGCCTGCAAATGTATGCCCGTAAAGTACGAGAAAATAACCCCTGCTTCGCCAGAGATACTGGAATGGGAAAATTGAAGAAAAATTAGATGAACAGCAATTCCCAATCTAAACCACAAGAACAAACTTCAAAATATGCACAATAATGTCTACCGGGAGTAATTAGAGTTACACAAATAAATTAGTTTAAGAAACGTGTTTACAATTCATGTCTCTATACAATTACCGTCTTGATAACAATTTTCGACACCACATAGTTGTGTTGTAAATTTTAAATAAAAAATAATATTAAAGCTATTGTATTTCATAAATGTATGCTTGTTTCGTGCGCACAACTCATACTCATGATAATTAGGAAGCATTTCATAAAAGATCTGGAAACAATATGAAATGATACTGACTTACAGTTGATGTAATAGTGTACAATTTGCCACTTCCCCTCAATGATCATTGTCTCCATAAAGTTATTCGTTCAAAATATAATTATCTTAAAGTTGAACGTTCCAAAGAATTCATCAGCTAATAAATAACTACCAAAAGTTATTTCTCTCCAACCTCGTTTACTCGAAAACCCCCAAACGAAGTGCTTTTTCACTTGTTGATCTCACCTACGATGAAAAGTTTTCATGAGATTCTTACAATTAAGCAATTAATTTAATACTCTTGAGGAAGCATTAGCGCTGTAGACAATTTTAGATGTTCAGTAACCCTTCTCTTAATTCGCTGAACGACTAATTTCGAATTCCTGAAGGGTTTAGAGTTCTTTGAATGAATTAATTATCTATCAGGCTCATTGTTCTTTTGGCGATATTCTTTTTCAGGGTGCAATTATAAAAATATTCATATTTTTTTAGTTTACGTAGATGTAAATAGCAAACATTTTTGCCTTCCCTTTTAAAATAAAAGTGATAGATTATGAAAAGAACAGTGGGAATTTATCACGATGCTTTCTTTCTTTCTTTCTTTCTTTCTTTCTTTCTTTCGACATATTTCTTCATTAATACTCCCTCCCGAACATATTCTACCGGCAAATTCTGTATCCAACACTGTCTGTTAACTGTTTTACGGCAAGCAACTTGTTCATTACACGACGGATCTGTTGAAAGTGTCGTCGTTTTTTGACTCCACTGACACCTTTTCAGCATGTAATAACTGCCCATGAAGAACCGAGGAGCCTTGTATTATATTAAAATTTCGAAACCTTGTATTAGTTAACGTGTAATAGATCTCGTTTGTCTACGGATACAGGGCATTTTCGTGTGGTACAAGCAGGACTTGATTTCTGGCGGGACACGACAGTACGGCGTTTCGGTACCTGGGAATAATTATTAAATTATATTATAAATATATAACTATTTATGACCGAAAATGTTATAAATCAAGCATTGGGTACAAACCACGACTTCATCTAGCTACGAAACAAACAACTATTTGCAAACCACATAGCAAAAGAATAATGTCGTACCTTTTTAAAGGACTGGGGAAAATACTATTAACGCACATTTGTATATCAAAGTTTTCATATATATCAAACGTTGCTTTGAGCATCGAATATCGTGATCACAGACTCGACGGGTTGTACTTTCCACTCATTTCGGAAAAGAATGTGAGAAGCATTTTCCTGTGACATTTCTCACCTCTTTCGCATCTCGCCACTTACAAAATACCCTACATTCTTTAATATATCTATATTTGATGTAAATGAAAGTAGAATGTTAAACGTTGCGGCTATTGCTCCTTCTAATGAATCGAGCGGAGTTCCCGTTATTTTCAAATTTGTTTCGAGTTCAAGATCCATTACAACGATAGAACCTGACATTCTCGTTGCAATGAAAGAAAATACAAGAACAACAGTCATCAAGAATATGGCCCGGCAAAACAACAAATGGGTAACCTGGGTAGCAGAACACATGATCGACGGATAACCGCACTATTACACGCGCAAGTTTTCTTGATACACGAGCTCCCTAGTCCTCCCCAGCGCTAAATAGCACGGCCCGTTGAAATAATTAGGTTCAACTCAGAACGGCACGTACCAATTTTCAATGCTGACAACAACCACATCGTATCTTCAAAACAATCGTTGTATCAAACGTGGCACGCTATGGGGCGTTAAGTTCATGCCCACAGTTGGTACGCCCTTTTAAGCCGTGACGTAAATAGAGTCCTCCTCTCCCGCACACCACGCTGCGGAATATTAAGAAAACTTGCGCGTGTAGTACATTTCATGCCAGAGATATTATTTAGTTACAGGAAAACATGCATGAAAAAGAGACCCTAATAACATATTCTACATCAGTCAGTAAAAGTCCCTTTTCATGATTCGACAGGATTCTCCACCCACATCAGTTTCGCCGTGGAAATGTCGACTTTCTTGCCTTAGGGTGTACATTATTATTCTACCGAACTACTAGAAAAATTGTACATAATCGATTACAATTTTACTGATGTGATTGTTTAGGGAAAATACCGTTGAAGAAAAAAATCATACGCAAATAATCATTGAAAATTGGATTAGAAAACAACTAGCGGAAACCGGCAGACGTTGTTATGCCCTTCATCTCCCTCTTTCTCCTTCACACTCTGTCTATGCTCCTCTCTTCTTCTCTCCCTTCTCTTCGTCTCCCCCTCTCTTCATCGCCCCCTCTCATCGTCTCTCCCTCTCTCTCTCTCCGTCCCTTCCTCTCTCTCACTCGCCCTCTCCCTTACCTATCACTCCCTCCCGTCTCTCTTTGTCTGTCGCGTTCTATCTCTCTCTTGCCTTTCTGTCTCTCTGTCCCTTTAGTTGCTTTCCTGCATGTCTTTGAGCAGGTGGGTTAATATCGAGAAGCGCCGGACCAACAAAAATGTAATAGAATGTTCAAGAAGATCTCATCATGCAGATTATGATGTGAGGAACATTTCTTTGAGGCCTTTGGTCTCAAAATTTTAGTTTGTAATGCCCTAGAACGGTTTGTTTACGAGTTATTTTACGATATACAGTCAAAAATCTTGCCGTGTGTTGCGGGATATAGGTATATTACTGTCAAACACTAAATTTGTCCGTGGGTGGTGTCTGTAATGTGTTTATATGTAATGCTTATAGAGTATTTTTTAAGATAAATTGGTTCCACCAGACGGATTTACAGACATAAAATTTATTTGACAATACATTTTACTTTTAATAGCGAGTAAACATCCGTCCGTTCGTTCGTCACTCACGCTAGCGATTAAAAATTCTAGATTTAGAAATTCTTTAATGAGATATTTGTAAAGAGGGAAAATTGTATTGATGAAAGTTTTGGAAGTCATACAAAACATACTTTATAACCAATATATTTTTATTACATTCTCAAAAAAGACCAAGTACCAGGGAAATTTATGACCTTACATACGAGGTCACGCAATACTGTGATAATCTGAATGGTGCCACTAGGGAAGATGTAATGTATCATAAAAGATAATTCTACGGCTGTTGCGGTTTTTCATCTTGGTGAATTAGGTATTTTTTGTCAACGCTAACGTTTGAAATCGCAAAAATAAATAAAACAAGTCGTATAAACCCAAGTGCTGACAATCTTGATGAAGCCTGGAAACGACCAGGATAGAATGGTCGAATGATTGACGTACCAGGCTTCCACGTCTAGTAAGGAACAATCTCCCTTAAAATGTAAAAAATAAACATTTAGCTATCTCAACATAACATAATCAAATATCTTTTTTCGTTTGCTTTTGGGCAGCCTGCATGAATAAGCATGGCTTTTCAGATGTAAGTTCGAGTAAGTTCATACGACGCTTATGCACTGACGGTAAACGTTGGTAATCCGAAGGGGGTAGCAATGACAACCTCCCTAAGCAGTTATGAATTGTGAATTGCACTGAATTGCAGACAGGAAGTTTATCAATCGCTTTATTTTGTGCTGTCTGCCAGGTTGCGGAGGAAGATGTGGAAAGGAAGTCGATTGCGAATCTGATTCTGTGTGTTGGTCAAGACCTACACTGAAGTGGAAAGCGCCGGAAACTGTGGATAAATGTTGAAAAAAAAAGTATGAGAAATGATGTGATGTGTATGAGAATGGGTTTAATCGATACATATACGAGAAGGTTCTTATTGCTTACGTACCAGCAGGTTACGTTTACTGCTGTTTCCAGATTTTTTTTGTTGGAAGATTTGAACTTTGTTGACATGTCGGACTGGCGTGGAATGATGGTTACGTACCGGTCGAAGAGTACCGAGGACTCTATTGGCTTAACTGTAATGCGGTCTTTACACAAGTCTTTCTTGAATAGTCTGATATCTATTAGAATGCATACGTAACAAACGGGCATGTTTGTAGAACACCATGGTCTTGAAAATCGTGTTGGAAGAAGGAAGGCAAGAAAGCTGAGGGTGAAAACTCTGAATGACAACTTACTGGATTTTATTTTTAATTTTCCCTTTTCTAGACTATTTTTCAGGCAAGGGCAAGACGTCATGAATCTATTATGTTTGTTCCGTTATATTAAAATAGATTTCACTCTTCTTGAGTTACTAGTAGTTAAACGTTTATTTACTTTTTTTTACTTTCCTGGGGCTTATTCCAGTTTCAGGCGATGTCGATTTCGACTATTCCCGCCGAGTATTCACTATGTTCTTCATGGGGACTCATATAAACCTTTTACACTAATCATAATTGCGGGCTCCTCAGACTGTGGTCAGCAGACTCTCAAGGCCTTCCGCGACAACACACATACATGAAAGACAAGGGAGAAACAACCATGCGCACGTCGGTACTGGAACCCGCGACCCTTCAGACCTAGGTGCTAAGTCGGCTCACGCTCTACGCACGTCGGCCGTCCAGGTCGGCTATTTGCATATTACACTAAGAACTTTATTTAGAAATACATAATTGATTTATAAAATTTGAGGATTTACTCGCCCAGAATTAGAGCATAATTCTGCATGTAACAATGAATATCCAGAGTGGTTTCCTTCACATTCCATTCCAAAAAGTCTTACTGAAACGAATACCATTAGGTTCCTAATCTCCAACAAGATAAATTATATTATTGTCTATTATGCTCCTATAAAAGAAACTCGTAGACATTAAGACTGTACAAAGTAGACTCAACTCGGGGCATGTGGGTATATTCGAAAAGAGTCCAAAGCTAAATTGTTTACCTCTTCTTTTAGCGACATTACGCGGTGGATAAACGAACCTTCCACGTCATTTTTCAGCCAATGGCCAAGCGCATGTGTCAAGTATGCGTACGTGCGTCGACACTGGCCGAAAAGTGCCCGAGATAAGTTCTTTAATCTGCCGTACAATGGCGCTGAAAGTAGATCACAAATTAGGTGTAGATGTTTTTGATACTCGTACATACCCCCACCATGCTTTAAGCACTGGTTGAGTGTCCCGCTTACAGTCTTCATGCTCGTAGACTAAGATCCTCGTTACGCTTCCTATTCTGCCGAACAGCGCTCTGCCCGAACTTGAGGTCTGGCGGTGATCGTATTGAGCGAGCTAGTGTATCGCTTCGCGCCCTCGCGGTCCCGATAAAGCGAGCGCACAGGCCAGATAGCGGCCTCCGCGCGCGCGGGCACTGCTCCCTGACCCACCCGCGCGAAGCACGCGCTCTCCACTGCCAGATCTTGTTCTGAAATGTACACGGTATCGGCATACACAATACATGAACGTTCTGCCACGAAACTTATGGCAATGGTTTTCTCATTGAGTCAAATATCACTTTACAAGTTTCAGGGATACTAATAAAAATACTTGTT
This sequence comes from Gryllus longicercus, assembly GCA_038098605.1. Lineage (NCBI taxonomy): Eukaryota > Metazoa > Arthropoda > Insecta > Orthoptera > Gryllidae > Gryllus > Gryllus longicercus. Next base: position 46,022 of record JAZDUA010000310.1, on the reverse strand, counting down.
AACGTTTAGGTAGTAGATTCTTTACGTAAATTTTGTGTATGTATGAATTACATCGTTACTGTTCGGTCACGGATTTAAGCTGTAGAACTTTCCTATAACCCTGGTCGTGGCAAAGTCACAATATTGATACTGTATTCTCCGTTACCCATCGAAAATTTCATTGAGATTATTGTAAGAAATATAACACGTTAAATTTCACAAATCGTTGGGCTTCGAATCCGAAAACAACTCCAACACATCACACCTATCTTTTCCTCGTATAAATAAAATTAAATGCAACATAGTCGAAGGGGCAATGGATAAAAGTTTAAAGCACTTCGCTTTCAGATAAAGGTAGATAAATCGTCTGGAAGCATTTTTATCACATATCTCTGCTGGTATTTCTCTTCACCGAAATTATTTTTATTTATTTATTTTATTATATTATTAAATTACTTTTTTATAACAGCGAAATTATTTTTTCCTTTTTGAAGATCCGCTTAAAGAACAGTAATAAATGAACCATTCAATTATCTGGGAAGAAACTTATCAACCTGAACTGGGACCAAGTATTCATACTTCTCACAAGTATTCATGCATTGCAAAAGTGATCCAATTTTGTAGGCCTTTTATTATCATTTAGTCCGAGGTATCAAGAATTTTTTGGGAGCAGTTAGTATTAAACTCAAAATTGACAGTGAGGGACGAAAAAAAATAACATTTCTAGGTAACCACGACACTGAAAAGCGATTATTTTAATTTTGTCAAGCCGATAACAATATACGAGTAGTTTCAAGTAGTTTCAAAAATAGTGATTTTAAACCCGCATGTTTTTTGTTTGACTCTTGTGTAAGGCTCTTGAAACTTTTGGAAGAAAAGACGTTTGAGTTAAAGAAGAACAAAGAAAGTTGAAAGTTCTCTAAAAGGTAAACTTTAAATAGGCGTTCCTTAAAGAAGCATTATTTACTTTGATTCAAGAATTTATTTCAGAAAATGTCAACATTTAATTCCGAATTTTCTGGTTCTAAGTAGTGTATGACAATATACTTTAAGAAATCTCCCAACCTGTTGCCTTATCAGCGAAAGCCCATTCTTCGAAGGTACTATATGCTACTTAGTGTTTTTCTCCAACCCGACCATCCTTTACATACAGAACAATGCTTGAAAAAGGTTTAGTTTTGTAACACTCTTAAAACAAGCCGAGAGTTCTTTAAATAATTTTACATATACATTGTCCAATTGAAAAGAAACGTTGTTAGGTTAATGTGGGTTGCTTAGTTAATAATTATAACAGTAATTAAAAATAATAATTGAGTTTGATTTGACTCATGTTCCTTGAGTTCAATCAAGATAGTAATTTCAAATATATCACAATTTCACACACGAAAGTACACACACGTAACCCATTTATAGTCTGTAAAACAAGATCACGACGTGAATTCTAGAGATGCGAGATTCAGGAAAACTGGCCTTGTTTGACGATAAATAAAAAGCTTCCGAACGTGTCGCGGGCAAAGGAAGGGAAATGAAATAAGGTTGATTAATTTACTGACTAAACACGAAAACCGTCCGTCGGTGATTGTTTACGATAATCAATAATCTCACAAACCTCGAATCGTTCAAAAGGAAATGCATGGACATAAACTTCATCCGTATCTTTCTCTCTCGCTCGCTCGCTCGCTCGCTCGCTCACACACAAACACACACAAACGCGCACATTTCCGTTTAAACGCGGACGATCTGATCCTGAAGAATCGTTAATTTCGCCGACTGTCGTACTTGCACTAGTGCGTAGGAAAGCCTTCCGTGCATAAAATAACAGATTATTCTATTTTTTCATCAAACAGTATTCAATGCAAACTTGAGAAATACAGAACAAAATAATCCATTAAATTTCACTAAACATCTTAATTTCAGAGCTCAGTAGATCTCTGTGTAGATAGTTTTAAATGAAGAAACTTCAGCGTCAGACACATGTCTGGCTAACTTGTATTTTTAAGACTGGAAATACAGAATTCACCATGCATTTCAGCTTTTTATTTTTTATTTTGACTTTACATCGCATTTTCTATAGAAGAATGTACATCTCAAACCTGTTTTGCCTTTTCGGAACATCTCAATATCGATATTTTAGTAGTTTGAAAAATGTTTTCCACAGGTGGTGCGTCGATGCACCTGTCATCTCCTCGCAAGGGAGAAGAGCCTTCACGAGACACCGTTACTCCGATTGCGTTTTGACTCAGTAACGCTTTGCGGCGAGCGACGGCGGCGACGGAAGTCAACGCAACCGGATTTCGCACGCGCGTGCGGCGGCGCATTTGCTGAAAGGAGATTCATTACCGCCCGGCTGCTGAGCGCCGAGGGCGGTAGAAGAGCGCCGGTCTGCGCGCCCGCCCACCCGCCGGCCTGCCCGCCTGCTCGCACGTTCGTCTGCTCGCCCGCCCGCCCGCCTGCTCGATTGCCCCCACCCCCCACCCCCACCCCTCGCTCGTTCACTCGCTCGCTTACTCGTATTCCCGCCCGCTATCTCGCCCACCCGTTCGCTTGCCCGTCAGCTCGCCCGCTCGCCCGCCCTCCCCCCCCCCCCCCTCCCTCGACCGTCCGCCCGCTCGCTCCTTTCCCCGCCCGCCCACTCGGTCGCTCGCCTGCCCGCTCGCTCGCTCGCTCGCTGGCCCGCCCGCACGCTCACACCCTCGCTCGCCCGCCCACCTACCCGCTTGCTCGATCGCCCGCCCGCTCGCTCGCTCGCCCCGCTCCGCCCCCCCAAAGGCAGGCCGGTGCTAGCAACTTGTAGCCACGTGAGACACGGCGAGGCGTGGCGGTGTGAGCGGGTTAAGGCGGGGTAAGGCAGGGCGTGGAGGGGTGGAGCGGGGTGAGCGGGATGGTGTGAGGAAGGGCGGGACGACGCGGAGAGAGAGGAAGGGCGGGACACGTGTCGGCGGAACGCAGCGCTCCAACTTCAAAACTACGGCGCAACTTGGAAACAGAACGGCGCGCGGGGCGGAGCGGGGAGCGGCCTGGCCTGGCGCGCGCGCGGCGGCGCGGGGGCGAGGGCGGGGGCGGAGGCGAGGCGAACGGCCCACGGGCAGCGGAGCGCTCTTTTTATACCCGCGAGGCGGGAAAGACTGCGTCGCGACAGACGCGTCCTCGTTCCGGAAGGTCGCCGATCGACGACCGCGCAGGGATGAGGACCGCTTCCAAGTGGAGCGCCAGGGGGGGGGGGCGGGGCACGGCGCGGGGAGGCGAAGCGCTTTGACCCCAGCGCCGAGGCCTCGTTCTCTCCGGCACACGTCAGGACTACCTCAACAAAGTCCAGTTCACGGAAAACGCGAAGAAAACTTCCCAAACGATGGAAGTTTGTATGCTTTCACCGCCTGTCTCGAAGCCGCTCACTTTAAACTTGTCGTTTACACGCAGTAAGAGATGACATGCCACTTTTTCATTACAGTGTCTTTATTATCGCCATGCATCTGGGCCTATCCTGTCCCCCAGCGCATTGTGCAAGCCGGGAGAGGCGATAAAGCGGGGTACAGGGCGAAAGTTGGAAGTCGCTTCTGCGCCCCGAGGGCCGCGGCGCGGCGCGGCGAGCGGCCACGTGCCGAAGCGAGGGTCGCCGTCCGCCCGTCCGCCCGCGCCGATCGCGACGAGTGCAGCGCGCTTTAGGCCTCCGGCACAAGCGCCGCGCCTCCGGGATCAAGAAAAGAGATAGTCGGAGAGAGACAGAAGTTTAATTTTGACAGATGGACACAGTCGACTTGGGGAAAGCGAAGCCGCGTGGAGTAGACTTTCAGAACTTCCGAACAAAGAGAAAAAAACACAAATGAAAGCGATATTAGTGCATCTCTGGCTTGTTTAGAGCACGTGTGAAGGCAACAAATTAAAATTGAAGACTTCTGGAACTCCGAGCACACGTCCCATGTGGCATTTTTTGGCGAAAAAATTCCGGATTTTCGGTTCGTAGGCATTATCGACATGCCGGGACACCGCTGGCGAGAGGTGCACGCGAACGGGCCGGCGGGAGGGTCCGTCCGGGGATCGAACCGCGGGCCGTGAATCGGATTACGGGTGGCCGGGCGGCGCCGGGCGCCAGGCCGAGCAGCGGCGACGGCCACCGCGGCGGCGACGGCGGCGGCGGCGTCGTCCTCGCGAGGTCGGCGGGGCCGGGCGCCGCGCCGCGCCGCGCCGCCCTCGCCCCTGCCCCGCGGTCCCCGCGCGCGCCCACGACAAGGACGGAGCATCGGACGCCGGCCGGACGCCGCCGCGCCGCCCCCGCCCCCGTCCCCGCCCCCCGGCCCCCGTGGCGGCAGCGCGGCGCGGCTCGGCGCGGCGGCGCGGCGGGGGGCGCGGGGCGGGGGCGGGGGCGGCGCGGGCGCGAGGCCGCGGGCGGCGGCGAGGCGCGGCGCGGGAGGGGCGCGGGGCGGGGGCGAGGGCGCAGGCGGTGCGACAGAGAGGAAGTGATTAGCGTGGCGCACAAAGCGGCCGCGAAGCGAGACGGCGCTAGGCGATAGCGGAGCGGGGCCGGCGCGGGGACGCGGGCGCGCCGCGGCGGCGGCGACGGTGGCGGCGCAGGCTGCGGCGGAGGCGGCGCGGCGAGCAGGGGGAACGCGCAGGGTGGGCCGCCGCGGCGTCGGCGGCAGGAAAAGGGGCGGGGAAGGGGGGAGGTAGTGAGAGCGGCGCGCTGCGCGGCGCGGCGGCCCCGGCGGCGGTGGCGGCACAGGAAAAAAAAAGTTGCTCGCGGGTCGGAAGTGGCCGCGTGACGGGGGAGCCGAAGCGAACAGGCAGCGGGTAGGCGGGCAGGCAACGGTGACGGCGGTGGAGGCGGAGCGGTGCGGCTGGGCTCGGCGCGGCGCGGCGGCAGCAGGCTGCGCGGTTTTTGTCCCTAGGCCCCAGCACCAGCCGCTGCTCCGCGCTTCGCCCGCGCCCGCGTCCGCGCCCGTGCGCCTCGCGTTCGCTCCACTTGCCAGACCGCCACGCTAGTGCCGCGCCGAGCCGCGCCGCCTCCGGCTTTCTCGCGGCGAGGCGGCTCCACGCGGCGCGGCGCGGCGCTGCGCGGGTCGGGTCGGCGCGCCAGGCCGCGCCCGCCGCCGCCGCCGCCGCCGCCGCCTCCGCCGCCCGGGGACGCGAGGGTCGCCGCGCGTATAACTCACCGCCACAAAGGCGCCGGGGCCGCGCCCGCCCCCACCCCCTGCCTCCCCCGCCTTTGCCGTCCCCCGTCCCTCGCTCCGGGCGACGCCGCGGGCGGTGGCGGCGGCGCTCGCTGGCTCCCCTCGCGCGGCCTTCGTCGCCGGTCGCGTCGCCGCGTTCGAATTTCCTCCTGCAGCCTACCTCGGCCCGCGCTCTCTCCAAATTTCGGTGCGATACCCGCTCATTTTCTGTGCACGAGATACATTTTCTTCTAACTTCGAATAAACTCGCGGATGGTGCATTTCTATCTTAATCATAAAAAACGTTGAAGTCTCTGGCCAGAGAAAGAAAAAAAGTGTCGCGTGGAAACATTTATTCCGACTTTCGGCGACATGCAGTCGTTGCCCTCGAGTCGCCAGCCGTTCCGGAGCCCCCGCCCTCACCGATTCCGGCAATATGCGGGGCCGCTGCGCAGGAGCGGCTTAACGAAGCAAAATTCACTTTACTAATCGACGCGGCCCGGCGTCCAGGCGCAGGCCAGGAATCGATAGGCGCCCATCGATAACGCGGCGGCAGAGGCAGAGGCGGAGGCGCCGCGAGCTCCGCGCTCGACCTACGCGCTCCGCCGCCGCCACCGCGAGACGAATTTGCCTTGGACTGTACGCCGCCTCCGCCTACGCGAGCGGCGCTGGGCGGCGGCGGCGCGACGGCCGGGAGGCCGGCGGCGGCACATATTTTCCGCTTGCACACTTAACTTGGCAGTGCAGTAGCGGCGGCTCGGCAGGCGCGACGCGCGGCAGCGGGGACGCGGGGTACGGGCCGAGGGGGCGGGGTGGCGGCGGCTGCGGCGGCAGCAACGCGGCGCAGGCGGCGCCAGGCGCTGGGCTGGGCCGCAGCCATGGCCGCCGTTGCCGCCGCCACCGCCGCCGCGCCGCGAGGCGAGAGAGGTGGCTGGCGGCCGGCTGGGCGCTTGATGAATTGCTTACTCAGCGCGCCGCGGGGGGAGCGGGGAGGCGCGGGGTTGGGCCGCCGCCGCCGCGGTCCGCCCCGGCCCCGGCCCCGCGGTGACGCTGGCGAGCAGCGCAGGGCGGCGCCGGGCGGCACGGGGCGACGGCGGGGGGGGGGGCGAGGCGGGCGCGGCGCGGCGCGGGCGAGGGCGAGCGCGCGCGGGGGCGGGGCGGGGCGGGGCGGGGCGGGTACGGCGCCCCAGGACGGCGAGCGCGAATAGCCACCGCCGCCGCATGGCGAAGGCCCCCGCGCGCCATGCGCTTGCCGTTGCGCCACCTAGCGTCCGCTTCTGCTTCGCCTAGGCTTCACCTCCGCCTCCGCCTTCGCCTCCTTCGCCGGCGTGGCGTGGCGCGCCGCGCCGCACCGCGCCTCGCGCCGCCACCTGAGCCCTTCGCGGAAGCCGCCCGCATGTTTCATTTCCTTCGGCGAAGGTCCCGCGTTTTCGCGCCTTCGGTCCGCAGACGCCTTTCTTTGTCCACTTCGAGCCCCGAAGCGCCACTTTCTCGGCGCGACGCGATTCCACGTGCAAACATTGCCTCGCACACAGATCGCCGCTGCGGCGCGAAGGACTCTTGTAAGCGCGTGTTCAGTCGCTTTTTTTGCTTTCGGATTCCAAAATTTTCAGGAATTATGCGGAGCCCCTGCGGGAGCTTCCAAGCACACTCCCCGCCCTGCACTGTCGCCCGCGGCCGCCGTGGGCAGCGCGGCGGCGGCGTGGGGCTGCCAGCCGCTCTCCCGCTTTATTACTCCAGTACCTGTTATGGAAAAGAACTGCATGCCGCCGCCACCGCTGCCGCGAGCGTCGCTGCCTCTCCGCGCAGCGCCGCTCCGCCCCGCCCCGCCCCGCGCCGCGCCGCGCCACAGCGCACGCGGCGCAAATAAAAAACCCTTCGCTCCCGTTCCGTCCCTTAATTACACAATCTCTCCTCCTCCGCGTGCGCGCCCCCGCCTCCGTCCTCGTTCCCCTCGCCCGCCGGTCCGGCTCGCCCCGAAACGTAGCGCCGCGTCGGGCTGAAGCAGCGAGGAGGCGGAGGTGGTGATGCCGGCGGCGGCGGCGGCTGCGGAGGAGGTAGAGGAGGAGGAGGAGGAGGTGGAGAGGCATGGGCTGATCCGCCATTTAAATCCGTATTGAGCGTCCAAGAGGGCGGCGGCTCCTTTGTCCGTGCGATCGATGGCGTGCTAAACGGCGAAAATCGACGGACGCGGGCGGCTCCGCGCGCTCGCTCGCCCGCCCGCCGCGGGTCCATATGGAATCAATGCGTCCCGCGGCTCGAAGGCGCCGCCGCCGCCGCCGGGAACAAAGAAAGTCGCCATCGCGCCGCCCGCGCTCGAGTCCGCAGCCCGCCAACCGCCCCTCCCCCACCCCACGCCCGGTCACTGCCGCCATGTCCGCGTCCGTCGTCGCCCCCGCTGCCATAATCTCGTGAAGGCTCCTCCAGCTTCGCTCAAAATTCTTCCCCGGCCACTGTTCTGCGCGAAGCTCCGAGTACAAGTAAAGGACTGGGATTGGTTTTAGCACACTTCATTTTACTGGGTCGGTAATACAAAACTGTCGGAGCAAAATTGATTAACATCACAATGCTCGACTTCCGTGTAAAATCCCCTCCTCACCCGTTGCAGACGACAATAGGGCCCTTGTTCCCATGTTGTCCCTAATTGCAAATTGATCCCGTGCGAAAAATTGTGTACGCGTTTTAGACGCATTAACTCCTGTTCACATTCTTGATAAGTAACGAATTCATATCTGTTTTGTTCGCTAGAGATATTTAATTGTTCAATGCGGGCATATTGAACCAGTTGAAAATGCAAAATAGCACATCGTGAGAATTAAAAGCAATCATTCGTAGTGTACTGTATATTATACAGCTATTCTTCTATTTCAATAACATTGTTCATGCCTTTACTTTCCTCGAAAAAATTATGAGGCCAAAAAGTGTTCTAACGAATAAAAGAATACAATTCCAATTCCTCGCGAGTACAATTGTCTAAAGGCAACATGACTTCCCAACCCGACACCCTAGCATGGTAGATCCGTAACATCGCATGTTTGGAGCATTAAAAGAAATGCGTGTTGAGAATCTAAAGTTGTTTCCCACACTGCGTAGAGAAAGAAATGTCAGACAACAAAGCTTCTCATAAATTGTTTATTAGATTAGTCATTTAATTTTGTTCATTTTATACAGGTTAAGTTAAAAATGTCGAGAATAATGAGCAAGTTCAAAAGTATCTGAAGGTTACATAAACAAACGTCTTTTCATTGTCATCAAATTCTTGCCTTATCTTGGGGATCGGAAAATTATTTTTAGCGAATCATTTCAAATCTCTGTATCGAAAAGACAGTATTTCTCACTGCATTGATAAAATATTATCTTTGTAATTGCTTTTCAGTATGAAAACAGTTATTTTGGATGTAGTAGTGTGAAGGAATTTGTGAGTGGGTGGGATTAAATGAATCGTTATAGCCGATCGCATACTATTTCCGGTGTAGCATAATATTGATGAGAAACATTGAAAATAATTTTAACATAAAGAAATATGTTGGGTAAAAACGAACTACTGCAAATGTAGGTATCAACTACTGCAAATGTAGGTATGTAGCAAATCTAGTTAATATTCAGGGGTGTAAAGTTTAGCAGAGAAATGAAGGAGGTGATCTATCTTCTAAATGCACTCATAACACAAAAAGTTAGGGACAAGCCAAGATATTAAAAAAGGCACGAGTAAGTATACGCCGCGAATTAAAAATGATAGTGCACGCATCACCACCTGTATAAAAAATTCCATACAAAAGGTCTTTCTTAAGACACTTTGTGAAGTTGTGTCATCATGTCTTATTTTATTCAATTTTCGCTGAGTACGATATCATTCCGACACGTATGTTCTCTCCTCCTATGATGATATTGGCATTCTGCAGTTCGTCTCCATAACTACAATTCAAGTATTCGTTTCGTCATCCAATGTAATGCTTGATGTAATCTTGATGACGAAGTTGATGTCAAGGATTTGAAAAGACTTGAAAGTCCATTAATCATCTAAGCAGTAACTCAAAATTCCGCATTCACAGTTAGTCCAGGAAGTCCGATCACCAAACGTTCTTCAAGTAGCCAGAATCTGCCCTCTTCGTGTTAAAAGTGAGACTATTATTCTCCATGGCCTAATTAATCAATAGTTCTTCATGGTTCTGCTGTGGTGTCGATGAAAGAATATTATGAGCTCAACGAGATGCTTAAACGTGCCTTTAAGCTCGTAAAGAATAATCACTTAATCCATACGACGATATGTTTTCAACAAGCAGACAGCTGGAATGTTTATTGAAGTTCGTTTACCCCTTGTTGTGCATGGACCTTGTACTAGGGCCAAACGTTAATTTATTTTCGACAAAAGTTGTTCGCTTCCCACACATTTGTGTTTATTTACGATAGAAAATAATGTAACAAATATTTTAATAGTTTTAAATTAAAAGTAAAGGGTATGAAAGATTTACTTTAAATTGTATTAAAAATATCAAGAGACATCGGCGTATAAATTAGACTAGTTGGACCCGTGTGAACATTACGCGCTTTGTAAATCATTGTCTTATAAGAGAAAATAAATTTTACACTGAAGTCCAACTTCGAACAGCCTGGCTCTGAACTGTACGTTACTCCGTAGAATGTGTTTGGATGCCAAGTATGTTAAACGCGGTACTGTGCGTGAGTATCCATTGTAATATTGGTACGCATTTAAAAATTTTAAAAAAAGTCTTAGAACCAAGCAATGAATTACTCAAAATATCAAATAAGTCAATTTAATTTTACATCGATTACGATACTTTGCTCGTTTGTGACATGAGTACGGAGTGAGGGCACGGAATCTCTAAAACGGTATAATTTTATAGATTACGACAAAAGGAACTGTTTAATAACCGGGTTTTAGGAGCTAATGGCATGCCGTTTTTGATTTCTGCACGATAGTAACTGTTACAGCGAAGCGTGGATTGGGGGTTGCACGTGAACCTGTTTCCTCACAACATAATCTCAAAATTCCACATTTTTCTTCTTAAATCTGTTTGTTACGCCCGTGGGGAGTTATTCCCTATACAGCAGTAGCACGTATATTATACTGATCGTATCTTATATAAATATTATGTAACAATCGTCAATAGACTTAGCGAATTATGTACAGGTTCTATCAGAATAAATGTTACAAACCTCTAAGGCATGTCGAGATGTCAATAATAATAAGCTTTTTGACAGTGAACGTGTAGTAAGGAATTTGATATAACAGAGTTACACATGGACATTCGCGCCCCATTGTAAGGCAACTCCTCATCCACAGTTTTTCGGCACGTCTGTCGTCTTCGCTGTCGCTTTCAAGATTTCATGAAACTGCAGGATACCTGTGCATACGAGAATGCTTAAAAATCAGACGCAAATACGACATTATAACTTTGTTATAAGAGATATCAGGCCAAAAGTTCATTGGCAATAGGGACCCCCTACATGCTCTAGAGGTTTGTAAAATTTATTCTGGTACATTCTACACAGAGGAAAATATCTAAATATATCTATTTTGCAAAATAAAGAAAATAAAATTAAGTTACTAGTATTTCTTCGGTGATTCATTTTACGTGTTCAAGAAGCAATTGTAGAAATTGTATTATAAAGCAACAATTTTATGTATTCTTTAGTAATGCACCTCCTCCTCCAATAATTTGCAAAGCCTTGAAAGAGACACATATTCAATTTCATGCAGAACACTATGGAACGAACACCCTTGGGTACTGGAGATAAAGAGTTCTTCGACACCAGTGTACGAAAGGAGGATGAGAAAGGAAAGGAATAACAAACAACAGATACTCCTAGTCACACAGAAAGAAAAGATAATTTTTCGTCCTCGTGTAACAGAAACTACCTGTATTGAAACGCCATGCTCAATCCCATGCCCAAACATTCATGCTCAATGATATATGAGAAAGAAAAATTCAGTCACAGACCGTCATCGCAACAGTGGATGGCAATTGCATCAAATGTACACGACTTCATCGCACAACAATTTCCCTCGGTTATGTACAAAGGACATAAGGCACATCTCGTATTGGCAAGGCCGCTATAGGAAAGGAAAACCGCTGCCGACCGTCGAAGTGCACGGAGGCGAGGCGATTCCAATGGGAGGAACATTCCTCATTACTGGAGGAGGACTTTCTCGGGCGGTGCAACAGCCGAGTGTATCCTATCAGCAAGGCCATCGCTCGGAAGGCGCACTCGGACGGCGTTTTCCCGTCGTTGCTGGGAGGGCTCGTCGCTCAGCTGACGCGCAGCGCCCGCTCTGCTGAGCGGGTGAAGGCGGGACGTGGCGGGGAGAAGCGGGCCACGCACCGAAAAGTTCGAGCGGTGCGCTCCGGCGGCGCCGAAATCGCAGTGACGAAGGTCGTGAGCCGCCGCTCCCGCCTCCGCCGCCACTACAACCAGTCTTATTAGTCTGACAACGTAAAGATGGTTCGGGTTGATGTACATGCGTGGGATTCAGAAACGAACGCCGTCATCCTTTCTTAACACATATGCCTCTATTGTTTTCACAGTTAAATGACATGGTTGCTTTTTTTTGTCTTCCTTCCCCGAGAGTATATATAACGGTGAGTAATATCCATACACAGTTTACAGATCGTTTCACACTCTGAAATAAGTAAACATGTCAGTATAGTACTACAGTATTTTGTTACTTTCGCTTTTATTTTGAGTATTTGGGTGCTGTAGAAAGAATTCTTTAAAAATGTTGTCTCCGGTTAGCACCACTGAAAAGATATTAAAAGGCAGAAATCAATGTAGAAAGAATATTGAAAACATTTGATAATAATTCTGTTTGAAGAAAATAAATACACAAACCAACAGTATCTCTACTCTCGGTTTGGAAACACGGATTTATTCGCCAACAATTCTTTTTTTATTCGCTTTATTTCATTCTCTGAAAACGGTGATGAGAAAACATATTAACTGACGTATTTAATACAAAATATTTAACAGATGAATGAAAAACAATGTTATTTCAAATTGTTAAAGATAAAGATGTCTTCAGTTCAATAATTTCTTGTTTTAAAAAGTTTTGTTTTCTCTTCTTGGCATTTTGTTTTTAATAGAACGCTTCACCCCTGAACTCCCATTTATACAGTTTTGTTAGGAAGTACTATTACACTATAATATATTCCTCTTTAAAGAATGTGCACATTCAATAAGGTAAAATACTAACAGATTCACGCTATCACAATTTCTTTATAAAATTATATTGAATGGAAGGATAGTTTTGTTGACTCCCTGACAATGACAAAACGTGATTAATTTTCTAAATTAATCATTAGAAAAAACACTTAAAAGCCTTTTCATCAGAGAGATTCGAGCTCCTTATGAATACATCTTCACAAGTCAGCAGGCGTTCAAAATTCAATGTCGTCGCCAGTCCAAAAGGAAACAGAGGCCGCTGACGACAAAGCTGTTTTAATCAATGTGCTACGTATTTCGAAAGCCATCAAGATAGTGGAAAGGCCCTATAAATAGTTTTGAACATTAATTTAGGAAACTAGTTTTGTTATTTCGAAGCAACGTGTGTACACGTAAAATTCTTTTACAGCAATTATTCGCTTATACTTGTCATTTTCATTTAAATTCGTTTTTCGGAAATTGAAGAGATTATTTACAATCGTTAGTTTCTATCCTAAAGCACTACTGAATAAAGGGCTTTAAAATAATGTTATAGTCACATATCACTTTTAATTATTTTGCCATTTCAGTATGACACACAATTTCTTTTGTTCTAATGCCATCTATTTAAAGATTCCAAATATATAGATATATTTGATCTACTTAGCTTTTAACACCTGATGGCAGATTTCTAAGAAGTATTACAATGCACCTAAAACGAATAATTTAAGATTAAGACATATTAACATACGAATAAAAACAATACCACGCAATGCGCGCAACACAAAGTCATTACATATATATTTTACATCACTTTTTTTTCTTCTAAAAGTATTTAGACTTTCACGGCCAGTCCCAAATGCTTCACAGGGTAAATTGTTCCAGTCATTTATTGTTGTAGTTCCATTTAAAACTGTCCATAGAACTCACAGCCCTCCTTTTCGGGTTTTGGGCCCTCGTGATGCTTAGGCCGGCTCCGCCCATCGGCCAAGAACTGCGCCGCCGGCTGTCTCCCCAAGCATCTTCTTCAGCATGTCCAACTACTCGCGCCACTCGTGTTGAACTCCTCGGGCGAGCGACAAGGACGGAGCGCCCGCCGCTCAAGCCTCCAAGAAGCCGCCGCCGCCGCGCTCTTTTGTTTTTATTCGATCCTATCACAATATTACATAATTCAAGCGAACACGTCCGCCGCGTGTCCCTTGCAACGCATGAGTAAACTCCTTCGACTGCCCACCGACTACGGCTCGTCTCCCTCTCTCTCTCTCTCTTTCTCTCTCTCTCTCTCTCTCTCTCTCTCTCTCTCTGTGTCTCCCTCGCTCGCGCGTCGCTCTCGCTCGCGGGCAGTCAGTGAGCTGCTCGATACTTCGAGATAGGATTAATTGAAGGGAATTGCCGAGTGCGCGGGAGAAGGCGTTCCCAGTGTGCTCACAGCCCGCTGCCCCTTCCCCCCGCTGCCTGCCTCCTTCGAGCTCCGTTCAGGCGAGAAATAAACAAAGAGGTGCAACGCAGCACAATGAGGAGAGCGACCGCAAAAAAAAGCTGTTTTCTTCCGGGAGGTACCAGGCTTGCCAAGTGAAAAAATTGCTCCGTTATTATTCCACTAGGCCAAATGACATAATTCAGCTGGATTTATTTATTTAAATGGAGATTCAAGGATAGGCGATTCATTCTTGAATAAAGCGTGGTCAAGAGTTGAAGTGCCTCGCAGATTATGCTGGCGCGTGACCATACAGACATCTTCTCTCACCGCATCAATGGGATTATTTTCTTCGAGCTCAGGTCTAAACTTGAATGGGCGACCGCCCACGAATCCCTTGTGTGTTCCCAGCATTCACCGAGTCGTGTCGGGGTAAGTGATGAAGCACTCCCCTATCGAGATAGGTTCTGGACTTATAAGAACCACGAGCCCTCTCAGCCTGTTTTCGAAAGAGAACCGTGATCTAGGGGTGCGGGAAGGGGAAATAAAATGACTGTGTCTTTGCCGGGTTCTGAACTCTGCAGAGGTGGGGTAAATAACGATATATCGTCAATTTTTCAATGATATTACGAAATGGGTATTTAATCAATACAGCGTATAAGATGTTCTTGTCGCCTACTACATAATTATGTAGCAAAAACTATTTTAATGGTGAAGACGAAAAAACACGTTTGCTTCTGAACACAGATCACTAGAGATGTAGTAATTTTCTCTACCATACACCATAGCAAAACGGCTCGAATACAGATAACAATTAATAACAATTATTCCTTTTACATGAATGCACACTACAAGATATATTTCTTGGATAAATAATTATATTTTTCCTATTCAGAACTCTCAAAAATGTAATTCGCAGGAAGTAGCATGAGATTGAGATTATTCAATACTTCTAGTATCGATTGAGACAATTAGATCACGCAACGTCTGGGCTATGAATATGTAATCGTAAAACGAGGAACAATGTAACTATAGTTCTAAGATGATAAAATAAACTTGAAACCATAACAGATGTTACACAAATATCTTACAACTCATTTTTTAGTAACTCATATGCAATTCTAAAATCGTATTTTCATATAATGCATCCCAAAGATATAGCTTGTAGTATCGATCTACGCCAAAGAGGCGTAGAAAACTATTTTCCGTCTTAACATTTGAAGCTCTAAATTATTAACACACATATAGGTAAAGGTAAAGGCATCCCTGTGCAATTGCACACAGGCCCAGTTTTGGCCCACAGGGGAGGTAAAGGTAGGGTTCCACCTATTCGTTGCCGTCGGCACAAGGAGGAGGTTGTGTGGCGAGCGCAACGCTCCGGCCGCCATTACCCCCAGGAAAGATTCTGGTACTCATTTGGAAAGGAGGCTGAGTCGACCTCAGAACCAGCCAGAACGGAAATCACCAAATAAAAATCCCAACCTACGCCGGTATTCGAACCTACTAACACGTGTGCACTTAGTCTGACATTTTAGTGCTTAAAAACGTCGCCAATGAGTAGATCGTAGTAGATAAGTAGATCGAACGGATTCTCCGCCGGCGAATGCCGGATATGATGGGGGAGGGGGTTAGTTCCTCCCTCACGTCGGCCCAGATCTGGTTGCGGGAAATTATGGTATGATGATGACGATGATGATGATGATGATGATGATGATGGTAAAGTAATGGGTAGGAAAGATCGCGCGCGGTTCGTGATCCGTTGTAGAAGGTGCTACTCTAGCATTCGTCTGGAAGTGATCATGATTGACTTGATTACAGGAATCGACTACAAATTTTTGATTGATTGTGTTGATTTTCACACATCAAATGACTTGTTCTACATATTTCATATGCTGAGAAATAATTTGTTTTACAAGAAGTCGAATCGCATGTTGGAATAACAGACATTCTGGCTGTCTTATTCCAATTTTTCAAATAATTGTTTATTCTCTCTTTTCTTTGTTTTTTTCTTCTTTTGGGTCTATTTTCATTCAGTTGTTAAGTTATCCCGTTTTCGTATCCGATAATAATGGCGGGAGTGACATAATAGACTTCTCCGCCGCCATAAAAGTGCAAACTACAACCTTAACCTCTGGTGGACCATCGCCTGTTTTCACAGAGCCGAGATGTTTCATTCAGTGGATTACACCGACCTAAAGATGTCACTCAAGTTCAGAAAAAATACGAGAGCTCTTTACATCTGTGTATTAATGAAATTTAAAGAGTGGTCAAAGTAAGTTGTAAATGTCAGTAGCGATAACGACTGTAAATGGTACTAGACAATTTTGATAAAAACAAACAAAAGCATAATATGAAACTAAGGCATGTGTACTGATGTTTTAGTACAGTGGAGCTTTATAAATCAAATCAGTATTTTCTTTAACAATAATAATTAATACTTATTGCCATCTGAACGAATAGAGATGTTTACTAGTTACAGATATCCCATACAGCAAGAAGAACGTTCTATCCTGATCTGAGTAATACAAACTCATAAGTTTGTAACAACAAAGTTACTGTACATTTATAATACTGTTGTTAATGTTCAGTAATTAATTAATATAACGCAGAAGTTCGTGAGTTTTAAGTTAAGACGAAAGCACTTCAGAATGGATGAAATGCAATTATAGAGATTAGACCACTGCTAGAAATTGTGGTGACAATGTTCACATAACCCATGCGCATTTCTTACGCCTTGACACAATTTAGTTGTGGAAACAAAAAAATACGAAAAGATTCAAACAATTCAGCATGTGTATATCGCTCAAAAGAAGTAATCAGCATTTAAACGCTTCCCTTCTCGGAAATCACTTGAAAATGATCTAGAATCCTTCTGACAAGAAAATGGTTTTCTCTCAACACTCAAGTATGAAGTACTAATATTTACCAATCCTTTCTAATAAGATACTTGAGTATACACTGCTGATCTGTCACAACCTAACTACGTTTTTTTTTTAAGTGCATCACTCTTCTACAAAAACTTACTTCGCTGAACTATCAATCATATAATCTTCATTCGCCAATAAACGGTGAAAATTCCAACGCCAAACTGACAGAAGCGGATTCTGAACAACATAAAGAGTATAAGAAGGGCCGCCATCGCTAGTCCTGTCTCGAGTACACTGCTTTGACATGCCACTTTTACGACCATAGGCTCCCGCACGCGTGGTCCCCTCTTGTTCCACTTGCTACCGGACGCATAATTCAGAAGGCTCAAAAATGTTCGCCAGGTGGGTGGTCCGAAACTAATATGTTGCTGTAGTACACGGGTTAGCTTATGTTCCGACCTGAGGAACCACAAAATGTGTAGTCCTATTCTCTTCAAAATCTGCCTGTTGACTTCGTTGGTTCTGAATGACTTAAAGCCGCGTTGAAAAACTTGTTTTTTCACATTGAACACAGAACAAGATTGTAAATCATGTGAGGCACACATCCGTCTGATTGATTATTTTAACTTTTCCTTTCCTGTAACGTCGTTAGTGTATTTACGTAAGGTCAATGAACAGAGCTCGCTATTTGCTGTAATATTATGCATCACCTCTACCACTGGACGAGACGTAATGGATATGGAAATAAATGAGGGAGTGACGCAGGCGCTATATTTACTTTACAAGCGACACGCGTCATGTTTCACTGCAGACTTTTAACAAGTTGTACCCAGACATAAATAAAAACATACGGTTCACTACTCTGCTACGCCGAAATGTGACGTTATAAAGAGGTGGTATTATAGGAACAAAAAGCAGTATTTTCCAAATGTTTATTTCTTCTGGAAATATTGGCAATTTTACGCTGAGTGTCACATGTAACTAATCGCAAAGACACTCTCAAAGTACGTTACTTTCTCTTCAATCGCCCTAGTAACGAAAAAGTGGATAAATCCTGTTGCTGCATATAATAGATTACTTCTTCTAATGCGTGGTGTACCCAGAATCCATTTTTTGTGGATCCTGGATACGAAAAATCGATTGACGGCAAAACTCTGTGGTCAACGCTAGTGCCTAAACCATTCAGCTGAGTTTCTCCAAAATAAATTCCGTGGTGGTTACAGATATATTGTGGTAATCCATAATATGGTAAAGGAAATAATTTCCACAAAATTTTTAATAATTTTTATTAATAATTTTCCAGAGTTAACTTTCGGGAAAACACTTTTCCCATCCTCAGTGGATCTCTAGCAAAATGGAGAAATGAAAACATTAACACAAGTTGAACACAAAAAAGGTGGGTGTACAGTGAATTTAGTGGAAAAACAAACAAATAATATCATATGAATACAAATAGAAAGAACTTGATATTCCTCAGTCTAAACGAACTCGAGTCTTTGGGAGTTACAAACGGATATTTTTATCTTTGAGTGCACTTCATAGCCTTAAAAACCATTTCCCAAATTTTCTCAAAAATGACTCAAATGTTTTTATTACATTTTGTATTTGGATAGCTTATAGGACGCTTAAGAGAATGGTGCACGTATCGTGTTCGTTAAAATCAATAATTTTTTGAAAATTGCAAAAGTGCAATGTTTTATGGACGTCTTATTACCATGATATCGAAGATCGGATCTTTAAATAAGTTCATGTTCAATTTTTCGAAAATATGAGTAGTTTTCGTTTAATTTTGCACGAAATATAAACAATTATTTCTCAAATAACCGACCCATTTTTCTTTAAATTTTCTTTTCATATGTAATAAGGGTCGGTGAAACATATTGTGCTATTCCCATTTTCGGCGAACTCCCCTTTTTTTCAAAATTGCAAAAAGTTAACATTTTAAAACTTCAAAATTCAAGATAGAGATTTTTGACTTAAAATCTGTTATCAAAAATAAGCTATTTAAAAAAGGGTCATGTACAATTTTGGACAAAATTAATAGATCTCGCGTTATTTGTGCATGAAATTTATGGAATTTCTAAAAAAAACCTCAAAACCCGCTGCAATTTTTCTCTTTAAATTTTCTCCTCATATGTATCAAGGGACTATAAAAATATTGTGCCTATCCCATTTTCGGCAAATGCTCTGTATTTTCGTAAATTTCAAAAAGTTAATATTTCAAAACTACAAAACCGAAGAGAGCATTTTTTGCATTAAACAAAGTCTGTTGAATAAAATCTCTTTAAAAAGGTCATGCAGGTTTTTTTTGATAAAAAAGAGTAGATTTCACGTAATTTGAAGCTAAAAATGTATGCAATTAAAAAGAATATTTTATCAAAAATCGCACTAAATTGTTTCATTGAATGTTTCTCTCGTATGTAACAACGGGAGGTATAATATATGGTGTTAGTCCTATTTTCGATGAACTCTCCGTATTTTCGAAAATTTAAAAAATCCAAATTTGAAATATCGGGTTGAGACAATTACTTTCTTAATCGTCGGCCCGATTTCAAATTTTAACCTGCTTCTATAGCCTAGTCGTACTGTTACTGTCGGAGCGTTAACTCGGACGATCTGAGTTTGAGACTTCGTGCGGAAAATAATTTTCCTGGCTGAAAAAAAAAAAAATGGGTGTTAATTGAGTAGTATAATACTGCGAATCACTTAGAAATAATGCGAGAAAGTATGTGATGTAGTTAAATTAAGGCGGATAGCAAAATAGAATTTCCTGCAATCCACTACAACATACATGTACAGATCTTGGTAAATATAAATTATATCAATACATTTTCAGATAGATATTTATTTATGTGTTCATAGTGCTTTGTAATTGTATTATTGCAATTGGGAAACTTCCTTCATTTCATTACTCTTCGAGAATAAATACTGAACGACATGAAACAATGTTATGGGTTTTCAATTTTTCATAGACTGAATACGTTCTTCTTTTAGTGCGAATCAGTCATAAACGTCCAGTATGAAAGCCAGATATTTCTTTCTCAGCGCAATTTAACTCTCAACTTAATGGCGTTAAGTACAACGCAACCAAATCACAAAAAAGTAAAAATTAAGCAAAGGGGCCCTCTACACAGCTACGTATGCATCCTTTCTTCCGGTTTTCACAACGCATCTAAGCGATGTTTGCGTTATGCTGATCTTTGAGGACAGAAAAGCTAAATCACACATAATGTTTTTTCTGTTCATAAATAGCACAGTGACCAATGATAGATATTATTGATTAAACTACGAAAAACTGTTGTAAATTTAGTGAAAATATGCATCCCACATATATCTCATTTTTGGCGAGTATCCTTGCTGTTCGAAACTTTATGATAGGTCTATGTCTCAACTTTCCAAGCCATTTTTTTAAACATATAGATTTTTGGTCTTGAATGTTTTGTACGAAATTTTATTCAATTGTAGAAATTTAAACAATATTGTATAGAGTAGAAGTTCAATGCGTATTTGACATCAAGAAGACGTGTATTCACAGCCTACGGGGCATGGGACCGCAGGTTGGCAATGGTTTCGGTGCCTTGGAGTCGTCAAGGCAAGAAGAAGAAAAGAAATCAACAATCAGAAGAGATATGGACGTTCTAAAATACAGACGAGAAGTAGACGTTCTTATATACAGACGGGAAAGGGACGTACTGAAATACAAACAGGAAATTGACGTTTTGAAATAGATTTTGAGTTACGTACAAATGGAGTTGTCAGTCAGAGTAGTGTGACGTAATTTTATATTGACTGCACATTTAATTGAATACAATATTAAGGAAAAGTGTATGGACTGAAATGTTTAAGAAAGTTGATGGTGAAGTGTACTGGAAGTTGAACGTAAAAAGGAAATGATTTTTAGTTTTTCAAAAGAATAAGAAAAGATGAACCTGGGTTTGGTTTGAAGTTTAGTTTTGATTAATCAAATGTGCTACATTATATTAGTTGCAAATTACCTTAGGTTAAGTTTTTGTTGTTATTGTTTTTATTATAATTACAAATAATTGAACTTTTTTTAGTATTTTGAAATTGAAAGCGTTCAGGAAATTGCCATATTCAACTTTACAATGTATGCTGTAGAATCATCATCCCCTAATAAATAATCAAATGAATATTTCTATTTTGTCTTCATGAAGTTAATTCATTAATGGAAAAATAGGGACTATCACAATATCGTGCATTTTTTAACCTGAGAAATTGTAGCGTAATAACATTAAGAGGGAAACACGTTTGGCTTACCGTGTGCCTTCTATTTGCATTTCACAACGCTAGCAGTAAGTACCCGATGAAAGGCTTATAGACTACAAAGATCAATAGCATTGTGACATGGCATTTGACATATCTCAATGGTTTATCATGCTATGTAACTATCGAATTTTGTGGGTCAAAACTATAACTCTACCAATCTCAACACGAACGCCAATTATATTATACATACAAAATTAATTAATATCAACAGGTCGGAATATGAGCAAGACATGAAGAAAAGAAAGAAAAAAAAGAAATTTAAAACCTTCCTAACACGTTTATACCTTAACTCGGTGTACAGTGACCTCAATGATCGTCAACACATTACAAAATTAATAAATAAATAAATATGTTTTAACTGTTTCCTCGATGACACATATCAAGCAATAATACGATTATTATATCACGCTAGAACTGTAGATAGCACTTGGATTATTGTGTAACTATTTTCATTCATTATCTGAGACAATTTGTCTGAATTAACTAGTAGCTGGTATTGAGACATTTCTTTAGTAAACTGATTTCATATCATGCATTTCAAGAATAAACATGTAACAACTTATTCTTCGCACACTTATAGAAGAGTTCAGAGCACAAGGTCAAGTCACGTTAACATAATAGTGAGAAAAAAGGGCATAAACGTTTTACGGAATTTTTAATTATGGGTAAAGTTCAGGCTTTCGAAAACTTCGGAATACAAGATAAAAATTATAATTATACTTTATTACGCAAAGTGTCGTATACATACGTTTACGTAATATAATACTCTCGTATAAAAAATTCCAGATTTAAGTGATTTCACAGGATAATTTTAATGTAATATAGAACTGAGGAACTTCATTCCTTTTTGCACTGCACGATTTATAATGACTTTGTACTTTTTCGCCTTACTGCGTAAGAGGAGAAAGTATTGTAATCGTGCGCCGGACATCGGCGATTTGTCGACGTGTAAACTCCTATTGTAGGCCCTTCGTAACGAAAAAGAGCATTTATCTTTTTCCTACATGTAGTACATTACTTCATCTAACACGATTTGTAGTGAGAATCCATATATTGTGAGTCTTTGAAATCGAAAAATCGATTGATACGTTTGTTTTCGATCTGACTGTGGTCAACGCTAGCGGTTAAACTGTTCAGAAGAATTTTTCCAAAATGCATATTTCCCGTTGGACCTAAACGAACGCGAGTTAAGAAAAGGTATTTGGATTTCTGGGAGTTTACATGAAGCCTCAACAATATTTTCAAAACTTTCATAAAAACGGCTCTAATTTTTGTTAAATTAAACTGCGTCCTCGAAAAGCGTACTGAATGCTTAAAAGAATGATGCAGATCTAATTTTGGTTACAATCCCTGATTTTTCGAAAATTTCAAAAGCGGTTTTGCGATTGATTTTTATTGATTGATCAATTAGTGATTCCAAGCACGCCAACTGCTAAGATCACTTGTCTCGTAAATGTGGGCCATGTTTTTGCTTGGGAGTTGACGGTGATGACTGATTCACTTTCATCTTCTTACAGTTATGAAACTGTAGAATCTCTTGTAGGAGTTTCACTTTGTAAGATTTCGAAAAATGAATAATGTACAGGTAGTCTCCCTGAGCATTACGATAGGAGTAAAATTTCTTTCACAGTGGTATCTTCTGATATTCAGCCAGTTGAAGTAATAACCATTAACTGTTTTCTTTCTGTTTGATATTGTATTTTCCAAGTTTGTAGTGTATAAGTGGTCTTAATTGTAGCTGAAAACACGGACACACAATTACAGAGAGCTGAAACCAAGGAGATACAATTATTATAATAGTATTGTAAGTCGGCGGCGGAAATACTTATTGTAATTATGCTTATTGTAATTCATAATTATGTTGTGATTAATTTTCTTCTATTCCCGACATAAATAACCTAAAGATGGATGGCCATGATACTATTGTGCTCCGTGAGAAACCATATTTCCCTTTGAACACAACAGGTTTGTCAACTTTATAAGTTTTCTTTACATTATTGGACCAAATATCTTTTAATCTCTGGAAAGAGTTTCGGAAATAAATTTTAAATACAAAATAAACCAGAAAATAACCAAAAGCCGATATAATTATTTAGTACATTGAGTATGTCATTTGTGGACCTCATTTACATTGTTTCATTCATACAAAATTTCTGTTCCTTTAAGAAACAGTAAAATATTTAATATATTATTGTAGTGTACAAAACGAAGTGTGCTGGCCGTCATCTGAAGTAACGGCGCGACGATCTCTTTGGGCTGATCCACTGTGACGATTGCTTATTGTAATTCATAATTATGTTGTGATTATTGTTTTTCTATTCCCGATTTCATTTGAAATGCATGTTAAAAAGTACTATACGTAAACTTGAAACTGCGAAAAGAAGTCTAGACTAGTAAATGGTTTGTTTTAATTAGATTCCAACACGTACCAACAATCTATGAATGTACAGTGAACAATTAATGTTTTATTTCCAATAAAATTTGAATATGAAATGTATTCAAATAATATCTAACAATACCATAATAATCGTATCAATAAAGTTTTGAAGTAATAATTGACCTTTTTTAAAAATATAAATGCAATGACAAATAATAACAATAATAATAATTCTTTGCACAATTTCCTCTCGTACAAATAAGATATAAGTACAAAACAAAAGTTATGTGAGAAAATGGCAACGGTGAGGTTTAGTGTAATCACTGATTTTCAGACAGATAGACAAAAAATACAAGGGCTTACACGTATCAAATGCATAAATACAATAATTAAAAATCATAAACATATAAATAAAGTAAAATATAGAAAAATATCTATTACAGGGCAAGAGAGAATGTACTATAAACAATCCGAATAAATTATTAATTTTGATTGTTTAATAATTAAAGCAATTAATTACTCAGAAACCACGATTTGGTCTTATCGCTCCTTCGGTAATGAGCACGGCTCGGAAGTTAATGCTGGGTCAAAAGGTGAAATATGGGTCTGGGTCTGGGTCTGGGTCTGGTATGGGACTGGGTCTGGTATGGGTCTAAAATTGATGAATGGTCTGTCAAATAGAAAATCAAACTAAATCCTACAAAATCATGCGCCAAAATATTCTCATTAAGAACATTTTCAACCCCAACACCACTCCTAATAAACAATAACCCAATTCCATGGACCTCGCACAATGAATCTGTCAAATACCTAGGGCTGAATCTTGATACCAGACTAAATTGGAAAAATCACATAACAGTAAAAGCACAGCAAGCCAAAATAAAATTAATTCAACTAAAGCCACTCTTAAATCGCAATAGTAAGCTCTCATTAAACAATGCCATCACCATCTATAAATCAATAATTAGACCCCTAATGCTTTATGCATGCCCTATCTGGATCAATGCTTCTAAAACTAATATAAATAAATTACAGATCATCCAAAATAATTTCCTCAGACTTGCCACTCATGCACCCTGGTTCATCTCAAACATTCAACTGCATAAAGAATTTAATTTACCCCCTATACTTGACCATATCGCGCTCCTATCTAACAATTTCTTCTCCAAAGTAAACACAATATCCCAAGCCACCCATTACGGCCTAGCCACCACCTACCAGCTCCCAACAAGAATAAAAAATAGATATCCATTAGATTCATTCCTCAGCATATTTTCAGAACTCAATTAATCACATAGGTGCTCTGCGAGTTTCCTATTCATGTGTATTTAGATTTAGTTGTAAGATTAGCATTTAAGTTAAATATAAGTCATAAAAATACATATGATGTAGTATACATAATACTGAACTATGTACATTCGTTCACTAATAAAGATATACTTTGAAAAAAAAAAAAAAAAAAAAAAGGCTCGGAAGTTAATGCTGGGTCAAAAGGTGAAATATGCATGTACCAGGGTTTTTTTTGGCTCGTCAGTGTATTAACTACAACATTATATTATAAACACGTCGCGTCGCCGTCATCTTCCTCGTACCTCTCCAGAAACGCTGCTACCGCGTGCGAGCGAGCAGAGGGAGAGCCTCGTCACCGACCGAAGCACGCGCGGGACGCCACGCTGCGCCCCGTCTTCCCCGGACGCGCATGTGCGTCGCCGATATTTGAGGTCGTGTCTGTGCTGTGATACCAGCATACGTGGCCCAGGGTATCATCTCATGCCACTGGAGTGTATCTGACAGCGGGGTCCTCACTGTGTCAGGATTTTCGACACCTACTGAATGGAATGGATCTAGCGGCCGGATGCTCTGATTAATAGTTTTCCGTAGTTTCTCCCCTCAACACGACGCGAATGCCGGAGCAGTATCCTAACAAACTGGTCACGGATGGATTTAAACTAATTTTACTGTTTAAGAGAAGCGTTCTCCTTTGCTACTAAAGCCGCAAGGCAGTAGGCAGTAGCTCTGTATCCAGTTACTAGAAATAATCTCTTCATAGTTCTACATCTCGAGGGAATCTACACAAAAAGTATGTGGTTGAAAGCAAAGAAAAAATACTTTTAGAGTAAAAATAAACTAGTTCATTCCTGGATTGACTTTTCATGACTTTCTCGAGGCAATATTCATGACTTTTCTGTCACAGAAACAATTAGAAATTACCTTTCGTCTCAGCCTTGCAACAAAAAATTCAACCTGAGCAATCATTCGGTCATTGAGCATTGGGGTTCTTTTGTGTCAAAGTCATGCCGATCATGAAATTCAAGAATACAACATAAATTAATTCGCAAGGATTTTTTGGAAAACGATTTTTAACAACGTGGATTAGTAACTAACGATCAAATATCTTAAAACAAATATTAATCAGATACATAATTTTCCATTTATAGCATATTTATTTGTTTCGATTATCAAGACTTACACAAAAGTATTTTAAGTTTATCTCTTTGAATACAGATATGAATTAACAAGGATTACGCCAAGTCAAGTAGGTCTCATAGAAAGTCTTCTGTGACATTTAACGACGAGATGCATGAGCTGTTCGTGATACCATGGAACAGGAAAGAGCGTTCTATGCGGATAAGGAAAAGGAAGATCCAATAAATTCAACTATCTAAAAGCACGTCTCTACATCAATTTCGTCCATTTATTCCTTTTCACGATCGCTTCCTTTATTCTATCTGTTGAGACGTATCGAGTTGTGTTCTTTTGTAATTGATGATCTTTAGGGACTTCCTTTTCCTTTCCTTCCAAGAATCTCTTCAACTGTATTTTGTTTAAAGGCCACTCTTAAGCCTAATGTATGCCCTATTTTTTACCCGTTGATTATCCGCTTAATATTTTTTTCAATACATTCTTCACTTCTTCCTAATTATGTTTGTTGAATTTCTTTTCCGTCAAGAAGTATTGAAATTTTTCTTCGCAATCCACAATTTTTTTTTACTAGTACAATCGTCCTCCATCCTGTTGTCCACCTCTCTCTACAATTAAACAATCCAAACGTGAAGCAAATCGCGGCATAAAGTGTAAAAAGTACGTGCGTCTTCCACCGGGGAACACCGCCTGCGCACGCGCACCGCCCGCCCTACCTCGCTACCCTTTTCGTAACTCCATTCGTCCCCTTTTCCGCACATCATTTCGCAGAAATAAACCCTCAATTACGCGCGAATCCTCGGCGCTGCGGCTCCCCGCGCCCGCGCCGCCCGCCCCGCGCACTGCCCGCCGCGCCGCGCGCTGACGAATCCACGCGGTTTGTTATTTTGACGGCTCTCGATCCTTCTCTTTTATCCGGCGGAGAACTTCGGAGCGCAAGAAAGATTTCAATGTATGGAGTCGGCAAGGCTTGTTTAAAGGGGAGCCTCTCGAAAGAAAAGCCCTCGAAATCCGAAAGGGCTTTCAGGTGTACTTTACAACATCAGCGCCAGTCAAACTGTTTACATTCGAGCGTATAAAGCCGACACGCAAAAAAAAGTGGGAAAGCAGGAGATAGAGCGAGAGAAAGAGACGGCGCCAGCCGAGCCCCTGAGGGGACGAGCGAGAGGAACGGCATGTGGAAACAAATGAAGGCAGTTTGCAGCGATGATTTACAAATGCTGCAAGCGCTAATTACGAATCATGTCAATGTTGGCGGAGGCGGAAAAAAAGTTTACAACGGGTAAAGCAGCGTGGTCGCTGTGAGCGCGCTGTCTCTCTCTTTTTTCCAAGGTCATGACGTCACGGCGCTTTCACATAAATCAAACAGTAGAAGTCGTGCGCACCCAGAGATACATATATTCCTAAAGCGTTTCCGTAAACTCCAGCAGCGAGCACGTGGCGGCTGCAGCGGGAGCGAGAGCGAGGAAAGAGACGGAGCGGCAGCGACTGACAGATACAATCTGTCTCGCACTTTACAAAGTTACGACGGGGGAACTCCCGCCCTTTCTCAATGGGCACATTGTTCGCAGATTTCCTCGCCGTAACACTACCTCTCTCTCGTCCCCGTCCCGCCCCGCGCCGCGCCGAGCCGAGCGAAGCGCTCGCTCTCTCTTTCTCCCGCCCTTTCTCTGTCTCTCCTTTTCGCTCGCCGCCGCCGCCGGCTCCCTCGGGCGCGGGCGGGCGGGCGGGCGCGCGTGGGATCATAAAGACAAGGCATGCAACACGAAACGGCTTATCAGCCGGAACGTCAAATCAAAAAGCAATCACGGCAACGTGACGCGGGTGCGCAACGCGCGGACGAGGAGGCTCCGGCCGCAGATGCCGAACGAGAAGGAGATGGAGAGAGGAGGGAGATAGAGATAGAGAGAGAGAGGGACGAAAGAAGGAGAAAAGCCGCCGGCGCCCGAGGTAAAAAGTAGCCGACGACTTAACCGTACACACACAATTGCTCCCGCTCTCCAGGGAAACACACGGGCGGAATAAAAAAAAAGGAAGGCGGGCGCGGCATGAAGAAGCCGTTCCCGTGACAGACGATGCGCTATTGAATGGAGTCGTCGCTCGTGAGCTCTCACTCGACCAGGCGGGCGAGGGGGTGGGCGGCAATCGGCAGTCCACGCCGCTTGCACATCGCATATTTCATGGGCCTCCCCGCGGATGCGCACTTGTCCTCACTCGGTGGCGGCACGCCGCCTGCCCCAATTTCAGGAGACAGATTGGCGGATTTCTCATCGGCCGGATTCCAATCAGAGGCAGAGAGCGACCCTGCTCAAAATACGAGAGCAATCATCACAGACATTTCAAATAATTTGCATGAATTGACTGCACTACTGGAATATTTATGATTCACGAAAAACGAACGTCAATAAAAGCTATTACATCTTAATCACATCTCTACTGGAAATTATTACTTCCGAGAAGATAAAATCCGATTACAAGAGCAAATAAAGAAGCTTACGTTTATATGCTTTTCACAACGTTCTGACATTATCACAAGGTACATTTTTTTAACCCCTTCAAGGTTTCACCCTTTAACTTTTTTCAATAGAATGACTTGGTAATTATACAGTAAAGTAAAGATCTTCATATTTTCATGTTTTACAAGCAATTTTCAAGATTTGATGTATTATATTATACTGAAGTACTTTTGTCTGGGGATTACATACTTTAGCCAATTATTTTACCTGACCATGGTTCTGAAAGAAACATGCACGAGAAATTATATTGTCTTTTAATGGGCACATGCGTAAAAACAAATGGGTGAATAGAGAGTTCCAAACAACCGATGTATCTCGATGAAAGAGCTGGAAGATAAAGATGTTCCTTAAGAAAACTGTAAATCGAAAATCAATAATGCTCTGATCGCGCCAGATATATTCATGCTTCACTTTCACGGGAATAGCTACAAAACATGTTTTACAAATACTGTAAATAAAACATACTCCTATACCAGAATTATACATTCCATCAACTTTCAAAAATATTCTTTAAAAGAACAAGACTTTATGGCAGAATAGGATCTAAAGAGATAACCACGTTTAATTCATTAACTCCCCGGTCAATAGACGCGTACGAATTGGATTATAGCGATTAGCGAGCGCCTTTATAGAGGGCGAGTGGTATAATAAAGCGAAAATCGAGCATAAACAAGAGGAATGGGCCGGCGCAGAGTGTCAGTGGCCGCTTTAACCTCTCCGCTTCTGCCGCTCGGTGGCACTCGTAATGCACTCGCAGAGCGCGCGCTCATCCGTCTAATCAGCAGACAGGCACGGCCGCCGGCGCGGGGCCCCCCTTCCCCTCCACAACCCCACCCCGCCACGCCCCGCTCCGCCACGTCCCCGCGCACCGGCTCCGTATGAATGGGGCCGGAGCCGCCGCCGCCGCCACCGCCCTCGCCCCGCGCTGCCACTGCATTGTTCCCCGAGCAGTCGTAGTATTAGAAAGCACGAAACGTCATAATGATGCCATCACTTTTATATGCTCAATTTCCCGCCCCGCTCGCCTGCCCGCACCGCCTCCGCCGCCGCCCTCGCCCTCGCGCTCCCGCCGGCCCTCTCTGCGTCTGTCTCTCTGTCTGTCCTTGTCTCGCCGGAAACAGCAGCCACAGCGCATCTGAGGAAATTTACGATTACCGACCTACCGTACTACGGATATGTGTGGCCCTGCCCTCGGCCGTCGTCGACAGAATGAAACTGATACTCCGTCCTCTTCCAGGGCTGCGCGCGCCGCGTTGTGTCTTTGTCATTTCCGCGCCGAGGAGCGCGCGCGCGGGGAGGGGCGGGGGCGTAGCGGGGAAGCGGGGACGGGCAGCGGTTTCAACTTTCTCTGTGTGGGAACGTTAATAATAAACAGTGCCCATTGCTCGACGCCGACGCGGCTGCAGCCATCAGTGGTCGAATAATCCCACGCCGTTTCCGGATTAAACAGGTGCGACATAACTCCCGCGAATGTTGGTCCGGCGGGGGCGGGAAGGCGGGAGGAGGAGAGACAAGAGGGCGGTGGGGCCGCGGAACGGATTTCTCTCAAGGGCCGGCGCCCCAGCGAGTGGCGAGGGGCGGGGAGGCGGCAATCCCTGCGCGTATGCGACGCGAGGCGGAGGCTTTGAGGGGTCGAGAAAGGGCGGGCGGTGACAGACGGAACACGGAGGGGTCAGCAGGAGGGGCAGCGGGTGGAAAAGGACACGGCTCTCAAGAACAGATCCAGGAGGACTGCCGAGAACGGCAGCGAAGAGCGGCTGAGGAAAGCCAATAGAGCCTTTAAACCCACATTACAAGGTCTGAGAAAACTTGTGTAAGTCTTTACTGTTGGACATTTTGACACTCTTGCTTTAATGTTTATATTGAACAATATACCCCATATATATATATATATATATATATATATATATATATATATATATATATATATATATATATATATACACACATTTATGTGTTTCTCCATTAGAATTTTCACTGAGAACAAAATTATTCACTCTACATCACAAAATTTAAACGCATATTCTGGTCTTTTTCATTAAATATTAAGCTAATGAAATGTTTTATTAAGCATTTTGTTGCCAACGTTTTTATAAAATAACACGTAAGTAATATACAGTGCACATGGATAGAGATAGTAAACAAATTGGAATAGCAAAATTTGCTGACAAGATTATTTGATGAATCTCCTTTATTAAGTACTACAAAGCGATACAAGACGTTTATTAAAGAACGTAATCGACGTCATCAATAATTTTTCTCTAATATGCTAAAGTAAAAAAATATATATAAAAGTTAAAGATAATAAACCCCTTTGCGAGTGTTCAAGACACACTGCAAAGTGCAATACATTCCTAAAAGAAAGTGATACATTGTGAAAATAATCACGAAAAATTGAATGACAAATAACATGAGTCCCGAATAACTTCCGTAGAAAATATTAATTAATTGGAAAAAAATGTCTCAGGACTATCAACTGAAATTACTTGCCAATAACGTGAAATAGTCAAATATAAGACGCAAAAGAAGACGGTTAAGGGTGGATTTTGCAGAAGTGCTAAGGCAAAGAGGGAAATGGCTCTTCAAAAATGAATCTCATTGATAAAGCACATGCCTGGATGGCACAAGGGCTTGGACCATCGTCAAAATACGCAGAGCCGAGGGTTGCGCCAAGGTTTAAGTGTCGCGTAGAGCAACGGACCTTTCTACAGGTGGTTGTGACGTACCTGGCTTTCTTTCACATGTATCTCATATTAACATCACCCCACCCATAATCACTTACCATCTTCCGACACTCATGAGCTCACTGCTACCCTTCAAGGAGTGGAATGAAAAGGCAAACCACCGCTATGATTAGGAAAGGGAAGGTCGTAAAAACCTATTCCCTAGTCTACAATCAGAAATGAGTTTGAAACTCAAGACATTGATCTACGTATTTATACAATCACGTATTTGTACATTCACTCACTCATAAAATAGTAGTTTACGCAATTCGTTTATATTAAGCTTAATGTATGAGTACATGTTTTGAAAACAAGCGTTTTCGGGAGCGAGTTTTCAAATTACTACGAATCCAATAAAGCAGCATTACAAACGTCACATACTATATTTTTTGTATAACAGCATTATACATAGATAAACTTAACATTGCGCAACAACGTTCTTGTGCCATCTCGAGTATTTTACATCTGTGCAAGAAAACTGCGGTCTGCTGTTCTGTTTACCGCTACCGCCCCACAATTCTCTCACTGTGATTGACTGAATGCGTAATGACGCAATCATTCGTGCCGTAAGATACTAATAAGTCATAATTTGTTCCAAAAAATACCTGACTATGAACGATTTCTTATAACAAAATGTCGTTTATAATGCTGGTGTACAAAAAACTACTTTTATAAGTATGAAGAAATTGTTTTCCAAACATTTTTCACTTAGCTTTAGTTGCTCTTCTACAGCTGTAAAATGTGAATATTTGGAAGAAACATCTGTTCGACACCAAAAATAAAAAACAAGAGCTTGACTTAAGCTTGTAAGTACTCTACACACTCTGCAACGTACCTCCAGAAGCTTATAAATCCTTTGAAAGATAAGGAAGTTTTGGACTCTACCAAATTTCGTGAGTTTTGCTTTAAATGAAAAGTAATTGGCCCCAGATGTGTGATGGTGTGCTTAGAAATTTTTGTAGTACAAACATTAAATTTTAATTTTTTAATATTAATAGAATGGACGATTATCCACAGCCATTTGTTCATTACGCAATTTCTAAGACCAATTACATGTAGATGGTTTTGGACGTTTCGTTATGCCCCTTGCACCTATCAAAAGCATTCGATGTTCCGCAGCGCAAGCAAGCGTTCGTTATCGGCGAAGCGAAGACAGCAAATTTTTTGAAGTTCGAAGATTGAATGTTTTTAAATGCAAAGATTACCTAGTGTATGCATATTCAGTGATCGTATGATATATTGACATATTTTCCCCCAAATGTCTCGTAATTATCATTATTTGTGATGCATTACGTTATTGAGTTAAGGTGGATATCAGGATTTCCTGCCATGGTCCGCAATAAACATACATGTACAGATCTTGGCAAGGAAATGAACATTTCAATTACATTTCCAGAACCATGTTTGACTCTGCTTTCACACTTTGTATTGTTTCAAGATTTGTAAATCTCCTAATTCCATTAGTCTCGGAGAATAAGAACTGAACGACATGAAAAAATGTCTTTGAGATTTTCGATTTTCCTTGTAATACATATGTAGAAGTTTTCGGTTGTATCTTTTCTACTCTATTGTGTGATGTAATCGCCCAGTTCCAGCTATTTTATTTATTCATTAATTGATTAGAAATATTTTATGTATGGCGCATACTTAAAATATATCTTGCAGGTCATAGGTGTGATCCTTGCAAGAAGTTAACTCCTATTTTAGAGGTAACTCAGATTTTAAAGCGTTTGCATATTAAAACATCAAATGTACATGCATTTCCTAGTATTGTAAGTAAAAATACTTTAATAAAAGTGTATCACACACCGAAGTGAAGTTGTTTGTACGCAGTTCACCTGGCAACTTGTTACGATTCTTGCAAAAGGGATTAATGGGTATTAATTTATCTTATAAAACATTTAAAATAAGGTTAAGTAAAATTGTGATAATTTTGCATTTCTGGGTATATTTTCTTGAACTTAAGAACATATTGTTACATCTCTCCTAAACATTCTCGAAGAAGAAGAAAAGAAGAAAGGGAAACAATTTTATTTCAAAATGAATACGCAGAGGCATCTGAGGGGCGTGTTGCAAAGGGGCAGAGCTGACGGCACAGCCCCATATACAGAAAGGGGGTTGTTCCCCTAGCACAATTCGCTTCCCCCTCCGGGTCATTTCACCCTCAACCGAGCTATACACCCGGAACATCCAACAAAACCTCAACCATTCGAACATAATGTCCGCG
Organism: Gryllus longicercus; assembly: GCA_038098605.1. NCBI lineage: Eukaryota > Metazoa > Arthropoda > Insecta > Orthoptera > Gryllidae > Gryllus > Gryllus longicercus. The sequence continues at coordinate 12,903 of JAZDUA010000310.1, read as the reverse complement.
TGAAAGAATGAAAGCTTACAATTGGAGCCCCGAGAGAATGCTAACAGATCCCTTAAATATCTCGACAATTCATTGTTTGGAGGGGAACGCAGCGAACCTCTCTTAAATACGAAGCGAAGCCACAATGATATATAAAGGTTTTATTTACTTCTGTGAAGCGAACAGCAAATGCTACGCTATAAAGATACTATTAAAGAGAAATTATATCATTAAAGAGAGTGGTGAAGGGATCTCACTTTTCACGGTCTCTGGTGAATACCTAAAGTCAGATGTGGTCTTTGAATTTTCAGTAGGGAATATACGTTTACAAATTTTAATCATATAGGGTCTAACGTAATGTTAATGTAGTGGCATGATTATAATAATTAAGAAGTGAGGAGAGAGTTCATAAACAATGACCATAAACGCAGAATGTCTCTTTTCTCTCTCTGTCTCTCCTTTCGCTTTCCCTTCCCCTCTCTCTCTTTCTCTCCTCGCTCTCTCCCCCTCACACACGCGCACGCTCACGGACTCTCTCTCTCCCTCCCTTCCCTCCTCTCTCTCAATCTCTTTCTCACATACACATACAATTACATTTATCTCTAGTCCCGCTATCGAATATTTAGCGTTGTATTAATGGAAAATTACACCGGCAGCTTCATTTCATGTTTGTTACAAATTAAGAGATCCCCCTCGCAATCCGGGCTACCGGAAAACAATGGAAGGCCAGTGACAAATGCAAAGCCATTTTCCTAACGCGTGTTAACTGAATCCGCTTGAGATCCAGTAATTTTATTACCTGCTGGAATTAAGCGGCCGGTGGTGCTATTTGACGTGGGCGAGATAAATCTTTGCTTTCCTGTCGGCAATTCCGCGCGAGGCCGGGAGAGGGTCCCAATGCGCCGGGGAATGAGAGGGCGGGGGGGGGGGCAGGGGCGGGAGGAGATATACGACGAAAAGACGACGACGGCGCCTCATCGAAGAGTAAGCGAGCGTCCCCACCCCTGTCTGCGCTCGGGGGTCGGAGAGTCCGACCGGAGTAAACCAAGGGTGACTAAGAGTGCTTAGGGCGTCATGCGATGTCACTTTTATCACACCATGCGACGAAGCACGAGGGCGCGGCGCCGGGGCGGAGGGGGCAGAAAGGGCCCTTGACGGTGCCCGTCCTGGAAACGCGGGCGCGCAGGCCGGGGCCGGGCGGAGCCGGGGGGGGGGGGGGCGGGGCGAGGCGGGGCTGGGCGGAGCGGGGCAGGGCAGGGCGGGGCGGGGCGTAGCGTCTGCGGGGCAGGGAGGGGCAGGAAGGAGAGGCGTCCTGGAAAGAGAAACCCATTCGGCGGCGCATCGCTTTTAACAAGCAAGCGATGCGTATTAGAACCCGGGTGGCTCGAGCGGCCCTCGCGAGAGCGTCTGCTCTGCGAGTGGATGTTGGTCAGGAAGCAAGGAAGCGGCGAAGAAGGAAGCAAGGGCAGTGGGACTCGGAGGGTGCAGTCGCAGAGAGGGTGTGTGTGTGTGTGTGTGTGTGTGTGTGGCGGAGGGGCGGGGGAGGGGGGAAAGGGCGCTGCCCCCATTTCTCAACTCCTCAGGGGTCGACGCGAATCACGGGAGAAAAAATCCGCTCACGACGAACGACCTGCGATTTGAGCTGCCCCAACACGCGGCGCGCGCCCACTGCGTCGCCGCTTTGCACCATCAACCGGCGTCTTCGAATCGAATAAAAAGAGAAGACGCTTTGAATGGCTAGTAAACCATCGATAAATCTTTTCATCTCTTTCGTTCTTATCAGTAATTTATTACATATACATTCGACCCTAATCCCCTATTATTCGAAAGAGCAAAGTAATAGGGCCAGATAAAATCAGAAACAACAGAAAAAACCTTCTATCGGACACTATACAAGTATTTGTATTCAAGGTTCTAAAGTTCATAAATAACACAATGGACACATGTAAATAATTGATGTATTTTTTTTAAAATCAACGAATGCACTGCAATTCTGTGGAGTCGTATTCTTTATTTCAAAGTATCTACGATTTCAGTCAATACATAACTAGATTTGATGCGAAATGTTATGACCAAATTTTTAACAACCTGGCATCGTGATCTCTTTTTTTCTTCTTCATTTACATGTTCTAACAAGTCTATCATTTTTAGATCAATATATCTTTGTTTTTTACAGGTGCGTTTTTGCGTGATATTGCCTTCGATACGGAGCTCGATATACACTGAGTAACTTATCTGAATCGAGAGGATCATGGTTATTAGGGAAATATGAAAACAGTTGAATGATGAAACATGTTCTCTTATAGAGGGAATTATATAAGTGAATTTTGAAAGGGAAGTTTGGAAGAGAAATATGAAAAGACAAACCGAGTTATGTTAACTTTTAGATACTTAGTAAATAAATAAATCTCAATAATAAAATTAAGTAAAAAAATCAAATATATATCACGGGCGTTAACTGGTTCTAATGATCTCGGTCGACAAAAAGCTCTCGCACCAAAGACCCTCGGGCTTTTTGTCACTCCTCGATCATTAGAAACCTTATAACTCCCTTGCTGCATAAATAACTATTTTTCTAGGCGCATAGATTGTAATACTTTTTTATATTCCGCCAAGCATATTAACAAAGTCGAAGAAAGCTTCATAATTACCAATTCAGTTCAATTAATTGTGGTGATTAGTATGGACTAAAACTCCCATAAAAGTACTTAAAAATGAAAGAAGAGTTAAAACTTTATACAGCTTCGAAAATTACGTTATTAGTGGTCGTAATTGTTTGATTGCAAAAAAGAAATATCCACGATAAAATCATGAAATCAAGAAAAATACAAACAATTCACGAAGAACTATTTTTACGTTACCTTTGTCATGCCAAAGTATGTCAGTACTGTATTTTATATCATGATATCTAATGGGAGAAAATTTCAACTGAAAACCTAAAGTTCATTCTCATCCGTTCTCTAAGTTATTTGAAAAATGTATTCGGGAAAAGTCGAAAGAATGAATATAAAACGCTGATTACGGCACTTGTGAAGTTGTTTGTTATAAGGGCGCTTGTACTGTAATTGAGTCACACAAGTGCGATTCGTGAATGGAAAATGAGAATTTGTAACATTCTCAAGAGCAATCAGTACCTCAAACAACGGAGAAGAATGTGGTATTAATACTATTACTATTCTACAATGATTAATGAAAAAAGAACGAGTAAGAAATGAAGAAAATCAAATCAACGGTTCCCTTTACCTTTAAATTAAATCAGACTTCAATTTCACATTTTAGACCAGCACAACGCAATGAGCCGGGAAACTGTTTCATGGTTTGTATCGTTTTTCGGACAATCGGGGTAGTAGGAATTTACAATCATAGAAAAAAACTAAAATATGTCTCCTCTATGAAACAGGCAGTCCAAAACAAAACGAATAGCAAAATAAGAATTTAGATCTATAAGAAAAAAAGAAGGAGAAGGAGGAGAAGAAGAAGAAGAGGAATAGGAAGAAGAAGAAGAAGATGAAAAAACGTGTGAGACAATTTAAAACAAAAACTTAAAACAAGAATATATGTAGAAGAAACGGCGAAGGAAGGATGTGTGCAAAGACGTTAACGAAAACCCGAATTAAAAGCGAAAAGAAAGAGCAGCTTGAGAGACGAGAAAATGTGACGAAGAAGATGAAAGATGAAACGATAAAAAAATCATGAGCTAAAAGAAGTTTAATAAGAAGAGAAGAAGAAATGCCGTCGACACGTGGGGAAAGCTCACAAAATCAAAGCCTAGGGTAGGAGCAGTGGCCAAGGAAAAGGCGGTGGACGAGGAAAGTCCGGGGAGCCGGGCGCGGAGGGCGACGGCGGCGGCCGCCATTTCCGGGCGCGCGGGTGGTGCGCTGGTGCTGCACGTGTTGTGCGGCGCGGCGCGGCGCGGTGGGGCGGGGCGTGTTGCGGGGGGGGGGCGCGGGGGGGCGAGGCGCGGCGCGGTGCGGCGCCGCGCGCTTCCTTTGTTCCCGCGGCGCGGGCGGGCGGGCGCGGGCGACGCGGGCGGCGCGGGCGACGCGGCGCGGCGCGGCGCGGCGCGGCCAGGCGCGGGCGGCCGCCCCGTTTTTTGTTCGGCCGCTTTTTATGGAAGCCCCAGGCGGATGCGGCGCGTCCAGTAACCGCCCGACGCGGCGCGCCGAGCCGAGCCGCCCCGCCGCCGCCTCGCAGCGACCCGCGCGCCGCCGGCCAGAGCCATTTTGCGAAGCGCGGACCCCGGGCTCAAGGCCGCTCCGCGCCGCCGCCCCTGCCCCGCCCCCGCCACCGCCCGCGCCACCCGTAGCCCTTTCGCCCCGTCATCGCCGCCGGACCGAGCGCGCGTCATCGATCTTCGCACGCGTGCGCCTCTACCTGACGAGGGCGACACAGCGCGGACGCTCGCCTCGCCTCGCCGCGCCGCGCGGCGCCGCGCGGCGCCAGCCAAGGAGCGGACGCATCGAGCCGATGAATGGGGCGGCGCCGGCCCTCGCCTCTTCAAGTTGTTTTAATACACCGTACTCCCGACGCTCCGAGAGAGAAAAAAAGGCGCACGAAAGTGGAGCACCAAGTTTCCTTCAGAAACTCTAATCTTGCAATCTCTTTTACTCCTAAACCTGACGTACTATCAGAAACAATCGAAGAATAAAGATGCAAAACACAAGTTTGCTGATCCTTATTCGGCAAACATATGCATTCCGCGTATTCACGAGCTTACTCACGTTTCTACACGTTCCGTAGAAAGAAAAAAAAAAGTGAATGCACATTTCATTTCCTTCGATTCCAACTCGCAAAAACTAACCCCGTTTATTGCTTACACCTGTTTGGGCAATTCTCTCGGAAATCAACTGCGGCTTTCGAAGATCCAATCCGAAGAGATTACGGCTCCGTTCCCTCCGAAGAGATTTATTTCTGCCATCGCCAAGTGCAGCGCGAAGCCATTTTTCACGAAACGGGACGCCCTCCGCGGCTCCTTCCAGCCTCATTCTCCTTGCAACTCCACCCCGTCCCTGCTACGCCTCCGTGCCGCACCCGCAGACGGAGAAGGCGAATTCTCCGTCACTTCTCGCCGGCGCTGATGCCTCCTTTATGGGCAGTGACAGCCAATAGCCGCTCATCTATCGCCGGAATACTCTTGACCACATTTCTCATTTCCCTTGCAATTAACTGATGGTACATCGCACACAAAACATACCACCTGCAGCAAATTAAAAGGTGACAAATGATGGTTAACATAACGAAGAGTTTCGAATGTGATGAAAGTTTTCTATCATACGAAATGACCGTTTTACACTCTAATCGGAAGTTTCGAACAAATGACCCCTACTTACATTTTCCTTTCTTTTTCATTCACCTACTGTTCAGAAAAAAGTCATTTATTCTTCTGGCAAAGTACTTTTTCTATCAGTGTGTTTTAGGTAAACTAGATCATTTTACATTTTTATCTTTATTTTCGACATATTAGGATCATTTCTTTCTATTGTCTTCTGTAAAAAAGTCGTTTACTCTTCAATATTAAGCAAACAAATTTAGTCTTTCTGATCAGCCAGATGTATCTAGTAAAAAATTTGAAGGCAAACTTTTCACCAGCCACTGTTGACAAAACTATAAACGTTGAACAAGTTGTAAACATACAGTATTTATTTATAGTTCTGGCTCCATTAATTTTATTGATAGTGAATGTGGCATTAAGTGAGAGGAAAAAGTTAGGGATAGCGCTTGCGTAACCATTTTCGAATCGATGTTTAACTTCTAGTTGAGAGAACATTATGAGCGTCGATAGAGCTTTGTTTGGACGTCTCTGTCACGAAGAAGGCATGGGTTGGATTGTGTACTAAAACTGCTGTCGGCGCTTAGGGAAATATGAGGGAAAAAGATTTCGTAATTCTTTCAAACTTTGGAATGTGCGAATCGTATTTGCCAGAGCAGTGATATAAACCACCCATTAAAAGCAGAAATTCTGTATCTCATGTTCTATTCCAATAAATTCGTCTCAAGTTAACAAATTAATATTTCTTTCCAGTTTTGAAGATGCGATATGGATAGTGCCACTCGCAGCCACTCAATAAATTTTGTTTCTGCGAGACGTAAGCAACGATAAAGATGTTATGTCAAATACCGAGAAGTCATTAGTGTCACGACATGGTTATTCATACTTCAAAGCCTTCGCAATTTCGATCAATGGTATACACATAAATGCCCAGCTACAGAGACGTACGAGAGCTCGGAACATACCAATTATCATTAGATACAAAAGCGACTATGGCATGCGTAGGAACGTGTACTTCTCAGGACCCTGCAATTTTGAGAATCCTCGTTTCATAGATTTTTCCCGTTTTTGAAACTAGACACCCACTCAGGAAGAGCGGCCAAACTGTGGACACTTTATGTGATTCAGGCCGCCGAGTGGGGCCTGTGTGTGCAGTGGCTATTAAAACACGCGCGCTTGCGCGGATTGCCGCGATAATTGACAAACAGTAAAAGTTCAATTATCGGCCGCCGAGGCGGGGGGCGGGGCGGCTGGCGGCGGCGGCGGAGCACAATCGGTCTCGTTAGGGCGCCATTAGGCGGCAGCGCTCAATGCGGCGGCGGCGGCGGAGGCAGACCGCAATTTTCTTTAAACTAACCCTGACGTCATAAGGGCCGAGGCGCATTTTTCCCTTGCGCCCCTCCCCCTGCCCCTCTCTCTCTCTCTTACTCTCTGTCTTTCCCTTCGCTCCCTCCACCCTCGTCCGCCCCCGCGCTTCGCCGTGCCTTGCCCGTCGCTGCTCGCCTCGCCGCTCCTCGCCGCTCCTCGCCGCGCCGCGCCGCGCCGTGCCGCGCAGGCCGCGAACCTTCGGGCCGTACAGTCGGGTCTCCGAGCGAGGGGGACCCGCGGCGCGGCACGGCGACGACGGCGGCAGCGTTGGCGGCAGCGGAGGCGGTGGAGGCGGCGGCGGAGGCGGCAGCGGGCGTTGGCGGCCGGCCCTTCCACGAAATGGCCGCCGCCGCCACCGCCGCGCCGCTGGCATTCCTCGCCGCGTGGGGCGGGGCGAGGAGCGCAGGCAGAGGCGGGTCTGGGCGGGACCGGGCGGGGCGACGGGTGGGGCCGCGGCAGCGGCGTTCTAGCGAACGACGCGGCGCCGCGGAAGGCAGAGCGGCCGGGCGCCGCGCCCCCGCCCCCTCGACGCCCCCGTCCCGCCCCGCCTCCGCCGACGCCGCGGGGCCGCGCGGCCCCGGAGAGCGCGCTGTTAAAATCGATATTTTTTATTAATTTCTACCCAAGGCGCGCAGCCGTGGTGGCAGAGGGCCTCGCAAATATCGCGCGCGGAGCGGCGCTGCGCGGCTCTGCTGCGAGCGGTGGGCCAGCGTTACTGCGCTGCTCGCTCGCTGCTCCGTCGCCGGCCCGCCCGCCCGCCCGCGCGCGCCGCCGCCGCCGCCGCCACCACCCCGCACGCCCCCCGCGTCCGCCGTCGCGACGAGGAAGTATAAAATAAGCGGCGACATAAATATTTTTCGGCGCGAGCGAGCGGTGGAGCGCGGCGCGACGCGGCGGTGGCAGCGGCGTCGGCGACGGCAGCGGCATCAGCGGCAGCGGCGCGGGAGGGCGCGGGCGAGCGCGGTCGCGGGCGCGGGCGCGGCTAGGCGCGGGCGGGGAAGGGGGGGGAGGGCGCGGGCGCGGACGACGCGCACGAGGGAAGCGAGGGGGGCAGCGGGGTGACGGGGCGCGGGGGAGCCGTTGCCGGGTGGTCAATAGACGGGAAGGGAAGCTACGCGGGCGCAGGGGCTGCGCGGCGGCGGCGCGGCGCGGCGCGGCGTGGCGTGGTGCGGGGCGGGGCGCGGTGGGGCGGGGCGGGGCGAGGCGCGGCCGGCGGCGGCGGCGACGACAAAGCAGGCGGTGCGGAGCGGAGCGGTGCGGCGTGGTGCGGCGTGGAGCGGTGCGTCGCGGGCCCGGCAGCCCCGCCGGCGCGGCGCCGCACGGGCGATCGCAAGAGAGAGGGGACTGCTTCAGCCGAAGCGGCCATGGCGCCCTGGCGCCGCTCCGCCATGGAAATTAGGCGCCCTCGGTTTCTCTTGCTTCGTTCCGTCTCTTGGCCTATCTCGGGCTCACCTGACAATGGATGCTTTTCAGGTGCAAACGCCCCCTTCACCCATAATATACCTCGCATTGTCCGCTCCTGCTGTTAAACCCTCTTCGCCTCTTCAGCGTCTTGCAAAACCGCTTCTCTTTGTCATGACTGCTGCCAAAACATACTACTTGTCACGGAAGGTTTACGACATACCTGAGAGTTGTGCAATTATCCTTTTCTTGTTCACTGACTGCATTAAAATGCTTCCGGAAAATTCTATTGACAGAAATCTGCCTTTGAATATGCACGGTAACCACGCACGATATAACATTTCGTTAAAAAAGAACAAAAAGTTTGCCTCACGGTGGCAATGCTTTTGTGTTTTTCCCACTAATTCCGTGTTGAATAACACACGATAATGGATTTTTAATTCCGGCAGGGGGAAGAATTTAAAACTCATGAGGCTAATAGGCATTTATAGCGATCGGCCAACATCATCAGAAACGAGTTACGCAACGACTTTGAAGTTCACGTTCAGCGAGGTCAGGGTTGATTTTACGACTTCCATCTCCGACTGGCGGATAGAAACGAGTGCGACTTTCCATCACTGTCATCGCGCGGGCGGCGGCGCGAACGGGTGGGCGCGGGGCTCGGTGCGGGGGCGAGGGCGGGCGGGGGTGGGCGGAGCCTTCACTTTCGGTGGAAACGCCGCCGCATCGGGCTATCTGTGCTGACCTCCTCGTTCGTTATTCAAAGCGCGGTTTGCGTGTGAATAGTAGTACGTGTTGGCGTACAAATTTATGGACGCGTGGGCTATTAGTTACGTTATGTCTGCTCGATACGCGAGCTTTCGACTCAATTTACCAGGGCTTTTCAATTACAACGATTCCGATGCAGGTGTAATAGTGCAATCTTCTTTATCCACTCGCCGAAAGCCGTCTGAGGAAAAGAAAGGTATAAAAAAGGACATTAAGATAACAATCTCTCTCTCTCTCTCTCTCTCTCTCTCTCTCTCTCTCTCTCTCTCTCTCTCTCGGAGAATAATAACTCAAAAGCCGAGCAAAAATAACACGCCTTAAATCGTCTCCCTCTTGCCGCACGAGGACAAAAAAAAACATTCGGAAGAGGCTTATTAAGGAAACAGATACCACAGCACGCGCCCTTGCCTTCCAACATCGCCCCCCTCCATGCCACGCCCCCTCCCCCGGGTGCTCCCCCTCTCTCGGTGAATGATGAATGAAATCTAAACTACTCACATACTCCAGTAAACACTCCGTCGTAAATGGAGAGCGTAAAACACTTAACACACCTTTAGCTTTAAGTCTCTCAACTTTGACTGCCGCTCTTTGAGCAGAAGTTTGAACAAGTTTTAGTGGATGTCAACTCGACTCGGAAAAGGACCTGCCACAACAAAGCGGCGGGCCGGGCTCCTACGCCGGAGCAGTGCATTCAACAGGAGGCTGCCTGCGTGTCTGCTTAGGCGGCGTACGCACTAAAAGAAAGCAATTAGCTTAGAATTGTCGCAGACCGCGCGTAATTTAAAATGACCCGCCCCCTCCTTGCCCCGCGCGCCCTACCGGGCGTCGTGTGTGTTGGCTCTAGCGCGTTGGACTTCGCGTGGCTTACTAAATGAATAGGCTATTGTACCAGCAGCGGCTTCTCTCCCGCCGGGCTGTTTATTTTAAATGCCCCGAATATAATTAAACAGTTCAGAGGCGATGGACGGCGATGAGGCGAGCGGGGGGGGGAGGAGGTGTAATCTTGCATCCGGCTTCGATGAACCTTTGCCTAGGTGCGGCAACGGGGTGAACGGGAAGGAATTGGAATATCTGCGATCACTTCTCGTTTGTCCTCTTCATCTATTTGCTTTCTCCGCGGGCGTCTATAAATAAAAGCTTTGCAAAGGAGTTTGCCTCTTGTTTTGTTCCTTTATCAGAAAACTTTTCTTTCCGTACGAATCTGAGAAGTTCGAGGAACTTTGTAACGCCCGTAACAATAAGGGAGAACTTAAATATGGATATATCGAACCGACAACCGACTGTTCGTGGGAGAATGCCTCCTTTAAAACTACCATTCATTATTTTAGAATCAGACGTGCCAAAGTGATTAGGTAATTAATGTACTTTGTATCGATTATGCTGCAGTAAAAGGCATGGAAATTGGTCAAAACGTTCTCAACAATTCATTGAGAACCTGTTTTAATAGAAAGTGTTCCAGGAAACACAGGATAATTCGTTAACATCAGTTATTTACTCTCACGTCTCATTTTACTGAACATCAATTTATTCAATAAAATCTTGCTTTCTGTTTCAATTGAACAACATTCGAATCAAGAGAAGTGAATGATCTGAAACGAGAAATCTATTTAAGCTTAATCCCTCCTTTTTCATTTGAGTAACGTAAACATACCTCAGCATAATACAGCGATGTGTCCTGAAAACAAGTCACCATTTCTCAAGACCAGAACTATCTGTACTTTATAGAGCTAAAATAGCAATTAACGTAAATAATTTTACATTTAAGTCAGTTCAGTATTTAATTTTTATGGTTAGGAAAATCTCCTCAACCGCCGACAAGAAAAACAATTTTCTAGAAATCAGTATGGAATTCAGGATATGGCATTATTTCTGGCGCGTGCGCGTTAACTATACACATTTTTATTTTCACAGCTTAATAAAAAGCGGTTAGGAACAAACATGGACAAAAATAATTTGATGAAAACGATTCAACTAATCATAACAAAATTACATGGTGAATTAATATTTATGATAAATAATTAAGTCGAATAAATATTGAAATTCGACTTTTCGAAATACTTTCTTCTCAAGAAATGTCACTGAATGCTGAAATCTTCAGAGTTAAACATTATGTGAAACGTTTTCAAAATATGAATTCGTGAGAATGATAAAATACGGAACTCATGTAATCTCCATACAAACGAAACTTTTGCTTAAAATTCATTATCCTATCATAATCGCAATAAATATTTGTCGTATCGTTTTCTTTTGAACGACCCTTACAAAGATACCGAAATGATTTCACTTCACAGAATCCACGAATAAATGCCGTAAGAACAGAGAATTTAAATCCAGTCAATAAACGCAATCTCCTAAATTATTCTGCCATTCGTATGCAATTACTGTGAATTTTACTCAAGTTCACAGAGTGAGTTCATAACGTAAAGTTACTAACGCATACTTTCAAAAAACTTCTGAAAATTAATTAACGAACTTCTAGGCTATTTAAAGTCGGAAACACCTTCCTCAGGTCAGGTGAATATGTCATACGGTTTCTCATCCTTGAATAATGATCGAGTACTGTGACCTGTGTCAGTTCGTCCTTCCGTCCCTCAGGATAGATCATTTCTGGTTCACCGATTGAGATGAATCATGTGTCATTCAACGTCTCTCTGTCTCTGATGGGGAAGTGATCATATTATTGCGTTTCCATCAAAACAACTCTAAAATTATTTCTAAGAAATGTGATTTTTAAGCAACTAAAACGCCTTTTTGGTGACATATGGAGAAGCATCTAGCTTGATTCCTCTCGACAGGACAAGTCAATTGGCACAGTTCTTAGCCTATGCCCTCTAGGATATTCTGGAAGAATTCTACAAATACAAGTTTTGGAGGTTTCAATACTGAGAATTTCTACACTGTCTATCCAGCATACAGGCGGAATAATAAAAACAATATTTTCATTTTTCAGCCAAAATTGTAACTGTTTCATAGTTCTGCATTTTTTCGAGCTCCTGGGTATCTGACGACACTATAAAATCCTAACTTAAACATAAATTCCCTCCCTCACGGGCATTATGGAGGGGAAATTAAATACAAAATATCAATAGGCGATGGGCCTAGTGTGAAAATGAGGGATTGATGATGGCGATTCGCGGAGGGGGGGGGGAGCGAGAGCGCCCGGCGGCGCGTGAACGGCCCTGGCGCGGCGAGGGGGCCTTGGGGACGCCTTAGCGTCGCCTTAGCGCCGTCGCCGCCGCCGCCACCCGGCTCCACCCGCCGCGCCGCGCCGCCATGCCGTCGCGGCGACGCGCGGCACCGGATGGGTGGCGCCGCGCGTCGGCTCAAGACGTGGACGCCATTTGCAGCTGCTTACCAGCGGTTGGAACCTCTCTCTACATGCTAACACTTGCGGCGCCTTTAGATACGAACTCTATGAGTTTCGAAAGGTGATGAAATATTCTGTGTCAGTCTTTTCTACATAGGACCTTTGGGTATATTTTTTCATTTCCACTTCCATAATGCGTCGCCTAGAAATTCCCAAATAAATTAACACCCGTTTATTTTTGTTTTTCTTCAGTTTTAAATTTAACGTTAACAGCAAGGGCAGATTCAGGAAAAATATCAAGACGAAGGATGGGGGGGGGGGGGGCAGTCAGTCCGATTCTCACCTCTTACAAATTAATGTTTGAAGCAAAGAAAAGTATTAATATTTTATTAATTATATGAATTATTAATATTAGTTAGCAATTAAAAACGAATAACCATAATGGAAATAATCAGCTGGATATGCAATAAATACGTGGAAATTATTTTCAATAAATTGAGAAAATATATAAAAAAAACATTTTGGCATTGATGACAACATCATTTACACTTCGTGGGGTAAACAGATTTATTATACTGGTTACTTCCTAAAGATTGACCAATTATATATATATATATATATATATATATATACATATATATATAGATAGATAGATAGATAGATAGATAGATAGATAGATAGATAGATAGATAGATAGATAGATAGATAGATAGATAGATAGATAGATAGATAGATAGATATTTTCATTCGGCAAAGAGGACTTATCCTACTAATTTCTCTCTAACAACGTTTAGGTTTCTCTCGTTTTCTG